>CAWUFW010018806.1:0-208889 GCA_963921515.1 Calotriton arnoldi | reverse complement strand
CTCTAACTAGGTCATAGCCCAACTCAGTTCCCAGGGTGAACCCTACTAAACCCTTTGCTGGAGCACTTCCACCAACTGTACTAGGGGGAACAGGTGCCTTAGGGGCATTGGTGGGTGCTGGACTGGAGTCTTTGGACTTGGTGCAATCACTGGTCCAGTGGGTCTTTTGCTTACAGACCTTGCACCATGGTTTCCTTTGGCCTTTACCCTTGGTAGACTGGGAATCCCCACCAGAAGAAGATTTTGGGGGCCTGATGAAGACTTTTGATCTTTACCCTTCTCCCCACCCTTGTCAGAGTTCTTAGCATCTTGCTTCTTGGTTTCCCCACCTTGGTTCTGTACCTTCTGCTTCACCCTGGTTCTGACCCATTTGTCTGCCTTCTTTCCCAATTCTTGGGGAGAGGTCAGATCAGAGTCAACCAGGTACTGATGCAACAGCTGATTTTGACAGTTATTAAGAATCTGCTCCCTCATTATCAGATTATACAATCCTGAGAAGTCACACACCTTACTGCCCATCAACCAGCCTTCCAGAGCCTTGGCAGAACAATCCACATAGTCTACCCAGTCTTGAGTCTGTGCTTTTGGGTGTCTCTGAACTTCAACCTGTACTGTTCAGTGGTTAGGCCAAACCCATCAATAAGAGCACTCTTCAAGACCTTGTAATTGTCAGCATCCTCCTCTCTAACAGTGAGGAGCTTATCTCTACCTTTGTCAGCAAAGGAGAGCCACAAGATTGCTGCCCACTGCTCCTGAGGGACCTTCTGTACTTTACAGGCCCTCTCTAAAGCAGTTATCCATTTGTGGATATCATCCCCACTCTGGTAGGGAGGGACAATCTTGCTCAGGTTCCTATGGTCATAGGACCTTTCCCTATCTCTAGGGACATGGCTGCCACCATGGGACTCTAGTCCCAACTTTCTTCTCTCTCTAAGGAGATCTAGGGATTCTCTATCTAAAGCCAATTGCTTCTTCCTGATCTCTAGTTGAGTTTCCTCATACTGGACCAGTCTCTTTCTTCTCTCATGAGAGGATTCCCTCCTGTGAGAAGAAACAGAGCTCCCTATGGAGGTGCCAGAGTGGTTAGACTCCTGAGAAGGAGACCTAGACTTTCTGAGCACACTCATAATCCTTCCTGGGGGACAAAGGTGTGGTTCTCTAGATCCTCATCTTCATCTTCCCCAGAAGGGATTGGGTTTTCCAGGTCAGGGTCATTGTCACCCTCCTGGTCAGTTTCAGAGGGGGGGCTGGGGTAGTGGTACCCCTGGCCCTTTCCTCATCTGCTGGCCCACCCTCTGCTCCTACCCCTTCAGTCTCTGAGGACTTACTAAGATCATAAGCCACCAACAACTCCTGGAGGTGTTGGGTGGTGGGACTTTGGCCTGTCCTTAATTTCCTCATGTTACATAAAGCTCTCAATTCCAAGAATTGGAGTGTATCATACTTGGAGGGTGGAAGCTCAATGGCTTCCTGCAAGGAATCTTTGGATCCTGCTTTTAAAGACATTACTAGTGTGGTGTGGTGTATGCACTACCTACTCTAGTGTGGCCTACTAAACTCTCTTGAGTTGTAGAAAGGGTTGTGCTATCCCTTAACACACAACTCTAAGTTCAGTAGAACTTACTGTTATTCTAAGCTTAAATTATATGTACCTTAGGTACCTTTAGTGGTTTTCAGTTGATCAATTCAATTGAGATTATCTGGTAAAACAATAGCAAGCTGGAATCCCACACGCTGCACACCAATGTGAGAAGTTGGCCCTGCATATGCTGTCCACTAATTATAGTGGGCACCTTGCACCAGTCCAAATCGACTCTTATGGTAGGTAGGTTAAAGACAACCTTATTGAAAGCTATCCTAGTGGTAGCTATGGAGAGCAGCCTTCAGGCTAAGTCTTGAAGGAATGTAAAGCAGCTTGTTTTACCAGTCTATAATCTCTTGAGTGACCAAATGAAAGAGCACCACACCAGGTATATATTCAAAATATATGTATTTATTACTAAACACACCCCTCTAGTCTCTTTATGAGGCTAGAGTTCAAGTACATAGGTTATAAGATCTTAAATCACAGTAATAGCACAAATACACGTTTGGGCACTAGGGGCGTACCAAACCATATACCAATAAAGTGGTATGCGAACCACGACTGAACTAGACACTAGGCCTAGAGCCTCTAGAAGTGCTTGGACCACAAGGAACCACCCAAGGTAGTGACACAGGGGACCCACGGGAGACGCGTGCAGTGTAAATACACAACCGCGATACGCCGTTAACTTCTATGGAGAAAGTCGGGATCGGGAAAATAGAGGAAAGGGACACTTAAAAGAGGACTAGGACAAAACCCTTTGAGATCTAGGACTTTGAAGAGTCTCTACCCACGGGAGCACAGGAGTACTCGTGTTACCTCACCCAGGGAAGCCGGGTGCATAGGTGCCTTTCGGGGTCGGGTTTCGTCGTCGTTTCGTATGGCGATCTGCTGCAAAGTGCTGCTGGCGACCAGGAGAAAAGTGTCCGGGTGGATCCAAGAGTGGATCGGAGTTCTGAAGAACCTGAAAGCAGAGGGGACAGAGTCTGGGTCACTAGCCAGTGACCAGGAAGGCGATGGACAGATGCCCACCGATGTTGAGTGCTTCAGGTGCGGTGACGGTTGTCTTGACTCTTCAGCCACGAGGTCCGGGAGGCGTTGTCGGTGACCAGGAGCAGGATTCGGGCTGTTGCTCGATGTCTGTCGAGTGCTGAGGTGTCGGCGACCGGATTGGACCCAACAAGCCTGGGCAACGGCAAGTCTCGAGTAAGATGTAGATCGTCGATGATGCAGACCAGCAAGGTCTGGGGAACTCACCCAGCGAGGGTAAGTGAGGGCAGGCCTGGAGCAACCAGGATGCCAAGTAAAGAAAAGATTGGCCTTCGTTAAGGGCTACTAGCCAACGGGCTAGCGACCGCGAAGGAGCCTCGTGACGCCGCACGTGGAGCTGGCTTACAGGACACTCGTGGAGTGGAGGCCAGTGATCTTCGGTGCAGGTGGTGCTGGAGGCTAGGGCTACTCGGAGCCCAAAGCACAACTTCTTGGGAGACCCAAAAGATGGTGCACTTGCAAGTGTGCTCGGTGTCCAGGGGTCACGGTCTCAAGTCACCCACGATAGCCACGGGCCTCAGCTTTGCTGGGCACTCAGGGTAGCCTCGGGGAAGTCTGAGAATCCACCTCTGGTGATGCGATGACTTCGGCGTCCGACGGGAGCTTCAGTAATGCGAACCGGACAGATGCTTCTTTGGTGCCTGCCAAGCAGGGGAGTCACTCCTTGACCCCAAGGGAGATTCTTCAGTCCTCTAATCTTGTCGTAGAGCGTCGAAGGTCCATGATTCCGTGTCAGAGTTTCGTCCAGGTATAATCTAAAGTCCTAAGGACTGGGTTCCTACCTTTATTCTAAAAATAGGGGATGGACTACTCTGTGGCCCCACCTATGGGTGGGTCAGGGCAGAGGGGTGGCTACACCCCTTTCCCTTTGTCCAGTTCGCGCCAAAGCAGGGGCTGCGAGCCCTGATCCGGTTTGAACTGGGGTATGCACAGGGACACCAAATGTGCCCCCAGTGCAGGACTTCAAAGCACCCGAAAGTGCTCCCGCCCAGCCCCAATACACATTGTCCTGTCTGGGGAGGTGGTCACACCTCCCTGGGACAGGAAACCTATTGTCCAGGCCTCCCCTGCCGGAGCTTCGTCCAGCAGCAGGAGGCCAGACTCGTGTCTGTGGCAGCAGCATCCATTTTGTGATGCCAGGGCTCTGGAAAGAAGTTACCGGACTCGTCAGAGTTAACATGCCTTTCCTCTAGAAGGGTGGAATGCTACCCCCGCCGCCAGGATTGGCGGGGGGTAGTATTCCAAATGTTTGACACCAAACACGACATGTTTAGGTGCAGCCATTCCAAAGTTAGCATTTTACCGCGAGGATATAATGCGCTTAAGAGTATATGGTCAGGCTGCACTACAAACAGCATCAGAGATGGTCTCCGAACGCTGCAGAGGGGCCCTGCTCATGCAGGGGCACCCTCTCACATAGGAACCATGCACTCTGCCTTTAGGATTGATAAGGCCTGCCTTAGGAGTGACTTATAGGTTTATATGTGTGTATGCTTTTAGTGATATAGGTAACCTATACCACAGTAAGGGGTGCATGCACCACCTTACCCAGGCTGCAGTAGCAGACCTGTGGTGTCAGTTTGGATGGCCTCCCAGGGGTGGCATAATATATGCTGCAGCCCCTGGCAGGCCTCTGAGGTACCTATGCCCTTGGTACATAGTATACCATATACTAGGGACTTATAAGGGCACTCCAGATCCCAATCAGTGATGTGCCTAAGGCACATGGAGACCCTTTTAAAGAGGAAACAGCTAGGCTGGGGTTCTGAATAGCAGGGCCCCAGCCAGACTAATGTCGAAAACCAGTGAAGCATCAGCAAAAAGTGGGGGTACCCATGTGAAGCAGATCCTACTCTCCTACAGGAACTGTCACAGCTCCCACCAAGCGAAAGCAAACAGCTATCTTCCAAGGGTGGGCACCTCAGGAGATAGCAGGAGCTGGCCCAGGAGGAGGGTCTGCGATGCCCCTTTCCTTTTCATGGGCCAGCCCCAGAGATGTGGTGATCCACGGGGCCACATATGGACCCAGGGACCACCCAGTTTTCAATATGTCATTGGCACTGGGGAGTTTGTGGTCCACGGGGCCTGGGGAAGTCCACACAGCCCCTCTTAAAAAGTTTAATTTTAGCCCCGGGGAGGTGGTGGTCCCCAGGGCTTCAAAACAGCCCTAGGAGCGGTGGTACGAGTGGCCCCCCTCCATTTTAAAAATAAAGCCCGGGGAGGAGGTGGTTCTCCAGGGCTCCTTTGAGCCCGTGGAGGGGGTCAGCGTGGTCCCCCTCCATCATAATCATAAAACCCCAGAGAGGTGGTGGTTCCTGGGGCTCTATAGATCCTTAGGAGGAGGCCTAGTGTGCCCCCCTCCTTTTCTCTTTTAATGCCTACATTGCCCCGGGACCTGGCCCACCCGGGGACCATAGTATAAACATGCACGGGAGACAGCGCTTGTTTTTAAACATTTTTGCTGTGGATTCATGACCCCAGCGCGGCCCCCCATCTACCGTCGCGGGGACGTCATGATTACTGACGTCGTGAAGATTGGTGAATCATTAATGCGCAGTCTTATAGAGATATTGATATTCTGATAAATGTTTTTATAGAGTTATTTATATAGGTGAGTTATCTATTATGGTTAGAATTAATTATATTGTTATAATTTTTGAATGTGGTGGTGGCTATTGAAATCCTGCTTTTGCATAAAACTTTCATGACGTACCTGCGGGGATCGCGATTACCAATGTCATTGCGATGTCCAGAGTCACCTCGAAAACGGAAAATTGGTTTTAGAGATGGTTGTTCTAGAAATACAGTAGAAAAACATGAGTTTGAAGTGTACAGTAATAAACCTCTAGTGTGTAGAATAATGTAATGTGTGTGCATGTATGTGTTTTGACTTTCTGGAAAAGACACGATTGTCGCTGTTAACGGCGACGTTGTGATGCCCCGAATAGCCACGAAAACGGGAAATAGGTCTGAAAGATGGTTTTTAAAGAAACTTAGTACAAAAATATGTGTTTAAACATGCTTTGAAATAAGTATGTATATAGTAATGTGTGTAGGCCAATGCTCAGAATCGATTTTTTTACATATTATGTTTGGGTGTGCTTGTGGCCATTGAAGGTCTGCTTTTGTTTTCCGTTTTCGCGACGTGTCCACGGGGATCACGAAATCGTCACCAAGATCCTCAAAAACTGAAGGAAAAAAAACCTTTAGAAAAACACTTCACAACATTTCGGGTACTAGGGTGGCTCTGACAAGAGCCATTGTGTTGGTTGTGCGTATATGTCTGCTACACATTAGACCTTGATGCAGAGCTTCAGGTTACTTAGAAACACCCTGTTGCCTTCATTGGTAAAGTTCACTCCATCATTTCCATAAATTTCATGCATGTCAAAATGCAGATTGTTGTTATAGATACAGCCCATACGATGGTCTCTGAGGAATGCAGAAACAGTTTTATTAACATGTTTCCTGGCTTTGTCAACCTGTAGACAGAATTGATTTGACCACTTCCATTTCTGTCTTTGGGATATAATAGAGTACACTAAGACAGTGTGAGGGGAAAGCGACACCAGTTCTAGAAAGGTATCTCTCTGTAGGATTTCCAGCCCTACTCTAGTAAATGTGCCTAGGTCTTTACCACCACAGTGCACAAACAGGAGGTGAGGGGTTTGGGAGTCCACAATGGAATTAACCAAAGCCAGCAACTGATGAAACTTTAACCCTCTCTGCCCAAGCCAAGTAATCTGCACATTTGGCAAACCCAAGTCCCTGTCAATACCTCTCTTTTTTGCAGCCTCTTTAGCACAATAGATACAGCTGTGGCCCACAATCCATACTCTAAGCATTTTGATGTGAAGGAGCAATAGTTATCAGGAGAAAGTGGAAGCTGAATTAGGTAGTTTTACAAAGGAAAAGAAGTTAAAATGAAGGTGTTTAAAAATTTTTTTTAAAATACATATCTTTTTATATATATATATATATATTTGAATTCACCGCCTTCTCCAACAGCATGCATTCGCCAAAGCAGTCGCGGACCACAAAGTAAGTGGCAGTATTTTTTGATTCATTGAGTGTCGGCCATTACGCGTTTCAGTCCTTTCGGACCTTGATCACATGACAACGCTTGTGGTCTTTTTTACACCTTTTAAAGTGACTAGTGCTCATGATGAGTAATTGACATAGAAGACATACTGATAACATTCCTGTCTAATACATATTTCTGATCTGTTTTCATTTGTACATTGCTCGTCCATATAAAAACTTTGTTAGTTAAAAACAGTATAAGACCTAAGAAAAACTAAATTTCATCATTTGTCTGTAGTTTTCCATGTTTCATTCTTAAAAGTTGGCTAAAACATCTGTATCAAATATACAAATGTTAAAAGGAATTTTTATAAAATATCCACATATAATATATAATATATATTATAGCTAATTACTCCTTCAACACATAAATAAATAAATAAATATTAATTTAGATATCCTTGCTTGAATGCATGTGTGTTTTCGTACCCAACTTACTGATTTTGGTTGTTCAGGTACAGCCTTATCTTTTCCATGGGTTCCTACCAATTCCTACTATTTTAACCCCAAAGTTTTAAGTGTTCCTTAAAGTGCCAGTGCTCCCAAATTTGGTGAAGAAGAAATTTCTTGTGTGCCAGTTCCCCACCAGCACACAAATATTTTTAAACATAAGTATTAAAAAGTGCTAATTTAAAAAAACACTATTTTCGTGGTTGGGGTTGGTTCGGCGGCCAGTGTTAGTAATGTTTGCTGATTTTCACTTATTCTCTAATTCGGCAAAGACTTTTACCCCATTTTAAATCCAATACTTGCTTAAAGAAATCATTTTCCCTCTGTACCAGATAGACTTATTTTATTGGAGAGCGTGTCGTAGTTTCTGTCGGAGCCATTGATGGATTATAATATTTCTTAATTTCTACTACAGGCAGGTGTATAAATCCTCAGTCGTATTCAAGCCTCCTGGGGCCTTCGTATCGAAATTGAGGATGTATCTTGTTTCCAATTTCCTAAGCTGCCCCTCTCTGTCACCTCCTTTTCTATTGAAGGGGACAGTATCAATTAGGTAATACAATAGATCTTTCAAATTGCCATCATGTACCTCCCTGAAATGCCTCGCCACCGGATATGTTTGGTCACAGTTATTGATGGCCCTAATGTGCTGCAGAATTCTTTTGTGCGTGGGGAGCTTAGTACTTCCCACATACTTAAGGTTACACGTACATTCCAAGACATATACAGTGTATTCAGTTTTACAATTAAGTGATTTATTGATCAAGAATTCTTTTTCACTGAAAGCTGTCCTATATGTGGTCTTGTTTATGCCATATTGGCATGCCTTACAGTTCTTACACTTTCTGAATCCATTTTGTTCCCACCATTTCCTTTGATCTTTAGTTTCCGGGCTGCTACTTACTAAACTGTGATACATTGATGGAGCCCTTCTGTAAGTGATCCCTAGTCTGGGTGGCAGTTTGACCCCTATGATCGGGTCACTCCGCACTATGGGCCAATTCCGCTGTATAATCTTTTTGATCTCTCTCTGCTGGGCATTGTACGCTATGATTAACCTTGCTTCCATTGCTTGTGTTGGCTCAATGGGGTTCCTCACCTTTTTGCTTTGGAGCAAAAGGGATCTATCCTGACTTTGAGATTGAGCAATAGCCGTTTCTATGGTCTTTTTTGAATACCCTCGTGCTAGAAATCTTTTCTTGCTCTCTTGTTGAGCTGCAGCTAAATCTGCGGGGTTGCTGCAAATTCGTTTCAGTTGCAGCATTTCCCCGTAAGGGATACTCTCAACAAGGTGCCTAGGGTGAAAACTGGTGGAGTGTAAAACTGAATTTCCAGCAGTTTCCTTCCTAAGCACTTTTGTTTCCACCTTATTGTTGTTTGTGTATATTTCAACATCCAAAAAGTGAATGCTTGTGTCACTAACGCAGGAGGTAAATCTTAGGTTAATATCATTTCTATTGATATCTGCCACAAATCTTGTAGCTTCTGCCACTGATCCTTCCCACACAAGAAATAAGTTGTCAATGAAACGATATAACATCTTGACATTGTTCTCCAAATAATGTTTGTGGGTGATGGCGAGGACCAACTTCTCCCACCAGCCCATGAACAAACAGGCGTAGCTGGGGGAGAAGCTGGCCCCCATTGCCACCCCACGCATCTGCTGATAATAAGTTTTATCAAACATAAATACATTGTTATGTAAGCAGAAACTGGTCACATGCATTAGCATTATACTGTGTTGGGATAATGCAGATCTGTTGGTCCCTAAATGATATTCAAGAGCCCGCATTCCATCTTTGTGATTGATACATGTATTAAGGGACACAACATCAAGAGTCATTAATAGGTAGTTAGGTTTCCAACAGAAATCTTTCAATTTCAAAACAAAGTCACAGGTATCTCTTATATATGTGGGCAATTGTTGTACTAAATCTTGAAGGAAGAAATCCACATATTTTGAAGCGTTTTCTAGGAGACTATTCTGTGCTGATATAATCGGTCTCCCTGGTGGCTTTTGTACGCTTTTGTGGATTTTGGGAATTAAATACATATGGGGTACCTTGGGATTATCTTTTTTGATGAACTTATACTCATCCGTTGTTAAAAGGCCTGCACTCTTCCAAGCCACCAATTTACCGTGAAAGTCATTATGTATACCTTTTAATGCTAATGCATTGCTGATATGGTAACATTCCCTGTCATTTAATTGAGATAATGCTTCCTCCACATATTGCTTCTTGGACCATAACACAACATTGCCCCCTTATCTGAGTTTCTGACCACAATGTTATTATTCTTTTGTAACTTCGAAATCAACTGAAAATACTGACGATTTCTGTTGCTGATTTTTCTTTTAATATTCTGTGTTTTAACATTCAATTTTTTTATTTCATTTGTTACATTTTCATTGAAGATATCTATTCCATCTCTTATCATGATAGGAGTAAAAGTCGATTTGCCCTTAAATCCAGTCCCCTTCCGTTTTGGACTAAATATGACTTCAGGGTCCCCTGAAACACTGGTTTTTGGACTATCGATATATCCTGTTTCCTCCTGTAGTGATATCAGGGTGTCTAACAAGGATTGTTCAGAAGTAACTGTTGCTTGGCCAGGAGTTGCGTTTGTGTTGTTACTCCTTTTGGGTTTTTGTTGTAATTCCAATAGCTCATGATGCTTTTTTAATTTCAATTTGCGGACAAATTTGTAAATGTCCATCCGGGTATTGGCATAGTCGAAGTTGGACTCAGGACAAAAGGATAGACCGAATGCTAAAATTTGCTTCTCCCCTTTATTCAGGTCTATATCTGTCAAATTTATAATGGTTCTTTCCCATTCATCTTCCATACTCATTTGCAATTCCACCAACCCCTCCCTCGTCTCTTGTTGGGGGTGGGTTTTTTCTCTTGCCTTTCGCCTCTGCCTGCGACGGTGATTTTTCCTCGTCCTGCTGCTTTCTTTTGAGTTCTGGGGCGGAGAGTTAATCTCCTCTCCTCTGATAAAAAATCCAACTCCTGCGCTGGCGATAACTTTGAAAGTGCTCCGCTTGTAGATGCCTGAACTGTCTCATTTTCTACCTCACTCTCCATGGCGGAACTCATGTCAGAGTTGGATGTATTGATCTGACCTTCCATATTGCCCCGATCTCCCAAAGCTTGGTTGCTTTTGGTGTTGGTTTTCATCGCATCGTATTTTTTTGAAAAAGTAAAAATGCGCCCTGTTTCGTAGTCAACTCGGTCTCGATGGAACTTGAACGCCTTGCGTTCCTTAACTTTATCCTCTTCTTTCCGCAATCTGATGGCCATTTCTTCCTTTAGCTTGACTATTTCCTCATCCTTGCCCATACCGTTGATTTCCAGATTAAGTGCCTCTATTTTTGCCTGCAATGCCACTCTGTCAATTTCAGCGTATTTCACAAGTATCTCAACTAATCTCCGTGAGGAGTCAAGATTGCATTGCGCCCATTCTTTCAGCATTTCGGGGTTTGGCTGCTCGTAACTAGGTGCCGTGAGAATCCTTAAGCCCCTGGGGATTCTCCCCACGTCCAAATATCTTTGAAGGGACTTATGTTCCCACCACTTCCCCTGTTCGGCACGCATTAATTTCTCCAGGCTTTTCATTTTCTCTTTAAGGGTGCCATTGGTTGCATAGGGGTCAGTACCCCGTTGGTTAAAGCTGGCCCCCGCCGGGGCAGTATTACTAAACATCTCGGAGGCCGCCGCCTCCCGGTCCCTTAGCGTGTCAGCTGACATTCTGTGGTCTTGTTGCTCTCAATCTCCCTTCTTGGCTAATATGCGTATGGGGAACTTAAGACACGTAACGAGAGCGAAACACGTGTCAGGGGTTGCTTTTATTCTTTTCAGGTTGGCTTGGATGGTATTTTACCAATCCAAAGCTGTAATACTGTGCCTGGAGTGGTAAAAGGCTTTGGCCATTTTACAGCTCGGCAGGGATAGCACTGTGCTAATCCTATGCTTAAAGACTTTGCTGTATAAATGGCAAAAGACTTTGTTCCTTTCTATCTCGGCGTGGATGCACTGCGCTAATCCTATGCTTAAAAACTTTGATAGAAAAGCAGACATTTGAGGTGAGCAAATTTAGAGTGTCGCTGGTGTTGAGAGTGCTCTTACTGGAGCTGCTTTCCACCTAAACTTGAGAACTACCCAGAGTTCTCTGCTTCTGTTTTTGCATAATTTATTTGTCACTCTATGCCTGAAAGGGTTTTGTTTCGACTTATACTGGGTGCTCCCTTGTGTCTGGACAAAGCTATACCTCTCTGAAGAGCTCTAACGAGAGCGAAACACGTGTCAGGGGTTGCTTTTATTCATTTCAGGTTGGCTTGGATGGTATTTTACCAATCCAAAGCTGTAATACTGTGCCTGGAGTGGTAAAAGGCTTTGGCCATTTTACAGCTCGGCAGGGATAGCACTGCGCTAATCCTATGCTTAAAGACCTTGCTGTATAAATGGCAAAAGACTTTGTCCCTTTCTATCTCGGCGTGGATAGCACTGCGCTAATCCTATGCTTAAAAACTTTGATAGAAAAGCAGACATTTGAGGTGAGCAAATTTAGAGTGTCGCTGGTGTTGAGAGTGCTCTTACTGGAGCTGCTTTCCACCTAAACTTGAGAACTACCCAGAGTTCTCTGCTTCTGTTTTTGCATAATTTATTCATCACTCTATGCCTGAAAGGGTTTTGTCTTGACTTATACTGGGCGGTCCCTTGTGTCTGGACAAAGCTATACCTCTCTGAAGAGCTCTAACGAGAGCGAAACACGTGTCAGGGGTTGCTTTTATTCATTTCAGGTTGGCTTGGATGGTATTTTACCAATCCAAAGCTGTAATACTGTGCCTGGAGTGGTAAAAGACTTTGTCCCTTTCTATCTCGGCAGGGATAGCACTGCGCTAATCCTATGCTTAAAAACTTTGATAGAAAAGCAGACATTTGAGGTGAGCAAATTTAGAGTGTCGCTGGTGTTGAGTGCTCTTACTGGAGCTGCTTTCCACCTAAACTTGAGAACTACCAAGAGTTCTCTGCTTCTGTTTTTGCATAATTTATTCGTCACTCTATGCCTGAAAGGGTTTTGTTTTTATATATATATATATATATATATATATATATATATATATATATATATATATATATATATATATATATTTATTTATATTTATATTTATATTTATATTTATATATTTCATTATATTTCATTGGATGCTGTCAGCATGAAAGTGAATAAAATTAGGTAGGGTGTTGGTTGGCTCAGGACGAAGTCTTATTATTGGCTGTTGTTTGAAAAAAGAAATGTAATACAGACATTGATATGCTTTTGTATCTGTGGAGTAAACCACACCTGCTGTATATCATTTGGAAGTAGGATGTTCCTTCTAGAATGTGCTGTGAACTTGTGACCTACTGGTTCCACTGGGTTGCTAGGTACACTGAGCTAAGACTGTATTGAGGGGGAAGGGTGTTAAAGAGACAGAACATTTTTTTTAAACGTTGAGGAGTGATGACCAAATGTAAGTAATGGAAAGTTTTAATTCCCAACTCAGCACAATGTAATAAACTGTTGTGTAGTATTTAAAATTCAGAAAAATGAAGTTCGATATGCATTTGAAATCACGTTTTTTTTGCGATTTCTCTGCTATGATCGCAAAAACATCGCAAAAACATGCCGAAAGGAACCTTGTTTCAAAAGAGAGGGAAAGGGTTAACAGATGCTAACCATTCACGAGTAGAGATGCAGTGGTCTAAAATGTAAGACATGATTTCATTTGCTGCCTTTCTCATGATGACAGAGTGGAATGTTGAAGAGGTTGCCATTTTAGACTTGCTTTGTACGAGAGTGGTGTACCATTCTTTTGTTTCGTTTTTACAAATCTTACAGTATCAAAACTATGCAGAAAGAGATAAAACAACAATATAATCTACAAACTGATTTCAGTGGTATGCATATAACTTTGTAATTAATTTAAAAATGTACATTAGAAGTGAATATGTATATGGTAGTTTGATGAAAAAGAGTTTCACAGTGGTGTGAAAAAATATATGGGATGAACTGTATCTATTAGAGGGTATGTGTTTAAGAGGTTAGTGGTCAATGTTTTGGGAAGTTAGAGAAAAATGAATTAGTGCCTGTTTATTGCATTGTTTATTTTATTGAAAAATAACAGTATAGTTTTGTGTAAAATTACAATAAGGTACTAAGAATGTTTTAAATGTCTAAATATCATGTGCAGAATAGATACATCTGTTATTTGCATTCTGGGAGTTGTAGTACTTTTAGCCACATTATTAAACAGGAATATTGTAGTGAGAAATAAAAACATGAAAACATGTTGTTCACCTGTATATGAATTAGAAAGAAGTAATACTTGTTAGGTACATATAGGGAAGTGTTTGTCAATGTGGTTTTTAAATTATATGACCGCTTTGCAATATGCTTAGATGGTGAGATATGGTTTCTGTGCTTGCACCTAGCTATATATACGGTGGGACTGTTGAGTTTACTTAAAGATGCAGGGAGGTATATATTTTGGGAAAGATGTCTTGAAGGTGTACATCTATTAAGAAATCGCATATATGTTTACATGGTGATCTGTGTTCGGTAAGGCTGATGAAAATTTAATGTATATGGTAGGGGTAGTGTTTTTCTTTAAACATGATTTGTTTAAAATTGAGAAGGATTAATAGTGCAGAATGCCTCGAGAGGTCTTGTGCTAGCTTCATTTCGAGTGTAACCTTTGTTTGAGATATGCTGAATATATGTTTTAGAAGCGGAAGAAGTATTTGAGAAATGATGTAGGTATGCAAATCGCAAAAGGTTTTGTGCTTTGAAAAATGTCAATTTGTTGTTTTCCATTTTAGAAATTTACTGATGCATGTGCACGCTCAGTAGCAAATCAGTGTATGTTTCTAGAGGGCCATTTATGCAATTATATATCAAGTGTGATACCTAGATTTCACTCACACATAGCTCTGAAGAAAAGCAGGTATACATTAAAACAGGTAGTTTGATACTGACAGAAGGAGATAACCAATGATTCAGAGATATAGTGGCAACTGTTATGTATCTAACAGCAATGAAGGTACTTTCTCAGTCAGTCAGGCAGTATTCAGGCACTCATGGAATCACCCAGCCACTACTCAGGCAGTCATCAAATCAGTGATTCAGTATTCATGGAGTTATTCAATTATCCAGAAACTATACATGTACTCTTGCAATGAGGCAGAAAATATGTAGTCATTGAAGTATGCAGGCACTACATATACATTCATCTAATCACCTAGGTACTATCTATTGAGTTATGCAATTAACAAGGCTGTAGCTATGCAATCATTATAAAATTTGCACAGAACCTGTGCAGCAATCTAAACACCCTTTTACAGCAAATGAAGTCATTGAAATACTGAGGCACTCACATGCACTGATGAAACACTCAGGCTCTACTCATGCATTCATGTAATTATGTAGAGAGTACTATCATAGTAAAGCTAGCAGCCATCCAGTACCCATGCAGTAATTTAATTACTGTGCCAATAGTCTTCCACTAATACAATCACCCCAGCAGTATACTTACTTTCATCCAATTTCTCAAGCTTTAACAATGGAATCATGCAGTCACTCAAACAGTAGTCATGTACTCATCTAATTAGGTAGACACTACTGTTAGACCTGGCACCATTGGCGTGGGTCTCCCTTCCTTTTTTCGCTGTTGTCTCCTCTGTTTTTGCTGGTGTTAGATGCTCTGGGCGCTGTGCCAATGCCCTTCAGTGCCACAGCGCGAATGCTCCCTGTGTAAATATGACATGTGAATTGGTATATCCATGATTGGCTTATTTGGTTTACCTGTTAGTACCAAGTAGCGTGGCCTGTGTGTGCCCAGGGCTGGTAAACCAAATGCTGCTGGTGGGCCTGCAGCGCTGGTTTGCGCCACCCACAGAAGCAGCTTGTAAAGTGTGTCTCAGACCTGCCACTGCAGAGTTTGTGTGCAGTCCAGAACTGCCATCTTGGCTGTGAAGTGCACCCACTTCCCAGCCCCTGAACCTTCCCTTGGCATCATGTAAGTCACCCCTATGGTAGGGTGCATTGTATGTGTAAGGTAGGACATGCCTTGGTGTGTGTAGCATGTCCTGGTAGTGAATTACACCCAATTTCGTTTTTCACTGCTGTAAGGCTACCTGTTCCCCATAGGCTAGAATGGGCAGTTTGACTATTACAGTCTATAGTCCTAACTGACCCCAGGAACATGGTAGAAAAACGAATTTAGTATGCCTGAGCTCAGAATATTAAAATACATCTTTTAGTGAAGTTTATTTTTATATTCTGTGTTTGAAAATACCACTTTTAGAAAGTAAGTATTTTCTTGCCTAAGCCTTCCAGTGTGCTCTGCTGTTATGTGTATTGGCTGTCTGGTTTTGGAGGGACAGGGCAGGCTGAGTCAGACCTGGGTTGAATAGAGAGATCTGCATTTAGAGTATGGGGAGGGGTGGCTCCTTGACCTGAATAGGGCTGTGCCTGGCAAGGTGAATGCTGGCTCCACCTCCTACTGTGCATCTGATGGCAGACCCCCTCTTTCTGAAAGGAAGGATGCAGCCTGGTAAACAAAGTGCTCCAGGACTGAACAGAACTGGTTCTGGCTAGGCTCAGGGACTTGTAGCTTTGAGAACAAAGACTTTTGGGGTATAAATATCTGTGCTGAAACCCCTACAATTGGTATTGCTCCTGGATGTCAAGACGAACCTCTGTCCGTGTAACTGAAGGAATCTGCTGAGGTGACTATCCTTGTGCTTGTGTGCTGTTTCTTGGATTGGCCTGCAGTGGTTACCATTGGACTTGGAAGAAGAGGGAAAAGGACTTTTGAGAGAACTTTTATCAATCTTGCTAAAGCAATCACCCAAGGGCTAGGAGAGAGCTAGCCTCCTGTTGAAGTCTCAGGCACATCAGACTTCACCACCAGCCTCCTGATTCCTCCCAGCGAGGATTTCTATCTGCAGGTGAAGCTCCTGTGAGTTCCAGGGCCTCTAGTTCTACTACAGAGAAGAGAGTGCTGAAATCGTCGCTAACGCACGTTTGCGAGCCACCGTAGCCGAGAGCGCCCGAAAAATCATCGCGCTGCTGCCGCCGAGTGCTCGCAACCAAAGATCGAGTCATCGCACCGAGATCATCGCTTCACGACATCGCAGCGCGGACGTCGAGCGTCCGCCATTTTCATCGCATCGCATCAGGATCGTCGCTCCCTCGCGGAGCGCCATTTCTTCGCTTCGCAACCCGATCGCACACGCAACAAGATCGTCGCCTCGCCTCCTCCCTTGCGGCAGGGAGTCATCGCATCAACGGTCTAGCGTGCAGAAGTTTGTCGCATTGTCTCTACACGCATCAGCAGATCGGCGCATCATCCTCCCTCGCGGCAAGGATTTAACGCATCGCCGGCCTCGCGTGCAGCAATTCATCGCTACAGCTTCTTTGCGACAATTTGTTGATTTTGCTACGAAATCCAGGTACTTTGTAGGTAAAAGGGTCGCAGACACCACTGCTTTGAACTGAACTCCTCTTTGCGCACTTGAACTATTTTTGCAGCATTCCAAGAGTAATCCTATTTTACAGTATTGTGGCTTTTTATCGTTATTGGTCTTGTGTTAAGTCTATATATAAAGATACTTATTTTTGATAACTACTTGTGTGGTGTCCCTTTGTAGTGTTCCTCACTGTGTTACTGTGTATGGTCATAAATGCTTCACACACTGCCTCTGAGATAAGCCTAACTGCTCGTGCTACGTTACCACAGGGTTGAGCAGGGGTTATCAAAGGGTGGAACCCTCTCACTCTGACTTAGGAAGAAGGGTCCCTACTTGGACAGTGGCCAGCCATTGCCAACTAGAGACCCCCATTTCTAACATTGGTGGTCAGCGGTGAGGATCTGGACTTGCATTTATGATCGCATACAGTAATTATAGTGTACACTACTAGTGAGTGCAGACCATAACGCAACCACATACGTTCTTGAGGTTTTTTGATTCTATTTTTGATTAATATTGCCAGTTATTGCCACAATGGGCAAGCCCAGATCCAATGCCTCGGAGAATCTCTCCTGGGAAGAAGAGAAATTAGAAACCTACAATGCCAAGCAGCTCAAATATTTTTGCAAACAATTCACAGTCCCTATCACAGGTCTCACTAGAAGGGAGGAGTATTACAAGGCGCTGAAGGCCTGGCTAGAAGCCAGGGATGCCCCTAAGAATATGGGAGAGCTTGTGGAGGGGGAAGAGAATGCAGGAGAGCAGCAGGGCGAGGTAGTAGACTTAGTAGGAGATAAAGCAATTTCCAGCCCGGGCACTAGTGTGTCCGCTAAGGGTCTGTCCCCAGAAGAGATGGAGGACAGGGAGAGAGATAGGCGGCATAATATGGAGATGGCTAAGCTTAAAATGGATGGTCACAGGGACCTAGAGAACAAGAAGTTAGATTTTGAGATTATGAAAATGAAACTTGAGCATGAGAGAATATTGAGGGAGTTGGAGATTAAAGCAAAGAGTGTAGAGATCTCCCCTCTGGTGGCAGCATACCTGTAGTGCATACTGAGCATAGAGTGTATATACCCAAGGAGGTTATTAAGGATTTCCACAAAAGTGAAGATATTGTTCAATGGTTTGCCGCTTATGAATTAGCCATGGTGTCCCACCGGGTCCCTGAGAAGGATTGGGGAGCGGGGTTGTGGGGACGCTTTGTGAGTGAGGGGAGGGATACCTTGTTGGACCTGCCCCCAGAAAGTAGGATGGTTTATGCCCACATGAAGGAAGCGTTGATGACCCGCTATGGTTGACCCCTGAGATGTATAGGCAGAGGTTTAGGACCTGCAAGAAGCTAGAGGGTACCACGTGGGTTGAATATGTGTCTTTTTTTTGCAGAGCAATGGAACGCTGGGTAAAAGGTAGCAAAGTAGAAACTTTTGAGCAACTTTATGATTTGATTGCATGGGAGCATTTATCTAGTAACTGTTTTCCTGAGCTATGCCAGCACCTGATTGATTGCAAGCTGACTAACCCTAGGAAGCTTGCTGAGGAGGCGGACCACTGGGTGAGCACCCGGGTTCGCAAGGGTCCAGTGGGAGACTTCGCCAAAAGTGGGCAGGGTCCCCAGCAGAGAAGTGGGGAGGACAGTGGTAAACCGAGGGAGTTCCAAAGAGGGCCCCAAAGTTATTCCCAAGCGAACTAAGCAGTGGTGTCCCAGCCTCCCCAAGAAAAGAAGCCAGTGCCCCCGACAGGTAGGCCTGTTCAGAGGGGGCCCCTTACTTGTTATAAGTGTGGTCAAGTGGGCCACAGATACTATGATCCCCAGTGTCCTCAGAGGGATACTAGTGCACCACCCCGTGCACCACCCCGCCAGCTTGCAAGTGTAGCCCTGGGGGGGGAGGAGATGGGTGCCCAAGAGGGGTGGGATCCCGTAGAATTGACCCTTGTCTCATTAGGAGACTTTGAGATGGTCCCTAAGCCTGCACTGCCTGATAACACTAAAAAGTACAGGCAGTGGGTGACCATCAATGGTCATAGTGTGGAGGCTCTAAGAGATACAGGAGCCAGTGTAACTGCTGTCCGCTCCCGGTTGGTGTCCAAAGAGCAGGTTGTCCCCCATGCATTCTACCCAGTAGTGTCCGCAGACAACTCAGAGAGCCAATGTGAAGTGGCTCAGGTTCCCTTTGAGTGGGGGGGGTCTCAGGAACTCTTCAGGTGGCTGTGAGGCCCGCCATGCCTGTAGACTGTCTGTTGGGCAATGATTTAGAGAACTCCCCGTGGGCTACGGTGGAGAGGAAATCTCACTTAGAGATGTTGGGTCTGCCTGAGTGGGCGTGTGCCACCACTCGGTACATGGCAGCCAAGGAGGGTGTTGAGAAGGACCTGGAGCCTGAGAGTATGGCCGAGATCCCTGCCTTAGAGAGAAGGGGCAGGGGGCGCGGGGAGCTGGCCCCCTTGGTTCCCACGGCCCAGGAGGGAGCAGACCCTGAGGGGGATGCCCTGGAGCCTACCGGGGAGCAGGTCGCCGAACTGGGGGACCTGCCTGAGCTGACCCATTGGCAGCAGGAAGGGGGACCCAACAGGGAGGAATTTTGTGAGCAGCAGAGAGTTTGCCCCTCTCTTGAGGGTATGCGGCGACAGGCTGCAGCCCAGGCAGAAGGTGACATGTCTGGTGCACATCTGATTTATTGGGAGAACAGTCTCCTGTATAGCAAGCCTAAGGCTGCTGAGCCGGGGTCAGCCCGTGTGCTGGTGGTACCCGAGTGCTTCAGAGCCTTCCTACTGGGGTTGGCTCACGACATTCCATTGGCAGGACATCTGGGGCAGACCAAGACCTTTGAAAGGCTGGCCACCCACTTTTATTGCCCCAGATGCGCAAGAGTTCAGACACTCATTGCAGGACATGTGAGACTTGCCAGGCAAGTGGGAAGAGTGGGGGGAAGATCAAGGCCCCACTCCAGCCCTTTCCAGTTGTGAGTACCCTATTCGAGCGAGTGGGCATTGACATTGTGGGGCCTCTGGACCCCAAGACAGCCATGGGCAACAGGTTCATCCTGGTCTTGGTGGACCATGCCACCCGGTACCCTGAAGCCATCCCGCTCAGGACAGTGACGGCCCCCGTGGTGGGACGTGCACTGATGGGGATTTTCTCCCGTGTGGGATTCCCCAGAGAGGTGGTGTCTGACAGGGGAACCAACTTCATCTCCCAGTACATGAAGTCTCTGTGGAAGGAGTGTGGGGTAACTTATAAGTTCACCACTCCTTACCACCCCCAAGGTAATGGTCTGGTTGAAAGGTTCAACCGGACCTTGAAGGGCATGATCATGGGCCTAGAAGAGCCCCTGAGGCGTAAGTGGGTCGTCCTCTTGCCATGCCTGTTGTTTGCCTACCGTGAGGTGCCACAGAAGTCCTTAGGGTTCAGTCCCTTTGAACTCCTCTATGGCCATCCGGTTAGAGGACCTCTGAGTCTGGTCAAGGAAGGCTGGGAGCAATCTCCCAGGAAACCTCCCCAAGATGTATTTAGCTACATGTTGGCCTTCAGGAACCAGACTCGGTGTTTCAGAAAAATTGCTGAGGCAAATCTGGAAGCCAGCCAGGAGGAAATGAAACGTTGGCACGACCAGAATGCCACTCTGGTCGAATTTCAACCTGGCCAGAAGGTTTGGGTACTGGCCCCAGTGGAGCCTTGTGCGCTCCAAGATAAGTGGACCGGTCCATTTGAGGTGGTGGAGCGCAAAAGTCCAGTTACCTACTTGGTGGACTTTCAGTCTCCCAGGAACCCCTTGCGGGTCCTGCATGTGAACCGCCTGAAGCCCCACTTTGAGAGGTCTGAAGTGGGCATGCTTCTTGCCACAGATGATGGGATGGAGGAGGAGAGTGAGCCTCTTCCCGACCTCCTGTGTGCAGGAGAGAAGGATGGGTCAGTGGAGGGTGTGATCCTCTCCACCACACTGACCCCTGAGCAGCAGAGAGATTGTCACCAACTGTTGGGGCAATTTTCTGATTTGTTCTCCCTGGTGCCTGGTGTCACTGATTGGTGCGTCCATGAGGTGGATACCGGGGATAGTCCTCTTGTCAAGCACAAGGCTTACAGAGTGACTGACAGGGTCAGGGCTTGCATTAAGGAGGAGGTCTCCAAAATGTTTGCCCTAGGGGTGATTGAGTCCTCTAGCAGCCCCTGGTCCAGCCCCGTGGTCTTGGTACCAAAAGCTGCGACGCCTGGTGCCACTCCTGAACTTAGGTTCTGTGTGGACTACCGAGGTCTCAATTCAGTCACGAAGACCGACGCGCACCCCATCCCCAGAGCTGATGAGCTCATAGATCGGTTAGGGGCTGCCCGGTACCTCAGCACGTTTGATCTGACGTCTGGGTACTGGCAGATCGCCTTAACTGATGGGGCAAAGGAGAGGTCAGCATTCTCCACACCAGATGGGCACTACCAGTTCCCGTGTGATGCCCTTTGGGATGAACAATGCCCCTGCCACCTTTCAGAGGTTGGTCAACCAGGTGTTGGTTGGGCTGGAGGATTTCAGTGCCGCCTACCTGGATGACATTGCAGTGTTCAGTTCCTCCTGGGAGGACCACTTGCGCCACCTCTGGGAAGTGTTGATGGCGCTGCGCAGAGCAGGCCTCACAATCAAGGCCAGTAAGTGCCAGATTGGGCAGGGTTCTGTGGTGTACTTGGGACACCAGGTGGGGAGCGGCCAGGTGGCACCCCTGCAGCCCAAGATTGAAACCATCCTGGCTTGGGAGCCCCCAAGGACCCAGACCCAGGTGAGGGCCTTCTTAGGACTCACGGGTTACTACAGGAGGTTTGTCAAGGGGTATGGCAACATTGTTGCACCCTTGACTGAGCTGACTTCCAAGAAGCGGCCAAAGATTGTGAACTGGACTGACACCTGTCAGAAAGCCTTTGATGCCCTCAAAACTGCCATGTGTACAGCACCCATACTCCAGGCGCCCAATTTTGCTAAGAAATTTGTTGTCCAGACAGACGCTTCAGAGCATGGGGTGGGGGCCGTTCTGTCACAGATAAATGAGGAGGGACTAGACCAACCTGTAGCCTTCATCAGTAGGAGTTTACTTCCACGGGAACAGAGGTGGAGTGCAATTGAGCGTGAGGCATTTGCTGTGGTCTGGGCACTGAAGAAGCTGAGACCATACCTGTTTGGGACTCACTTCCGGGTTCAGACAGACCACAGGCCCCTCAGATGGTTGATGCAGATGAGGGGTGAGAATCCCAAGTTGTTGAGGTGGTCCATTTCCCTACAGGGTATGGACTTCACGGTGGAACACCGCCCTGGTACAGAACACGCCAATGCTGATGGTCTGTCCAGATTTTTCCGCCTTAGTGATGAGAACTTCCAAGGGGATGGGTAGTTCTCCCCACATTTCAGCTGGAGGGGACACGTGTTAGACCTGGCACCATTGGCGTGGGTCTCCCTTCCTTTTTCGCTGTTGTCTCCTCTGTTTTTGCTGGTGTTAGATGCTCTGGGCGCTGTGCCACTGCCCTTCAGTGCCACAGCGCGAATGCTCCCTGTGTAAATATGACATGTGAATTGGTATATCCATGATTGGCTTATTTGGTTTACCTGTTAGTACCAAGTAGCGTGGCCTGTGTGTGCCCAGGGCTAGTAAACCAAATGCTGCTGGTGGGCCTGCAGCGCTGGTTTGCGCCACCCACAGAAGCAGCTTGTAAAGTGTGTTTCAGACCTGCCACTGCAGAGTCTGTGTGCAGTCCAGAACTGCCATCTTGGCTGTGAAGTGCACCCACTGCCCAGCCCCTGAACCTTCCCTTGGCATCATGTATGTCACCCCTATGGTAGGGTGCATTGTATGTGTAAGGTAGGACATGCCTTGGTGTGTGTAGCATGTCCTGGTAGTGAATTACACCCAATTTCGTTTTTCACTACTGTAAGGCTACCTGTTCCCCATAGGCTAGAATGGGAAGTTTGACTATTACAGTCTATAGTCCTAACTGACCCCAGGAACATGGTAGAAAAACGAATTTAGTATGCCTGAGCTCAGAATATTAAAATACATCTTTTAGTGAAGTTTATTTTTATATTCTGTGTTTGAAAATACCACTTTTAGAAAGTAAGTATTTTCTTGCCTAAGCCTTCCAGTGTGCTCTGCTGTTATGTGTATTGGCTGTCTGGTTTTGGAGGGACAGGGCAGGCTGAGTCAGACCTGGGTTGAATAGAGAGATCTGCATTTAGAGTATGGGGAGGGGTGGCTCCTTGACCTGAATAGGGCTGTGCCTGGCAAGGTGAATGCTGGCTCCACCTCCTACTGTGCGTCTGATGGCAGACCCCTCTTTCTGAAAGGAAGGATGCAGCCTGGTAAACAAAGTGCTCCAGGACTGAACAGAACTGGTTCTGGCTAGGCTCAGGGACTTGTAGCTTTGAGAACAAAGACTTTTGGGGTATAAATATCTGTGCTGAAACCCCTACAATTGGTATTGCTCCTGGATGTCAAGACGAACCTCTGTCCGTGTAACTGAAGGAATCTGCAGGAGGTGACTATCCTTGTGCTTGTGTGCTGTTTCTTGGATTGGCCTGCAGTGGTTACCATTGGACTTGGAAGAAGAGGGAAAAGGACTTTTGAGAGAACTTTTATCAATCTTGCTAAAGCAATCACCCAAGGGCTAGGAGAGAGCTAGCCTCCTGTTGAAGTCTCAGGCACATCAGACTTCACCACCAGCCTCCTGATTCCTCCCAGCGAGGATTTCTATCTGCAGGTGAGGCTCCTGTGAGTTCCAGGGCCTCTAGTTCTACTACAGAGAAGAGAGTGCTGAAATCATCGCTAACGCACGTTTGCGAGCCGCCGCAGCCGAGAGCGCCCGAAAAATCATCGCGCTGCTGCCGCCGAGTGCTCGCAACCAAAGATCGAGTCATCGCACCAAGATCATCGCTTCACGACATCGCAGCGCGGACATCGAGCGTCTGCCATTTTCATCGCATCAGGATCGTCGCTCCCTCGCGGAGCGCCATTTCTTCGCATCGCAACCCGATCGCACACGCAACAAGATCGTCGCCTCGCCTCCTCCCTTGCGGCAGGGAGTCATCGCATCAACGGTCTAGCGTGCAGAAGTTTGTCGCATCGTCTCTACACGCATCAGCAGATCGGCGCATCATCCTCCCTCGCGGCAAGGATTTAACGCATCGCCGGCCTCGCGTGCAGAAATTCATCGCTACAGCTTCTTTGCGACAATTTGTTGATTTTGCTACGAAATCCAGGTACTTTGTAGGTAAAAGGGTCGCAGAGACCACTGCTTTGAACTGAACTCCTCTTTGCGCACTTGAACTATTTTTGCAGCATTCCAAGAGTAATCTTATTTTACAGTATTGTGGCTTTTTATCGTTATTGGTCTTGTGTTAATTCTATATATAAAGATACTTATTTTTGATAACTACTTGTGTGGTGTCCCTTTGTAGTGTTCCTCACTGTGTTACTGTGTATGGTCATAAATGCTTCACACACTGCCTCTGAGATAAGCCTAACTGCTCGTGCTACGTTACCACAGGGTTGAGCAGGGGTTATCAAAGGGTGGAACCCTCTCACTCTGACTTAGGAAGAAGGGTCCCTACTTGGACAGTGGTCAGCCATTGCCAACTAGAGACCCCCATTTCTAACAACTACTGATGCACTTATTCAATTCTCTGGGCACTACCCATATAGTTATGTAAGCATCCAGGCACTACCTGATCAGTCAACCAAAAAGACATGGGCAGTATCCAATCGCTGAAACACTATTCATCGACTTATCTAATAGGGTAGGTGCTATGCATGGGCTTAAACAATCAAGTATGCACTATCCATGCATTGCATACATCACCTATATACTATGTATGCACTCTTGCAATCATCCAGGTATTAGAGTTGCACTCATTTAATCATCCTACGCTTGTATTGAATTATTGAAGCTTTAGTCAAGCACTTGTCGAATCATTCAGGCTCTACTCATGCACTCATCCAAACACCCAGATACTAGTGGTATACTCATGCAAACATGCAGGCAGTAAGTATGCAGATATGGAATGACCCATGGAGTTATGACATAGTCAGGGAATCATCTAGGCACCACTTGTATCCTCACGGAATCACCTAGGCACTACCTATGCACTCATTCAATCATCCAGGGAGTATTGATGTATTCAACTACAAACCCATGAATTTACAAGTTTTACTGAGGAATATGCAGTCTTTAGACAATATGGGTGATAGGCTTACTACAATCGTACTCTATACGTTATTACATGAGTGCATGAGTAGAGTCTGAGTGTTTCATTAGTACACACGTGTGCCTCACTATTTCAATGACTGCATGGGTTGTAAGTGGGTGTTCAGATGGCTGCATAGGTTATGCGCAAATGTTATAATGCTTGCATAGGTACAGCCTTGTAAATTTAGTGTTAAATTTAAAAAAGTGTAGAAGAAGGAGAGATGCAGTAAAACAGAAAGAATGAGTTGTGAGAGTAGTTGATAATGCCTTTGCTCTGAAGAGGAAGCTTTTCATTTCGATTATAAATAGAATAAAGACTCTTGACAAAATAGTGTTTTGCATGAGAAGACAAAACCAAAAGAAAAGATTAATGGATAGAAGTAACTGTTGTACATTTTTTAGTGGACAATGGATATATACTTTTTGTACAGAAGCTTTCTTTAATGAAGAAAGCTATATCCAGTATAACAAATTAGTTCATGCTACTGATTGAAGAGAACGATGTTATCAAATGAAGAATGGTAGTCCTATAGCAAAAGAGGTGATGGTACCTAGAAATGTAGAAGAAGTTATTGCAGAAGAGATATGAGGAAGACGTAGTCAGGGTACTGTATACAAATGGAATTGTAGTAGTGTTTCTAGTATTAGACAGGAATCCATTGATAAATTAAGGAAACTCTTATGTATCTTTACAAGGCGAAGTTTAAAACACAAAATAAGTTATACCACTCAACAATGCGAACTTTAGGTAGGAGGCTGTATTATGTGAAAACTCCTGCCCTATGTTTAGGAGAAACAAGTAGAGCACTTGTGCATGACAGTGTGGCAGACAGAAAAAGTTTGTGGTGATATGCAGTTTCGCTTTTTTGGTCTGGAGCAGGATTCTAGGGAAAATGAGGAGCTATTAAGAGGAGGAGTTGCAGAACAAGACACATATATTACAGTTGATAGTTTTAAAAAGAGATTAAAAAACTTAACATAGTGTTCTGCAAAAAACAGAGTATGTTTGAAGATGTTGTTGATGCACTTACTAGAAGATTTAAACACAGACTGCTGACATATTTAAAAAGTGAAAAAGAAAATTATGATAATTGGCAAAAGCTACCTGTGTGTTTATTTGTAGAGGGATGGTTTGACTTGTCTCTACGGCAAGTTATATGTAAGTAGTGTTACAATAAATTGGAAGATATTAAAATGACCAACACATAGATGTTAGATACCCATTTTGTAAGATAATAAAATGCCAGCTAATGTAGAAAAACTATGACGGTAAAAAAAAGAAATACATTTATTATTCTTTCCAGCATTGCGAAGGGTTGTTATGGCCTGCTCTCCAGCACTAACTACAACTCCAAAATCCATGCAGTAGGACGACATTGGGGCAAACTGTGGAGCCAAATCTTGAAGTTGAGATTGAACTTTTGAATGGACTCTCTGCTTCGGTGTTGTTGTGCTGCTATTGAACTTGAGAGTCCTTCAGCTTTGCGCTGCCTTTTTGCTGCTCACTATGAACACCTCTTATGAAATGTGCAAACAATATAAAAGGAGGAAAAAATACCATGTGTGATTTTTGGCAGCATTGTGAATAGCTGTAACACACTGCTCACCAACTGTTATAACAACACTACAGTCCATGCAATACGTGGCCATTCTTGAAAAATGCAGAGCCATATCTGTTGTAGTAGTCTGTAGCTCTAAAGGGACTTTCTGGCCAGGTATTGTTAATGTTGCCACTGATGTAGATTGTCCTCCAGCTTCCCTCTTGTAGATCGCCAGTTGGAGACGTTTTCTATGATTGGTTTTAAGATAATATGAGATGGACGTCGTCCCACATGAATATTTTTTTGTTCATCCCTCTAGAGAGGGTCTTGTCAGACATTGTGCATTGCACTAGTTTTGCAGCAGTTTTTGATTCCCCATAAGTTTGGGTAACAATGGAAAGTTTGATGTTTGTTTGGAAGTTATGCAGTGTTCATGTGCTTAGATGTTGGAAGTTATTTCTTGAAACTTTTGTTTTTTTACAAATATGTTGTTAAAATAAAGTTAAACAATATGTTACTAAACAGCTAGACTCAAATTTTGTGTAAAATATGTCTATATATCTGTTTTACACTGTTTCATTTGTATTCGTGACATACTGTCATTGCAACCTCCGGTGCTGCTGTGAAGAAGGAAATGCATTTTTGATGTAGTTATTTTGACAAATGAATACAAAGGGGAATGCTATATTAGTATCTTACTAAATAGCTACACTGAAACCTTATGTCAAATATGTCTATATATGTGTTTTACTCTTTGTCAAAAACACTCGGTATTCGTAGTCTGTCCTTGGCAATGGCACTCATAGATTCATACAGGCACTATCTGTGCAATCATCAAGGACCTCCTTTCTGCATCACTCTGCAAACGTGCCTCCTGGCATAATACTAGTTGGGGGATGAAGTCCCCTTGGCTATTGAGGGTATTTGGGGGCCAAGTATCCCTCTTGTTACCTTCAGCAAGTTCTACACAGTGAGTTTGCTAAGAGGAGTTCTAAGACCACACCCCCTTTCTGCACCATTCTGAAAACATGTCTCCTGGCACACTAGTGGTTGAAGAATAAAGTTGTCTTGGATGCTAAAGGTCCTTGGGGACCAAGAAGCCCTCCTGGTACTTTCTATAAGTCCTACTCAGCGGGATTTCTGAGAGCTGGTCAGAGGCCCCGTCCCCTTTCTACACCATTCTGCAAAGACCATTGCTACTTAAAAAACCATGGAAATTCACTAAAAAAAAACAAAGATTATAGGTAAGTTATAGTTAACAATTAGCATTTAAAAACCTTTGAAATTCACAAAGGTTACAGGGACGTTATAGTTAGGAAATAAAATTTGAAAAAACCTTAGAAATTCACTGAAAAAACAAAAGGTTACAGGGATGTTATAGTTAGGCTGATATTTCACGTACAAAACCAGAGAAATTCAGGGGTTGTAGTTAGCTGAGCTAACTATAACTCTTGCCCCCGCAATGCACTGCTTATGACCTCACATATTACATCACTCATGACATGGTCAGTGACTTCACTGATGACATCACTAATGGCATCTCAAATGACATTACTAATGACATCACTGATGTCATCATCCTCGGAATCTCTGACACAGCCACTCACATCCCCATGTAACCATTCATACACCCACTCCAACTTTCACACTACCATTCTCGAAACCATTGACACACCCATACCAGTACTTACATACCCACTTACTCATTCATAGATCTACATACACATCCACTCACTCACCCATACAGCCACTCATACACATACTCACTCACTAATACAGCCACTGGCATATCCACTCATATACCCATACAGCCACTCATACACTGTCAGACACTCATAGACCTACTCACACACCTACTCACTCACCCATAGAGTCAATCATACTTCCACTTACTCACCTATACAGTTATACACACACCAACTCACTTATTCATACAGATAATAACACATACTCACTCACCTATACAGTCACTAACACAAGTACACACTCACCGATGCAGCCATTCTCACAATCACTCACTCACGCATACAATCACTCATATACTCCAACACTCACCTATACTGCCTTTCCCATATGCAATTACTTACCCATATACCTCTGAAACATCTATTCACTCACCGACACAGCCATACGCACACCCACTCATCCATACACCCCCTCACAAATGCACTCATGAACCTATACAGCCATTGATTCACCCACTCACTCATCCATGCAGGGAGTCACACCCCTCGCACCCACCCAGACACTCATACACCCATACAGGTACTCAGACAACCAATCAATAACCCATACAGCCACTCATGTATCTACTCACCAACCCATGCAGCCACTTACACACCAACTGACAGACTGATACAGCCATTCACACAAATTAATCACTCACCCATACATTGACTGAGACAAGTATAATCACTCACTTATACAGTCAGTCACGCACCCACTACATCATCCAAACAGGCACTCATATTCCCACTGATTCATTACTACACCTTTGTGTATATATATTTAACACTCATAAACTTTTTAGAAACACTCACAGTCACTGGATGATGTCATGAGTGATGTCATGAGTGATGTCATTTAAGATATCATCAGTGATGTCATGAGTGATATCACTGACCATGTCATGAGTGATGTAATATGTGAGGTCATAAGCAGTGCATTGCGGGGGTGTGAGTTATAGTTAGCTCAGCTAACTACAACTGCTGAATTTCTCTGTTTTTTGTGAGTGAAATGTCAGCCTAACTATAACGTCCCTGTAACTTTTGTTTTTTTCAGTGAATATAGACATAATTAGGTTGGTCCATAAGAAGAGTGTTATTTGTTTTGCTAATAACCTTGGCAACATTTGACTAATCTGCCTGCAACTTTCCCAAAAAGGTTGATCCACCTCACCTCCTTCCTGAAAGTTTCAGGGAGATCCATGAAGCATGGGCCAAGAAAAATGGGTGGTCCCAAAATTTGGATTTTCTATGTTAATTCCCTTAGGAAATTTTGGGAAGCAATACAAAAAAAGGCTAAAAGGAATCACACAAAATTTGGCATAAAGTTAGAATTTAATAAAAAAGCATGTTTTTCTTTATTTAGTGATAATCCATGCAGCAGTTTTCAAGAAATGTGCATTTAAAGAGGTGTTTGGGGTGTTCATGAAGGGGTTAAAAAGTTAGGTAAATCTGGGTGGTTGGTCTCACAAGAATCTGCGGTACAGAAATTTTTAAAAGAATAGGGCTCTCTGATCTTCCCAGGGAGCTTTTTTCCTGTTGGCCTTTTCTGTACTGTGGGAACCGTACTGGTTCTACAGTACTGGGAGATCTGATTGACTAGCCACAACTAGAAGAAAAATGTTGTAGCCACCACTGCAGGATTCGAGGACTCCATCCACATGTCCTGAAGTAAAAAAAAAAGAAAGATATAAGGGAGCCTGCTAGGGTCACCGTGACCCCCTGCCAATAGATGAAGGGAGACCAAGGGTCCCCTCCAAGGCTCAAAAATTGAACCAAACAAATTGTGTCTCCAGTACTGCCGTAATCCTGTGGGACCCAGTGCAGCCCTCCAGTGTAGTACTGCGGTACTCTGGTGGCACACCCACTCGGGCTTTACCACCATGGTACTACGGCACAGTGCAAGATTCATTGGGTGATGCTTGCATGGTCCCTCTATACTATGAAGGTGAAGCTTGAATGGCTCTACAGCAGGAGTACCACAGGACTGTGAAATTGTTTTTAAAATAAATAAATAAACAAAATGTAGGCCGGGTCTGCAGGGGATGGGCATTTGTGGTGGTTGGAGAAGAGCTTGGCTTCTGGCTCTGTGACCAACCCCTGCCAGGGGGCTGACCACAAGCAGTGGGTGGTTCTCTGCAGGACTGGGACAGAGCTGTGTGCAATGGAGGTGGCTGCCTGCAGGGGGTTGAGTGCAGGGTATGAGCAGAGCTCTGGCTCAGCAGCTAAGCCACCGCTGTGCATAACCTATGCCAGTGCACAGTGGGGGTTGGATACCCATGGAGGGTAGGGTATAATGGGGATGAAGCTTGAGTCCCGGTACCAAGGGAATACTGATGTACTGCATCCTTTACTCCTGCAGGACTTGGCGCAGGGCCTGGCTTGAGGCCAGACTCTGCTTCCAACTCCCCTCCGTACACGACCAATAGCCATGCTCAGTAGGAGAGTTTGCTGAATATGATCAAAAAAGCCCCAAAAATTCCTTTGAAAAAAACAAAGGTTAAAGTGACGTTATATTTAGGTATGATAATAAGATCTAAGCTTACATGTAAAAATTTCCTAGAAATTCACTGAAAAAAACGAAAGTTGTGTAGCTATTGAATTAACACTAAGACTAATGTTTATAAACCAAAAACACAGTGAAATTTAGCAGTTATACTGTACTGAGCTAATTACAAATTCTGCCTGCCTTGCACTGCTTTTGACCTCACATATTACATCCTTCATGTCAAGACATCACTTTTCAAACTGGAAGGTATTCAGCAAGATACACCTATCAAGCCAAAGGAAACCATAGCTTGTTAAGTAATAATCCTGGTTGTCCTCAAGAGCCTACGGAGCTTCCAATATTGAAACTACCTCCTCAAGCAACCTCCCTCATGATGGTGTTGAAAGGTGTTCCCCCCCCGAGGCAGGATATGAGGGAGGACCATGATCAACTGATGAATAAAGTGGCACATTTTGTAAATGGTAGTCTACGAGTCCAGAGCTGTCGCATAGCCAGATCATCCATGTTCGGAGAGTATCAAGGGTGGGTAATACTCTACAACTGGACAATAACGATTGTATCATTGTTAATTTTAAATGCAAGGTGGTGACAAAAGATATTTAGGCTAGGCTTAACTTTTCTAGGCTACCTCCTAAGTCAATTGAAGCACTTCTTCTGGGTTTTTTTACAGGCCATCAAGCAGAATAGTCCCAGCCCCTAAGATTCCCTTTCATCCTGTGACAATTTCCAAGAGATTTACTCTCATTGCACAGCTGGACCAATGGGATTGTATTCCTGCCCATACTCCCTCTCCTAGTCAACATTCTTCTGCTAATGCTGGCCTCAGGTTGGAAAGGGCCAGCGCTGCCTTAACAAACAATGGGTGGAGTCTTATTTCCTAGAACATTGCAGGTGCACGCTAAATTCCGACTGGATTGTCTTCGTAAACTCAGCAGACATTTTTTGTAGCCAAGAAACATAGATGACTGAGGACTTTCACATAAATGGGTTTAACACCTTCTTTGAACCAGCCCTTGGTTCACCAGTGGGAAGGGCTAAGGGTGGCCTTGCAACTTTTAATTAGTTGAAATTTCAGCGTCTAAGGTCACAAAAGTTTGGTCTGCCTCCTTTTCTGGTAACTCTGCTATCCTTCCCAATTGAGTATGATATCTTGTTGGTAAATTTTTATTATTATAATTTTAACTGGCAATCCACTGTCACTATAGAGAAATTTGATGATTTTGTGGATTCTATCTATTTGGTAGCCAAACGTAAGACAGTTCTAATCTGGGTTGGTGATTTTAATATCACATTATGTTTATGGGTAGTGTTAGAGGGAGCACCATAGATTTTATCGTTATGACATCGGATTCGGTTTCATGTCTTTCCGACTTTAATATCGTTGCAAAGAGTGCGAGTGATCACATCCCTTTCATTTTATCGCTAAATCATCAGATAATAAAGCCCACAAAGAATAAATGTCGCACTAGAGTATTCTAAGAAAAAAAATATTTAAATTAAATGGGCTATGTTGGACCCTGAGGCTTTTAATAGTCAGATTGTGTCCCAGAATATAGTTACTGTTTTAAATTGCCTGTCGGATAATGCAGCAACACACTCTGTCTGAGAGGATTTTGATATTAAATGTAGATCCATCTCAGATAAAATGACCTAAAGGAAACTCTCGATTGAGGGAGCAGCCACATAGATGGTTCAAGTTAGCTTGTACATTGGCGCAGTAGCAGTTAAAGACAACAAAAAAAATACCACCCATGGTCTCTAGATGATGTTAGAGCTGTAAGAAGGTCATATAAACGCACTGTGGAGGAGAGAAAGAAAGAGATCCAAGTTAAAGAATGGAAGGATCTTTCGGCAGCTGTCAGGTTAGGAGACAATACATCATTTTAGGAAATAATTAATCACCTCTTTTTTTGCAGAGCAAGATGCCCTGAGTGTTGAAGTACTAATTCTAGCAGATTAATGGGTGGCTCGTCTGACAGACATTTTTCATTCTAGGTCTAGCCAATCATTATCCACCCTTCTAGTACTCTGGTAAATTTGATTAATTTGCCCAATACAGGCACACAAGACCTTCAATTGATGGTAGAAATCAATGAAGTAGTTAGCTCTATTTGGGAAATGTGAAACTCGGAATGGTGATGGTGTCTGGCAGATATCTTTGAATCCAACATACACCTTTGGGCACGCCTGCTAACTAACATGTTCAGGAGCGCTGTGATGGGCCAAATATACGGTTCCCGGAGGACAGCTACAATTATCCCAAATAATTAAAAACAGGATTGACACCAGTATGCTATAGACCAATTTGCTGTTATATTCTAGCAAGAAGATTTTGGGCAGATTGCTTCTGTCCCGCCTGGAATCATGGGCCATAGAAAATAAGATCCTGCCCAATGTGCAATTTGGCTTTAGACCAGGTATTGGGACTATAAACCAGTGTCTAAGCTTTTATATGATAGCAGGGAAATGTGCAATGGCCAAAAAATTAACCCTGCATCTCGCGTTCATTTATTTATCTAGCACTTTTGACATGGTCAATCATTCAAAACTCTGGGCCCTAAGGGAAAGTATGGGGGTGGAGATGGAACTCCTCACCATAATTAAACACCTACATCAGTAGCGAACTGTCAGGGTTCGTTATGGCTTGCAGGACAAAACTACCACTCAAATCAGATAAACACGGGGTGAGAAACAGGGTTATATCTTAGCTCCTTTTCTTTTTCTCCTTTACATAAACAGGATTTCTAAACATCTATTTGAGGTAGGAAAGGACACTCCATGAATCAATAGGCAATCCATCCCACTTTTGCTGTATGTGGATGATGCAGTGTTGATTGCCAGCACAGCAAATGGCCTACAGGTCCTATTGGACTCTTTATCCTCATATATGGAAGAACTGGGTCTACAAGTCAACCTATCCAAATCATTTGTAAGTACCTGCAGATCGCCCCATATGAGATCAAAATCCTTTGCTATGGGGAAAACAGCTCTGGAGAAGGTGAAAGATTTTATTTAGTTAGGGATCCTTTTTAGTTCCTCTTTTAAATGGAATTTATTTTTAACTGCAAGGGCACAAAAACTTAGTAGGAATATATAGTCAATTTTCAGATTTGCCCATAGGTTGGGACAGAAACCCATCAGAGAGATGATTGCTGATGGCTGATGGCTTGCGGAGTCCAGGATAAAGAATGGAAACTCTTGAAATCCTTCCTCACGGACAGATTGCAAATTGTCTCACTGGGCGAATTTTAGTCCAAACCTTTTTCTCTGCCTTGTGGAGTCCCGCAGGGGTCGTCTCTGAGCCCCACACTCTTTAATGTGTATGTGTCTTCTTTGGCCCCCCTCATCAACTCCTTTGGCTTTTGCCTTACCTCGTATGCAGATGGCACACAAATGGTGGTGTCTCTGCTGCCAGGGCAGGAAAAAGGAATAGGAAAGCAGTTCCATGACTGTATGGAAGCAGTCGGGAGGTGGATGTCTCAAAACTGTCTAAAGCTCAACTCGGGCAAAACAGAGGTCATCCTGTTTGGGAACGATGCCAACTTCTGGACCCCAAACTGGTGGCCTGATACTATGGGCACTCTTCCGACACCCACCAGGAAAGTAAAAAACCGAGGAGTTTTAATAGATGATAAGCTCAATTTTGGTGACCAAGTTAATGCAGTAGCATCGGCTACGTCGTACGTTCGTAGAACGATTAAGAAAATACTGTCTTTTTTGCCGATAGACAGTCGACGAACAGTGGTCACAGCACTAATTATGTCAAGGCTGGACTACTGTAATAGTCTGTACCTGAATATTCAGGATCGTTTTCTGCATAAACTTCAACTACTGCAGAATGCGGCCGCTAGACTGCTTACTGGCACTCCTAAATTTGCATCTATCTCCAGAGAAATCAAAAGACTCCACTGGTTACCCGTCAAGAATCGGGTGCGCTTTAAATCCCTCTGTACGGTATACAAAACCCTACAAGGCACAGGACCTGACCATCTGAAGCGGCAGTTCCAGTGGTACGTGCCCAAAAGAACACTTCGCTCTCTTGGAGCAAAATTGGTGATAGTACCACCCACAAAAAAAGCCATGTGGGGAGGCAGAAGTTTTGTTGCCGTTGTGGCAAAGGCCTGGAATGACCTTCCTTTCCTTCTGAGGAATGCCACCGATCTATTGGTTTTTAGGAAGGCCTTAAAAACCTGGCTTTTTGACATATAAACCGGTTCACATCACGCATCATTCGGAGGACTGTAGCTAGCGCCAGGACACCCTTGGTGTAACCGCTGCGCTTTACAAATGTCGCTAACATAACATAACATTAATTTGTATAAAACTAAATGTATTTCTGTGGGGCTTTATGGAGCAGCTTTGTGGGGGTATACAAATGCGACAATCCTCCAACGGGTAGAAAACAACTTCACATGGAGGCTACTTGTGGTTCCCTCGGGGACCGCCACTCTGATTTGTCATGAGGAATTAGGCCTCCTATTTTTTGAGGATCAGATGAGTCTTGCCCCGCTTGTGTTGTAGGTTAAGATCTGGGGAAATCAGGAGGCAGCCTTTGTCACGTCCTACGTTTCTGATTGCTTATCTCTGGATGAGGTTGCTCGGATTCCTTGGATCGCATACCTGAAGAAATCCTTTGAAATAATACTTCTGAAATAACTGTTTGATTATCCTCAGGTGATAACTTTAAAAAGTAAAGAGGAAGTTAAACAATGTTTTCTCAAGCATTGTTTGGATCTGAGGTTACAGAGGGCTCAGTTGTCGGGGTCAGTTGTTAGATATGCACCGGTATCAACTACGATCTTGAACTTTACCTATTATTTCGAACACCATCCATTATTGCTACGTAACTCATTTTAGACTTAGTATGATACATTTTAAGGTTGCCTTTCCTCTGCAATGTGTATGGTCACACAATCTACCCACATGTCTCTCTAATAATTCTGTTAAGTAAAACACTTGTCACTTTATATTGTAATTGTAGCTGGAAAATGTAATATTTATTTATTTGTTAATATGTGTTTTATGACTTTTATGGATTTTTGTTGAATAACGATTTGAATTGACTGATTGGTACACCTAGAGGAAAATTTATATCACCTCTCTAGTGCTATTAAGCATAACCTTTTGCAATATGTAAGGCATGAAGCATATGTTTGCAATCATCCGTATTTAGCAGATGTTATCTGTTTTAATGGTATTCAGGTGTGTAGGAAATGTAATGGCTCTGTAGATATTAATGTGATCAACAACTCATTAAACCTTGAATAGCATTCAAAAAAGTCTTTGGTCATTATTTCCCTTAATGAAAAGTGCCTGTTGAATACCTCATCTAGCATAGAATTTTAAATAAAAGGCTTTACGTCCTCTATGAACAACCCTCAATAGTTTGCAAAAGCATTTAACATATTCCTGAAAGCAGCAGAATGGCGTGCACCATTTTAACAACGTTTATAATCATACTTCCTGAATGCTTTAAATGAGTAACCCACACATTACACATTACACTTGGATGTATAATGTCTCAGAATTTTATTGAGGGCCCAATTCAAAAGGTCAACTTAAACTTCAGGTCTAAGTTTACCTTTGTGAATAGGGCCCACAGTTTAAAGAAATAAATATCTGCATTTTATAAATCTCAATTTTCATACAAATGTCAATAGCACTACATGAGAACTATTTATGTTATTATGTGTGCAGAAATACAGAGGTGAATAATATATTGTAAGGAGAAGCTTCAGTTTTTCTCACATTTTTTGGCCAGAGGCCTTTGATTTAAGCCACAACCTATTTGACATGTATGTGTGCCACTCACACTAGTTGTGCTCATTCTCTACCTTGTTTAAATGTAGTACAACTTTCACTTTTAACTTCACTAGTAGCTGAAGTGTGCACAATATAACTTTGAGCATACTGAATCAGTCTTGTCTCCAGTACTACACTGTTTTAATTTCGTGCATGTACACATTAGGGATGAGAGTAACTCGCGTAATTCCGTGCAGCATAATCAAGTGGAGTTATCAAAAATTCTGTGGGATTATGCAACATTACACAAGAAGAGTAATTATGCATTTAGCACTATTTTCTTAGCACAAAAATGCCCCTTGTGCTTCCAAAGAGGACACAAGGATGCATTTTAAACTGAGAAATAGTGCTAAATGCAACATAACATGAAGAGCATCATGAGCAGCCCCTCACTCTGGCTAAATGTGCACTTGGGATTTTCCCTAAATTTGCTCCCGGCATATAGCGCTACTTTCTTAGCACAAAATGCACCCTTGCATCCAAAATGGATGCAAGGATGAATTTTGCACTAATACAATAGCGCTAAATGCAACAGAACATTGAACAGTAGTGCCAGCAGCCGCTTGTGCTCACTAAATGTGCACTTGCAGTAGGATTTATTCCTACAAATTAGTCTTAATTACTTCAAGTGGGCCTAATTGCATTATTAAAGGTACTTCTGCATCAAAGAGTAAAGTGGAATTGCCAAAATTACTCTGATTCCTCTGGTGTGATTAAAAGTACTCCCAGTCCTAGTACACATGTATATGTAGACTAAATGATGTAGTTAATGATGTAGTGGTTTATAGGGTAATTTGAGGAGCATTAGGTTGGATGATGTCATCAATTATCTCATTTGAGGTATTATCAGCAATGTGATCAATGATGTCTTTTGACATTCATATGTGATGCCAAACTGAACGGACCAACCAAACCAGCAAGAACGAACAAACCCACCAAACGAGCCAGATTGTACACCCGAGAACTCAGCTATACGAAACGGAGATACAAACAACTGGAAAGAAAATGGTGCTTTAGCAGAAACAACAGTGATTGAGCCGTCTTCAAGTCTGCCCTCAACAACTACCGCCACCTCCTCAAAGTCACAAAAAGAAAGGCCATGACACACCACATCAAGGCTAGCACCATCCAGACCAAGGAACTCTTCACCATCATCAGAGAGTTCACCTGCCCATCAGCCACAGAAAACTTGATTCCTTTCTCACAGGAACTCTGCAACACTCTTGCAGCCCACTTCCACAACAAAATAGCCACCATATACAGAAACTTCGATCCCCAAGCCACCGACCTCCTCAGCATCCCCACTCCTGCAAAGACAACCGCCGACCACCCACTCACCACATGGGAACAACTCAGCACAGCAAACACCAAGGCCCTAATGAACTCCATTCACTCAGAAGCACTTAGTGACCTATGCCCCCTTCGACTCTTCAACCTCAGAAGTGACAAGATCAGCCACCAGCTCACCACCATGTATCACCACAGCCACCTTCCCTGGAAACACTCAGAGGTCCGACCTCTCCTCAAGTAACCCTCAGCAGACCCCAACGACCTTCAGAGCTATCGCCCAATCTCACTGCTCCAGTTTCATGCCAAAGTCCTTGAGAAGTCCATCAACCTCCAATTCACTGACACCTGCAGAGAAACAACCTCCTAGACTCCTCCCAATCAGAATTCAGAGCCAACCTTAGTCCGAAACGGCCATGATCGCTGTGATGGACGAAATCTGCACCCTACTTGACAGAGGGGAATCAGCCGCCCTGATCCTTCTCGACCTCTCCACTGTCTTTGACACCATCTCCCACCACACTCATCAATGGACTGCACCAGAGTGGAATCAAAGAGGACGCTCTTAGATGGATGGCATCCTTCCTTTCGGGATGCACACAGAAGGTCTGTCTCCCTCCCTTCACCTCTCAGCCAAAGCCCACCATCTGCGGTGTCTCACAAGGCTTGCCTGTCAGTCCCACTCTCTTCAACACATCGTCAGAGGCCACTACATCAACATCATCTCCTACACCAATGACAACCAGCTCATCCTCTCACTCTCAGCAGACCCCACTACGATGAAAACCAATTTCCACAACTGCATGAAGAACGTCTCAGCCTGGATGAAAGACAACAGCCTGAAACTCAACATGGGCAAAACCCAACTATTGATCTTCGACAGCAACACCTCCTGCTGGAATGACTTCTGGTGGCTATCAGAACTTGGACCCACCCCCACTCTGAAAGATCACGCCCACAACCTTGGCATCATCCTAGACAGCGAACTCTCCATGAAATGACAGGTCAGTGCTGTCTCCTCAGCCTGCTTCCACACGCTCTGCATGCTCCAAAGAACTTTTAAATGGCTATCCACTGGCACCAGAAAAACAGTGAAGCAGGCCCTCATCACCAGCCGTCTAGACTACAGCAACACACTCTATGAAGGCACCACCTGCAAACTCATGAGAAGACTCCAGACGATCCACAATGCAGCTGCCAGACTGATCCTCAACTTGCCCAAAAGGGCCCACATCTCCCAGCACCTGAGTGACCTCTACTGGCTCCCCATCCAGAAGAGAGGCCATTTCAGGCTTTCTGACCGACGCCTACAAAGCCCTCCATGACCAAGGACCAGCATACATGAACCACTGCCTAAACTTCCACCAGCCACCCAGAAACCTCCGCTCCGCTAAACTCTCCCTCGCACAGACACTGTGCATCCGCCACTCCAGAGGACAATCCTTCTCCCACCTCACCGCCAAATCCTGGAATGCCCTTCACCTCCTCTTTCGAACATCACCCTCATTGGCTGACTTCAGGAAGGGACTCAAGACCTGGCTCTTCAACTGAGGCCTTCAGCCCTTCGCATGGATACCCTCATTGGTGAAAGTTGCACTATATAGCACAGTTGATTGATTGATTGATGTAATATGTGAAGTCACAAGCAGTGCATAGCACAAGTTATAGTAAACTCACTAAATAATAATTGTGAATTTCAGTGCTTTTTAGTTTTTAAATGTTAGTTGTTGTGCTTTTAATGTCACTTTAATCTTTGTGTTTATCAGTAAGCATGTGTCTGGAAACCCACTGATGCCAAAATTCTCTGCTAGTCCCCAATTACGGTTATGTTGTTCTGACTAGTGTCTGGCTACTGAGTAATTTTTATTCTGGTTTCTAATGGCCCTCAGATGCTCAAGTATTCTCTTCTTCACCAGAAAGGTGGTGCTCCCAAAACACAACTTAGGTCAGGGACAGGTTAATACTAAGATGTATAGTCTTGATGTTAAAAATGTCAGGATTTTTTTCTTTCCCAAAATGTTAGGCAATAGAAATTCTTTCCCATACTTGCTGTGTTTGCAGGCTTTGCAATTCTTTCAAGTAAAGAAGCCTTGACTCGTTCGTAAAATTTATTCGATCTTAAAAATAAAAGATCATAAAAGCACAGAACATCAATATTAAAAGCATAACATTTCATTAAAATTTACAGCCTAAAATACAAGAAATTCCAAGTGCATCTTAATCTTGCTAAAAAGGACTAGGAAGTAATTCTCCTTTTCTTTATACAAGCCCAAAGGAAACTAGCTACTACAGAGCTAATAAACTAATTACTAAGTTTTTTAAGAAATCTAAAGGCCACTCTACATTGTCTAAAATTATAATGTCTCAGAGTCAGTAGTATATATCTTACTCTTTCCACTTTATACAAGTTGCAGAATAGAATAATATGAAGGTCTGATTGTTCTGAAACTCCATCACAAGGGCAAAGAGTCAAGTCACAGTGCTTAAATTTTCCCGCTCGATAACCCACCATCAGTGGGAACAGAGTCATGCGAAATCTTACTAAAATATATCAGTGCTGTAAATTCTGAATTTCCTCTGAGTAGCAATAATCTCCCTCTGCTAAAGCCGGGAGGTGTCGATATATCCTAACTGTTGGTTTGTCTTTATTTATCTCCATTCTTTCTCTCACCACCTTTGCCAAAAGATTTTCCTTTAGATCCTTCTTGGACAATTGAAGGCATTCACTAGGGTTTCTAAACAAATCCTCCAGACCCAAAGAATTCAAAGTTGACCTTACATAATGCAGCCATTCTATTTTGTGCACATTGTCGAATTTAAGGCAATCCTTTATAATGGATTGTGTTAAAAATACCGTGTCTTCCTCCAAGTTGAATGCCATAAAGCTAATGGGGCAAACCTGACTAGTTCGCTGATATAGGGGAAATCCAATTCTGCATGACAATTAAAATTGGAGCATGATACCGGGAGAGAAACCAGCCGCTTCACAAATTTATCCTCAAGAAACTGTAACTGCTCAAATGGAGACATTCCCCACACTACTGCTCCATAAGTAGTAGATGAGATTGTCTTGGCCTTATATATACTCTTTATAACTGTTATAGGTTTTGTACCCAGTTTCTTGGCAAACTTAGTGATAGCTGCCATGCTACTTTCCATCACTACCGCCCTGTTTTTGACCATGTTAGCCCAGGTGTGACCTTTGTCAAACATGACTCCCAAATAGGAGAAAGAGTCTACTACCTCTAATCTGCGGGCCCCTAGATGGAAAAATGGTGCTTTCCCGCTCATTGTAGGGTCTGCTATTAATATAAAGGATTTCAATTCGTTGACCCTTAGATCGAGGGAAGTCATGAAAGAGGCATAGGCTGTTATCATACATTTCAAGGCCCTACCTGTTCTGGTGACTAGGACAGGATCGTCAGCATAGGCGAGCAGTGGGAGGGTTAGGGAGCAAAATTTCGGAATGTCCGGTGTTGTACCTGCCAATGCTGCCTCGACCCCGTTTGTATATAATGAGAACAGGAATGGGGCAAGGACACATCCTTGCCTAACACCCCTTAAAATCCAAAATGAACGGGTGCATTCCCCTTCCTTGCCATACCGCACAGATGAGGTAGTCTGGGAATATAACTGCCGGATTAATGTAAGAAAGGCAGATCAACCCCCATGGACTCCATTATCTCCCATACTTTGCAATGATTCACGCAGTCAAATGCTGCGGTGAGATCCATGAAGGCTATGTAGATTTTTTCCCCTTTTGCCCTGGTATATTTCTCTATAACGAGGCTCGGGTTCAAGCATTGGTTGATCATCCCCCTCCCCCACTGGAAGCCACATTGGGCTGGAATCAATATGTTTCTCTCAAGGGCCCATTCTTCCAGCCTATGTAATAGTAACCGTCCCATTAATTTTGAGGTGCTGTCTAGCAAAGATATGGGCCAGTAGTTGCCTGGGTCATTTTTAGCTCCTTTTTTATAGATCGGAATAATAACGCTTATGTTCCATGAAGTCAGGGGGCCAACCTTAGCTATAGCGTTAAATATGTTCCGCAATAAGGGGGCCCATAAAACGTGATCTTCCAAGAATAAGTCTATTGGGACCCCATCTGGGACTGAGGCCTTTGCCTTGCTGCACCTTCCCAACCCCTTTATTATTTCTTCAACAGTGAAGACAAGGGGGTCTGAATGAACCAAAGGGACTGGCGACTGCTTGATTGGACAAATTTTCCTTGACCCCAAAATCATCTCGAAATGAGACACCCAGGCGTCCCCTCCCACATGAGATTCCAAAGTTGGATCCCCGGCGTCCTTAAAATGAGGGTTATTTCCCACCCTCCAGAAGTCCCTGCTATTGTTGGTTAATGCTGCCCTTTCTAGTTTTTCCCAGGCCTCTTCTTTCAGGGCCTTTTCTCTTTGTTTCCTAGTTTCTTTATCTGCCTTACGCAGTAACTTTAACTTTCCTTGATCTCTGGGTACTTCTTTCAGGGCTTCATGGAGATCTTTTAAGGATTGAGAGCAGGCATGATAAAACCAACGCCTTGCTGGAGCCCTATTTGAAGTTCTTTTGCGGGACAGTGCATTTGTTACTGCCTCTAGTAATTTTGTAAAATCTGATATATAATCCATGTTCTTAGTTACTATTTGATGGGTTATCTTTTCCTTATCTATACTCTCCCATTTTAGTTGATATCCGTTCTTTCTTCCTAAGACCAGTGTGTCTATAACTTTAATTTGCCTATCCCGGGGGGGACCCAATGCCATGGAAAGGGAGAGGATGGCGTGATCACTGAAGGTAGTAAATGTTGACTCCACCTGTAACTGTTTCCCACCAAGAGTTTCTGAAGTCAATACAAAGTCAATAGTTGACTCGTAATCATTGCGTATGAAAGTCTTTATAAACTCCCGGGAAGATACTGCCAGTCTGTTTCTTATCTCCAGATTTCTAATGGCGAGTATCCTGTTCAGACTCTGACCATATTCATGGTGAGTAAAATGGTTTACTGGGACCCCTTCCACATCCACAATACCACAAACTGACTCGGTGGAGTGTTTACACAAATGTGCATTAAAGTCACCCACCCATACGATATTAAAGTTTTCCCGGAATCCACCCCCAATTTTATCAAGCTCGTTTTCCAATTGTGCCACCACCAAATGCATATTAGCTCCAAAGTTGTTATTATAAAGGTTTATCAATAACCAGTCCTGCCCCCCTGAGCCCACTAATAGCAAAAAGTGGAAATACGGGGACACCTTCAAAAAGTTCTTTGATCTTATTGGGAGGGTATGAGATATTTCTGTTAATAAACCCCCCCTGGCTCGACCTCATTGTGCCTTGACTCGATGATACTTCTGACTCAGCTGTGGCACCCATAAGATAGCTGTACACCAAGTAGTCATTTATAGATTTGAATATTCTACATGTGATCATTGGGACAGTCACCAAATCTGGGCTTACATCTGAGTCACTTTTTCATATTTTACGGTGTCTTTTTAAGATTCCTCATAACTCCCTTAATTTAGCATTATATGTAGTGATTAGCAGAGGTTTTTTTCACAGTTTTTTTTTACTTTTTATTTAAACAATAAGTTGTCCTGGGTAATTTTTTTAACCTTCTTGACCACTTTTTCGAAGACATTAGAGGTATAGCCTCTATCCTAAAAGGTTTGGCCATCTGAGGCAGTACCTTGGGTCACCTTTTGGGGATCAGGGCTCACTTGAGCAGAGGCCAACAGCAGGTCCAGTTGAGTCTGGGCAGCTGGACAGATGTAGGAAAGGTCTATGGAGCTAGTTATGTCCTTGCAGCTCAGAACAGGAGGCAAGTCAGCTAGCCCTTGGAGTGGCTCTGGTGGTTGTGGGTTCAAGAAGCAGGTCCAGTCTTTCTTACTCCAGCAACAGAGCAGCAGGGCAGACCTTCTAGTAGCAGATCAGCAGAGCAGTACATCTTCTGAGTCTCTCACAGGTCCAGAAGTGATTTGATGGTGGTCTGAGGGTACTATTTTCATACCTGGTTCCAGCTTTGAAGTGGAAAAAACTTCTAGAGTTTTCCCCCTACAGATGCTGCAGGAATTTCCTGCCTTCTTGCCAATAATCCACTGGGTCTGGGGTGACAAAAGACATGTGCAGTTTTTTGTGTGTGCGCTGAGGCAACTCCTTTGAAGTGCAAGTGTGGTAGGTTACAGCTCTACCATTCCAACCCTGACAAGATGGCCCATCCTGACAACACCTACTATGATTAACTTTGTATTACTGTCTGGGAAGAATACACAAAGGCCAATTGCCAACTACACCTAGTCATGCGACCCAGGATACAGGCTACAGGCACCAAATGGTTAGAACAACAAAATGCCAACTTTCTAAAGTGGCATTTTCAGAATTGTGACTTAAATCCAATTTTACAGTTGAAGAGGTTTTTGAATTACAATTCCTTAGACATCAAACATGACATTTTGACATGCTCACAAGCAAATATTATCACTTATTAAATGCAATAAGGTAACTCAATGTTCTCCTTTGGGAGTGGCAGGCCTCACAGTAGTAAAAAAACAAATGTGTGTCTTTTTCACTACCAGGACATGTATATCTTAAAAGTGCATGTCCATATTTTTAAATACAATACACCCCTACTTATGGATTGTTTAAGGCCAACCCTTGGTGTGGCATATGTATTGAAAAAGAAAGCTTCGACCTGAAAAAAGGTCAGGTCGAAATGGCAGTTTAAAACGGTACACAGGCTGCAATGCAGACATATTTCACAGGGTTACTTAATTGGGTGGCACAACAAGTGCTGCAGGCCCAGTAGTAGGATTTAATTTACAGGCCCTGGGTAAATGTAATACTACTTTACTAGGAACTTATATGTAAATTAAATGTGCCACATGGGTGTAAGCCAATTTTAACAGGTTTAAAGGATAGAGAGCACGTTAGCATTGCTTAGCAGTGGTAAGGTGCACAGAGCATTAGCAGCCAACACAAACGGATTCAGAAAGAAGGATGAGCGAAGGCAAAAAGTTTAGGAGTGACCCTGCACAGTTGGCCAAGTTCAACAGTTGGGATAGCTGCTGAGACCTCATCAACAAAAACATAATTGGCTAAAAGCAAAAATATTTTGGGGATTTCAAAAAGCGCACATTGCTATATTAGTCCCTGGTACTAATGGTAAACTACTTTATGTATTGATGTGCTCCTTGTAAGAGGGCAGAATTCCTTAACTTTCTTCTAAACTTTCTCTTCTTTCTCCACTCCATCTCCCTCTCTTTCTTGCTCATTTGCTTTTTTTGTTTTCCCATTCTATTTCTGGACTTTCCACTTTTAGTCTTTTTCACTTATTTTCATCTCTTTCCACAACTTTAGTCTCCTTTCTCTACCTCTGTTGGTTTCTCCCTCGCTCTCTCACTCTTCTGCTCCATTCCTTCTCTTTTTAGGTTTCGCCTAGATAGCACATGAGCTGTCTCTGGAAGACATTTTGTTTGCATACAGGCTCCCGTAGCTTATCATTTCTTAGCTTCAGTGCCACTCTCGTTTGCTCTGCTCCTGTTTGTCATGGCATGCAGGCATCATGTCCTCTTCTTGTGTTTGGCCCTCTCCTGTAGCATGGAGCAAGTACTTGTGTCCATCCACTGCTCCCATTTTTTAAGCTACCTTTTTTGTGTTCAAGCACTCCATATCAGTGCTTGTGTTTTCAGTCCATCTCCCACATCACTCTCCATGTAGCTTCTATTCCCACCCACCCACTCCCTTCTATGTTGCTGCTTTTCCCTCTCAACCACAACCCTGAACTCTATTCTGCACCACTGCACTCTGTGCCACTGCAGTCTACACCACTGCACTCTACTCCATTCTACTCTATCGCACTGCACTCTATTCTGCACCACTCTACTCTGTGCCACTGCACTCTACACAACTGTACTCTGCACCACTCTCCTCTCCGCCTCTCAATTTGTGGCACTCCACTCTACGCCACTATACTCTACTCTGCACCACTCTATGCCACTGCACTTTACAGCACTCTACTATACCCTGCAGCACTGAACTCTTCGTTACTGCACTCTATGCCTCTACACTCTACTCTGAACCACTCTTCTCTACATCGCTGCGCTTTATGCCAATGCACTCTACAACACTCTATTCTGCACCAGTCTACTCTATCCCACTACACTCTATGACACTCTACTATACTCTTCACCTCTCCACTCTACACCACGCTACTCTGCACCACTTTACTCTACCTCACTGCACTCTATACCACTGCACTCTACACCACTCTAATCTGCACCACTGTACTCTATGCCACTGCAATCTACGCCACTGAACTCTACCCCTCTATACTCTACTCTGTACCATTCTACTCTGCACCACTGCATTCTATGCCACTCTACTCTACGCCAGTTTACTCTACTCTGCACCACTCTACTCTATACCAGTGCACTCCACTAAAGTCTACAGCACCCTACCCATTACAATCTACACCACTATACTCTACTTTGCACCACAGCACTCTGTGCTACTGCACTCTACACCACTCTATTCTATCTGCACCTTTCTATGCCACTGCACTTTGCTGCAGTCTATCCTACTCTGCAGTACTGCACTCTATGCCACTGCACTCTACACCACTACACTCTGAACCACTGCACTCTGACCCACTGCACTCTATGCCACTGCACTCTAAGTCATTGCACTCTACATCACTATACTCTACTCTGCAGCAATCTACTCTGCGCCACTTCATTCTACACCACTGTACTCCATGCCACTCTCCTCTCCTCTGCACCACTCTATTCTACGGCACTGCATTCTATGCCTCTATACTCTGAACCACTCTACACCACTGCACTCTATGCTACTGCACTCTAAGCCACTGTACTCTACTCTGCACCACTCTACTCTATGCCACTGAACTCTACACCACTTTACTCTACTCTGAACCGCTCTACCCTATGCCACTGCACTCTACACCACTCTCCTCTTCTCTGCACCCCTCTGCTCTATACCACTACACTCTACGCCACTCTACTCTGCACCACTGCACTTTATGACACTCTATTCTGTCCAATGGCACACTGAGCCTCTGCACTCTATGCCACTGCACTCAACATCACTGCACTCTATGCCACTATACTCTGCTCTGAACCACTCTTCTTTAATTCACTTCACTTTATGCCACTGCACTTTATGACACTCTACTTTGCACCACTCTACTGTAGGAACTGCACTCTATGCCACTCTACTCTACAGCACTCCACTCTATGCTACTGTACTATGCATCACTCTACTCTATGCAACTGCAGTCCAGTCTACTGCACTCTACTCTGCACCACTCTACTCTATTCCACTGCACTCTACGCCACTGCACTCTGCGTCGCTCTATTCTACTCTGCACCACTCTACTCGACACCACTGCATTCTATTCCACAGCACTCTATGCCACTGCACTCTATGCCACTATACTTTTCACCACTCTACTCTATGACACACATTCCATGCCACTGCACACTCTACATCACTCTACTCTATGCCACTACACTCTAAGCCACTCTACTCTACTCTGCACCAATCTACTCTATGCCAGTGCACACTATGCCAGTGCACTATATACCATTTTACTCTTCTCTGCCCAATTCCATACCACTGCACTCCACACCACTGCACTCCACACAACTCTAATCTGCCCTGCACCACTCCACTCTATGTCACTCTACTCCACTGTACGCAACTTTATGTCACTCTACTCTATGCCACTCCACCCCACTCCACTCCACACAATGCCACTCTATGCCACTCTACTCTATGCCACTTCACTCTATGCCACTTCACTCTACCCCACTTCACTCTATGCCACTCTTCTCTATGCCACTCCAAGCCACTCTACTCTACTCCATTCCACTCTATGCCATTTTACTCTATGTCACTCTACTCCACTCTACGCCACTCTACTCCACTCCACACCACTCTGCACCATGCCACTCCATTCCACTCTATTCCACTCTGCTCCACTCCACTCCTCTCCACACCACTCACTCTATGGCACTTCAGTCGACCCCACTCCACTGTACACCTCTCATCTCTATTCTATGGCACTCCACTCCATGCCACTGCACTTGACACCACTCTACTCTATGCCACTCCAAGCCACTCTACTCTACTCCATTCCACTCTATGCCATTTACCTCTATGTCACTCTATTCCACTCTACGCCACTCTACTCCACTCCACACCACTCTGCACCATGCCACTCCACTCTATTCCACTCTGCACCACTCCACTCCACTCCTCTCCACACCACTCACCCTATGGCACTTCATTCGACTCCACTGTACACCACTCATCTCTATTCTATGGCACTCCACTCCATGCCACTGCACTCTACACCACTCTACTTTATGCCACTCTACTCTAAGCCAGTTCACTCCACTCTACGCTGCTCCTCTCCATGCCACACCACTCCACACCACTCCACTTCACTATACTCCACTGTACACCACTCCACTGTACACCTCTCTAGTCTATGCCACTGCAATCTATGCCACTTCACTCTAGATCACTCTAGGCCACTCTTCTCCACTTCACTGTACTCCACTCCACTCTACGCCAAGCCACTCCACTGGATGTCACTTCCCACCACTCTACACCATTCCAGTCTACTTCACTCCACTCCATGCTGCTGTATAAAATGGCTAAAAGACATTATCAAAGCCAATAGCTCTTGTGTTGGCGAAACCTATTGGCTTAGCTAGTGTTTCTTCTTTCTCTGTCTGTCTTATCCTTTCCCATTCTTTTCTTTTTTCTTCACATTTTCTAATGGTTGTTTCTGTTGTGATATCCTTTTTCCCCATTGTGCTTTCCTCCTCTTCCTTTTTGCACTTACTCCTCAACGTTCTCTAAGGTTTTGCCCATTTTCCATATACCCCCTTTCCCCTGATCTCTTTCAAATTCAAAGTGTCCATAATATACTCGTTGCCCTTTTCCTTTATCACATTGTGATTTGCGCCTGGCAATTTCTTTGGAATCTATTTATCTATTAACCCTTGTTATTCAGTATTTTTCTGTTTTTCCACTTTCCATCCCTTTGTTCCAAGGGCTTTGCCTGTCTTTTGTCTTCCAGTTTGTTTTCTTGTACTCCATCTGTGCCTAGTCACAATAAAGTACTTGCATTCATACTTATGTCTAGCGCCTTCACTACACCCTCCCTCCCTTTTTTGCTTTTATCGAATAATTTCCACAATCATCTTTCTCTCACTAATTTTCCTCCTTATGTTTCTGTACTTTCTCGTGTATCTATCTCATGTACATTTTCTCCTCTTCATTACATGTTATATCTGCCCAGTATCACCACTCACTCCCAATGCCTCAGCCTTTCCCTTCACTGTCCCTTCTCTTTCCTTTATTCCACGATATTGTCTTCTCTTTCCGTGTCTTGTACTACTTCCATGTGCTTCATCCTCTCCAAGTCTTTTTTCTCTTCTCCATCCTTTCTCTCACAATTCTCTGCCACCCCCCTGTTTTATTTCTACTTGGTTTTTATGAAGAGATGTTTATTAGACCATGTTTTATTTCTTGCTTACATTGCAGGGAATCCCCAGTGGACTGCAGCCTAAACAGATGCAATAAACTGGACGCAAACCAACTTGGTTATGCCACCTACATGGATGAGAAAAATGGACCACCTCCACCAAACATGACGACCAATGAAAGGAGAGTGATTGTCCCAGCAGGTAAGTGCCAAACCACAACAAATTGTGCTCTTGCCACTGACCACAACGCAGGTGGGTTTTAAAATAAAATGCCCTTTCTTTCCTTTCTACCATTGTGTAATGTTCAGAGTCAATGCTGACATCCGCAATCTTCGTCCTTCTGGTAGCATGGAATGTCAAGACTCCTGTCTCACTTAGCCATGTAGTCTCGCTCCAATATGTGCCTTCCTTGAACATTATTCCATCAGGTTTGATCCCCACTCTAGACATTCTGGCCTGTTTAGACTCATGAGTTAGTGCTAAAAATGACCACTAATTGTACTCGCACCCATTATAGCATTTTGCAATAGTTCAAATTGTGATTTGAGTGTAGTGTTACACCACCTGTGTTTGCATATACAATCATCACAAGGTTTTGCCTTTTGGTAGAAAGTCCATGCAGACTTGTAGGGGATACAATTTGCAGAATTACAAACGCATGTTTTCCTCATTCATAAGTGCACAGGCCTTAACATTGTGCAAAACTTTTTTTATTGGTTTTGTTGCGTTTTTATATTCAGTAGCACTGAAAGGGTATTAATCAGAGTTGGATTGGGATCAAAAATCGTCCTAGGGCACCCCAAAAAAGTTTCCCACATTTGCGGACTTACCTTCGTGCAAAACACTTCTTCAGTGTTATTCAAACAATATAAACAGGGGGGTGGGGGGCTTTGTAAAAGAGAAATGGCCAAAAAGGTGAAACTGAATTATTTCCCAGAAGCATTGCCCATGTAATTAAGGATGTGGTTTAAAACATGTGAACTAAATTCCTGTGCCTTACCAGTATTTAGGTAGCTTGCTGTGAGTTTTCAGTTATTACATTCAGACGGTGTTCCCAAGTACACTATTAGAAGATGAGCAGAAAACCATGGAGGATTTACCAATTAGGGAAGCCATAATTGGAGAGGGAGCCGTAATCGGCTCTCCTTTTAATCCTTCTGATGCAGTATCAAAGTCCCAAAAGAAAAAATTCCCCAAAACCCCCAGAATATCCATTGCGGGAACATAGAACTTGGCGCCTGTCACTGCATTTAACAATATTATAACCATGGCATTATGGGCAACTGAACCTGTTACTTTTTGAAGATGAACATGGTCCTGCAGTGAGCACTTTAACCTACGGGCTGTCAGCCTCGCTGTAAAGATCTCTCAATCACATATTTACACAACTTCTGTTTTCTTAACTTCACTGAAAAATACAAATTCAAACGTTGGCAGCACTATTTGTGCACGGATTAGTTCACATCGATGAGGCAGGGCTGAATATCAGTGAGGCCACTTCTGCTCAGGCCCCCAGCCCCTGCTCAATCTGCATACATTAATGTGACCATAGCCACCCAAGTCAACTTTTTATATCGATGGGCCAGCCCAGCGGGACTGGAAAAGACCCCCCCCCCCCACGGCCTGTTGGTGAAAGGGTGGTAACAGAGGCCCATCTGCCTCCAGCTACAGGCCTGCAGAAAGGCTTCTCAGGCTCCCAGTAGGCCATTGGAAGCATCTGAACAGCACAGACAGACCCCTAATCGGCCACCACGCTGCCCAAAAAAACTTAGATACCGGCCCACTGCCCGATTGCCCACCTTACCAGTCCGACCCCGGTATTGATAATGTATGGTCACTAACCAAACACAATGGCACGAGGAGGCAGCCTGAATCTGGCTGATAAAATTCTTTCAACCATATGAAAAGGGCACTGTCCACAGAAAACTGCATCTTCTGAGCCACTGTTACAATATGTGAACTTCGTGGCAAACTGAGCCATTCTTGCAGATCTGCCCAACAGCAAATAAATATATTGCTTATATGTGGTTCTGGAGATTCTGGAGAAAAGCGTGCTTAACGAAGCCTGCTCTGCAGAAAGTTGTCACACTAACCGATTTCCTCTATTTTATATTCTGAGGATTCTGAGCTTGGCAAAATCTAAATGGTGAATGGCCTTTACGTCGTAAATATTTCCAGCCGTTCTTTTTCCCGTGGGCCACATATTTTGCTTGTTTCAGTTTTATTGGGGACATTTCCCCCACCTATCTCTTCTCATCCACCTCCTTGTTTAGCATCTTTTTTTTATTTGAAGTTGACACACCATTTTCCACTTTTCTCTCTGCATGCCCCTTTGTTTACCCCAGCCAGTTCTTTGCACATTCACCTTTGCTTCTATTTTTTCTTATCCCTGTTCACTCTTCGTACCATAATACCTCTAGTTCTACACTATCCTAGATCTTCTGTCCTTACTATGCCCTAGCACCAGTGCTCCAACCTAAACCATTGTACATCTACCCGTACTTAAACCTTATCAGATCTACCCCTCGCTAGACCCGAGAACCCCTTTCTATAACTAGTACCTCTACATCTACCTATAACCACTACTGCACTTCCTTCCTACACACTTTTACTTCTCCCAGTACCTCCCTACGCCACTACCCTAGCCTAGTACATCTACCTTGCTTATATCCTTTAGCACCTCTATGCCTATCCATAGCATGTTATCTCTTACTATCCCTACCCCCTGGCACCTCTACCCCAACATATGCCCTACTTCATAAATACTATATTCTAGAACCTCTACCTTGCATATACCCTATTACTTCTACTTCTAACAATCATGGTGCCTCACTCTTTCATACACTCCAATACCCCCACCCACACCTCTACACAAACATTTACCCCAAACTTTACCTTAATACCTCTTCCCCTTTTTCCTTATTCCTGCCCATTTTACCCCTTGTTTTATTGTGCTCTTTTTCTGCCCTGTGTCTCTTTTTTGATTTTTCCTGTCATATTTGCAATCAATTTTCCAGAAAACTAGGGCTATTTGTACAAAGCAAATGGCCCGATTTGCAGAATCAGGCCGCTTGCAACCGCAAAAATGCTTTTTAAATTGTACCAATGGCAAATTGTGACCAGTAAGTTGTTACTGAATCGCAATTTGTGTTTGCAATTCGGTAATTGGAAAGACCTGTTTAGGGTGTCCCTTCCAAATGCCAATTCACAATAATATGTATTAATGTTTTGTGACGGAATTCCTGTTGGAAAACATGAATATTTTACCACAAATCCAAAGATGTAGTATCCACTTCTCAACTGGGAAGGGGTCCCCATGAGACCCCTTACCCTTTGAGAAAGTAAAAAAACGTTTTTAAGAGCAGGCAGTGATCCAGCAGAGCACTGCTTACTCTTTTTATGTTTAATAATTTTTTATTAAGTTTTCAGAAAAAGAGAGACATATATTAAGCAAATGAACACATTATGAATAAAATAGAACAATTAATATATAAAAGAAAACATGAGCAAATAATTCAAAAGAGAAGAAGATAAAAAGAGGTGAAAAAAAGATAGAAGAAAACAAGAGGAAAGAAAGAGATATAGAGGAGAAGAAGAAAAGAATGAAAGAGAGAAAAAAGGAATAAAAGAGAGTTAGGGATTAAGAGAAAGTAAGAAATTAAGATGCAGGTGCATGTGTAGAAAGATAAGAAGTAAAAGGTAGCCAAAGTAGGTCAGATTTAATTTTCTGAGAAAGAGTAAGAGAAGAAACAGTAGCAATTCTGTGTTCGTCACAAATATAGTTCCACCAAGTTAATAATGATAATTTAGAGTTATCTTTCCAACAGGACAAAATCACTTTAAATGCTAGAGCAATAAATAAATCAAACAGCAAAGTAATATGATTAGAAACATCAAAATCAGGTGCGGAGGAACCTAGAAAAACATTTTGTATTGTTAATGGAATATTACATTGAAATATTGTCATACATTTAGACCAAATAGATTGCCAGAACTTCAATACATTAGAACAATCATAAAGTTGATGAATTAAAGTCCCAGTGGATTCAGAACAAGACCAACATAGGGATGAGGAAGTAGAGGAAAACTTGGATATAGAAACAGGGGTAATAACAGCTCTACTATAAATAAAGTAAAGGGATTGAGTAATACGTGCGGCAATAGAAGTTTTAAATAACTTGAGCCATAATTTATCCCAAGAAGAGATAGGGAGAGACAAAGATAAGTCTGCTTCCCAGAGTAATTCGACATGGGATTTAGGTCGTTCAGTAACAGGTGATAACAACATCTTATAAATAAAAGCAGCCTTAGGTCTATGTTCCTGAGAAACACTATATAACGGTGAGGGTGAAGTGAGTAAGGGAGAAGCTAAAGGGAAATTGTTGGAAGATAAATAAGACTCCAAAGCTGTTGATATTAAAAGATACTCATTAAAAAATGAATCAGGTAAATTATACTGTAATTGTAATTCAAGGAAGGGAATAACAGAATTATGCTGGATTAATTGATGAATAAAAATAATTCCCTTCTCCTTCCAATGTTTTTAATAAAATGATTTACGTTTATATTTGATAAATTTATTATACCAAATAGTGAAAGACAAAAACCATTGATATGAATCTAGACCATTGGAAAAAGTATTATATAATAATTGTCGGGAGTATTTTAAAATAGGATTATCTGCTATGAAGGTACAATTAGACATATATATTATATTTCGAAAAGAAAAATCTTTTAATAGGGAACGCTCAAAAACAATCCAACGAGGGATAGGGATATCAGCAGAATCATAAGTTAAAGCAAAAAATTTAATTAAAAATGCAGAATGATAGGATTTAAAATCAGGAAAACGCACACCACCTTCTGTTTTGGGACGTTTGAGTTTCATAAGAGCAATGCGGGGGTGTTTGTTATTCCATAAAAACTTTGTACAAATAGAATTGATCTGTGAAAAATACAAAGCAGGAATCCGAAAAAGTAGCATGGATAATGTATAAAGGACATGGGGCACAATCATCATTTTAATAGTATCTAATCTACCCCACCATGACAAATGAAGAGGGGACCATGAAAGGAGGAGTGATTGTATTTTGGTAGTTAGAACATTAAACGTATAACTAATGGTGGTAGATAAGGTAGAGGAAAACCAAATACCAAGGTATTTAATTTTTGTGGGACACCAGGTAAAATTAGTATTATTAAACATATATCGATAGCAAAGAGAGTTCAAGGGTAAGACTTCTGTCTTAGAAAAGTTCAACTTATATCCAGAGATACTGGAATATAACCGAACTTCATCCAAAAAGGGAGGGAGGGAGGTATTAGGGTCAGACATATATACCAGAATATCATCAGCGTATGCTGACAATTTGGTTTCTATAGAATTATGTGAAAAGCCAGAAATACATGAATTAATTCGAATACGCTCAAGGAAAGGTTCAAGACATAAAACAAATAACAAGGGCGAAAGGAGACAACCTTGGCGTGTGCCTCAATATAACGGAAAAGATTTAGAAAAATGGTTATTAACAAAAATACTAGCGCAAGGAAAAGAATATAACAATTTAACATAAGAAATAAAATTTGGACCAAAACCAAACCATTGGAGTGTATTGAACATGAATTGCCAGTTTATGCGATCAAAAGCCTTTTCGGCATCTAATGACAATGCTGCAAGTGGGGATTTGTACTTCCTCCCGAAGGAGATAACATTAGTAAACATGCGAGCATTGTCCGAAGCCAATCTGCCCTTAACAAAACCAGCTTGATCTGTCTTAACCAATAGTGGGATAATATTCTCAAGGCGAGAGGCGAGGATTTTAGCAAATATCTTGCAGTCATAATTGATTAATGAAATGGGGCGATAGTTTTTACAGAGGGAATGATCCTTATCAGGGGAATAAGGACAATCAAAGCCTCCATAAAGGAGCCAGAAGCTTTGGAATCAACAATGAATGAGTTAAATAGGGCCAGAAGTTTGGGAGCAAAAATAGAGGAAAAAGTGGAAAAAAATTCAACAGAAAGACCATCAGGACCTGGTGCTTTCGATTTTTTTAAGGATTTAATGGCTTCTGTTATCTCTTGAAGAGTAACCTCTCTTTCTAGTAATTCAAATTTATCAGGAAGCAGAGGGGGATTAGAGAGGCCCGAAAAAAAGGTGTGTAAATTTTGATTAGAGGGATTCGTATCATCAGAATATAATGATTGATAATAATCATGGAATGCAGTTGCAATATCTTCATCAGAGGACGCTAAAATATTAGTAGATTCATTTAGAACAGGACCAATATTTTTACGTTCAGATTTAATTTTTAAGTAATTGGCCAACATCTTGCCAGCTTTATTTTGACCCCCGTGATACTTAGACTTAATTTTAAGAAGAACATTACATGCATCAATTGTGGCAAGCTTGTTAAGAGCAGATTTGGCCTTAATCAATTCATGGAGAACAGAGGAAGATCTAGAAGTAAAGTAATTATGTTCCAGCAGTTTAAGTTGTTGTAGTAAAGTTGTATACTTGGCTTTAGCGGTTTTCTTCTTTTTTGCTGAGTATGAAATAGCAAAAGCACGGAAGGAAGCCTTAAAGGCATCCCAATTATTAACAATGGAGGTGTCCAAAGGGTTGTTAATAGTAAAAAACTCGTTAATAAAAGTAGTAGCTTCAGTTACAAAAGCAGTATCTGACAACACAAAATTATTAAGTTTCCAACGACCAAATTTTGGAGTACTCAGGGAAAGATCAAGAGCACAAAAAACGGGGGCATGATCAGAAATAAAAATAGATCCAATCTCAGAGGATTGAATAGATGGGAGTAAGAGTTTACTAACCAAAATGTAATCAATTCTAGAACGAGTATGATGAACATTGGAAAAAAAAGTAAACTCAAGAATATCAGGCTTACAGGTCTTCCAAACATCGTATAATGAACGAGAGGCAATGGCAGATTGAAATGATTTATGAGTTTTATCAGGATTAAATTTACATTTGGATTGTCTATCCGAAAATGGGTCTAACCATTGGTTAAAGTCTCCAGCAACAATAATATTTGGGCCATCAATAGAGGAGAGTAAGATCTTAATACTATTCCAAAAGTCCGGGTCTGGTTTAACAGGGCTGTAAATATTCAATAAAACAAGTTCTTTATTTTGTATAACAACCTTAGCCATTACCCAGCGTCCATCACTATCACATTGCGTAGATAGAATTTGTACGTGGATCGATTTATGAAATAGTATAGCAACACCACCTTTCCGATTAGAGGCTGGAGAATAAACAACTTGACCCACCCATTGTCTTTTCAATTTAAGTGATTCTACATCATTACAATGTGTTTCTTGAATGAATGAAACATGAGAATTCAATTTAGACAAATGAGAGAGTACCTTTTGTCTTTTGACAGGCTTTCCAAGACCACGAACATTCCACGTGACAACATTACACATAATGGAGGGAAGGGAGGGTAAGACATGAATGGAGATGATACACTTCAGGAGAACAACTGGAAGCAGAAAAACACCACTTATTAGATGAATACAAAAAACAAAATGTACGATAGCAAATAACAATAATAGGCACAAGCATCAAGCGACATATTAAAGAAAGATAAGCACTTAAGGAAATATAATGAAAAACATTCATATATACAAAAAATTGATAATGAAAATGCACCGTGAAAAAAGTAGAAGGATAACAGGATGATAGGAGAAGAGAGGAAAAGAGTAAAGAGAGAGATAATAATAAGAAAAAACCGTAGAGAGCAATAGCCAAGATGCAAAAAGAGAGGGGAAAAGAAAGAGAGGAGAAGGAAGAAAAGATAGAAAAACAGAATAAGTAAACAGATCAAGGACAAGAGTCCAGATCTGAAAAGAGATAAGCAACAGGTAAGAGAGGAGCAAGGTAACGCCGAAAGAACAAGGATGGCGGTAAGAGGAAATTGGTACTGAAAAGCCTCTTAAAAAGGAAAGAAATAACAAGTAATAGAAGAATAATGAGAGAAAGAACAGAACGAAGAAATAGGAGTAATTTAAGTGAAATAAAACCTAAAAGAATAAAAAGGTAAATAGGAAAGAAAAACAAGTAATAGAGAGATAAGATAGATAAATATTTAGAAGAACAGTAACAACCATTTATCTAAGAAAAGATTAAGCATTAATGTCCAAAAGAATAAAAGGAAAAAGAGCAATAGAGAGATAGAAAAGAAAAATGAGTAATAGAGAAACAAAATATATATACATTTAGAAGATCAATATCAATTAATTAATGAAGAAAAAAATTAAGCATGAGTGTCCATGTTACGAGAAGAAATGCTGTTTCGAAATAGTTTCAATTTTTCAGGATCGTCAAAAGAACGTGAACTTCCTTCATGAGTAATTTTGCAAAGGCAAGGATGGAGAATGCCATATTGAATATTCAAATGTCTCATCTGGGGGCGAAGAGCCAGAAATTCTTTACGACGAGCATTCGTTGCATTGGAGACATCCTGTGAAATGAAGATATTATGTTCCGACCAAATGAGACGTTGTTTAAGTTTAACAGCCTTCAAAACCTGCATAAGTTCAGTAAATTCCAAGAAGAGCATTATAATACCACGTGGCTTATTTGAATTAGGGTGAAGACGACCCAAACGATGAGCACGCTGTATATTGAGAGGTGAGGGGAATTGAAGGTCTAAGAGATCCGGGAGAAACTTCTTCAGGAAGGATAGCATATCCGGACCTTCAATATTTTCCGGAAGACCATAAAGGCGAAGGTTGTTGCTCCGATTTCGATTTTCAAGGTCTTCGGTGTGGAGTTTAAGCTTGTGGATTTCTTGCTCTAGTAGAGGAATTTTTGTGGAGATATCTTGAAGGTCTCCCACACGATGTTCAAGTTCCGACACCTTTCCTTCCATGACAATCCAGCGGTCTTCTATTTGCTGAAATTTTTCATTGGTAGTAGACATAAAAGGTTGAAGACCGCGTACCTCATCTAGAATAGAATCAAGGACCGGATTTTGTGAGGAGAGAATGGGAGAAGGCGGATCATTTTTGTGTCTTTTTGGTTTTGCGCCTGAAGAGGATGGTTTAGAGGTGGTGTGAGGGTCACTGGCCATCCTGAGTTGCTGAGTAGAATGATGAGTAGTAACTAGAAAAGGACGAATCCAGCCCATACACCAGTTGAGAAGAAGATAAGAGCAACAACCATCCACAAATAGGCAAACAAATTGGAAATAAAGCGAAGGGGTAGTAGCAAAAACAATAGTCACTGGCGAAGGTCTTTTAACATACACCCCAATGTGAAGAGGAATCGCCACAGCATGAAATGACCAATATCTGTATAAATGCAAGGTAAGTAACCATCTAAATCAGAGGAAGGACAAGGGTCATACAGTGCGCAACAATGAAGCAAAAGCACTCTGTATCATGGATAATTCATAACAATTCAATCAACCAAAAATAGTGGCATATTGAAGAGAAGTCACAATTATAAGATCCAGGTCATATTTGTACAGAGTGCAAGTATAGAGAAAAGATCCTTTTGTTGTTCATACTCCTGATGCCAAAAAAGACAGAAGAAAACTGCATGGCATTTGACACATTACACTGAATAAACTGTAGGAATTCACAAAAGAATAATTAAAATTGTCCATTAGATGGCGCAGTGTCCAAACAATCTGGAATAGAGTTTCCAGGAATTACTATTATATGGATGTTTCTCTCGCTCCTGTTCCCGTAAAGCATGAAGTAATGAAAGAAAGCAACAGCAGAGCAATTGAGGCAAGATGATGAGGCTCACCCGTTCTGTTCGTGTACCACAATGAGGCAAAGTTCAAATTACAGTGCTTCCAAAAAGTGACTGCCACCTGAGAGAAAAAATGGTCCAGCCGATAGGAGAGTCAGAACGCGAGCACCGCTACTTAAAAATGGCGGACGCCCGCATTCCTGTGAGGAGAAAAACACTGCCGCATTTCCTTGGCTCTAGAAGAATGTTGGAGGTGCAGTAATACAAAAGGGGATGATGGACGGAACGTTTGAGCCAATCAAACACTCACCCCCAGTCAACTGATCTGGATTTAATCCATCATCATTCTTTAGCTCACTCCACCACCCCAGTTCAGACATGGCCATATGCAAATCAGTCTGACCCTGTGCCTCATGGGAACAGTCCAGCCCGAACTGCCAAGCCATGTCTTCCCTGGACCAGAAACAAGCATCCTAGGACCGGTTTCTGGCATTCCAGCCGTCATCAGCCAGGCTTGCTTGAATCCAGTGGCAAAGTGAGCAAGGGACCCACGTCTGGGCATACCCCTGCCAACTTAGGGCGAACAAAGCGATACAAAAGGGGATGATGGACGGAACGTTTGAGCCAATCAAATCACTCAGACTGATTTGCATATGGCCATGTCTGAACTGGGGTGGTGGAGTGAGCTAAAGAATGATGATGGATTAAACCCAGATCAGTTGACTGGGGGTGAGTGTTTGATTGGCTCAAGCGTTCCGTCCATCATCCCCTTTGTATCGCTTTGTTCGCCCTAAGTTGGCGGGGGTATGCCCAGACGTGGGTCCCTTGCTCACTTTGCCACTGGATTCAAGCAAGCCTGGCTGATGACGGCTGGAATGCCAGAAACCGGTCCTAGGATGCTTGTTTCCGGTCCAGGGAAGACATGGCTTGGCAGTTCGGGCTGGACTGTTCCCATGAGGCACAGGGTCAGACTGATTTGCATATGGCCATGTCTGAACTGGGGTGGTGGAGTGAGCTAAAGAATGATGATGGATTAAACCCAGATCAGTTGACTGGGGGTGAGTGTTTGATTGGCTCAAGCGTTCCGTCCATCATCCCCTTTTGTATCGCTTTGTTCGCCCTAAGTTGGCGGGGGTATGCCCAGACGTGGGTCCCTTGCTCACTTTGCCACTGGATTCAAGTAAGCCTGGCTGATGACGGCTGGAATGCCAGAAACCGGTCCTAGGATGCTTGTTTCCGGTCCAGGGAAGACATGGCTTGGCAGTTCGGGCTGGACTGTTCCCATGAGGCACAGGGTCAGACTGATTTGCATATGGCCATGTCTGAACTGGGGTGGTGGAGTGAGCTAAAGAATGATGATGGATTAAACCCAGATCAGTTGACTGGGGGTGAGTGTTTGATTGGCTCAAGCCGTTCCGTCCATCATCCCCTTTTGTATCGCTTTGTTCGCCCTAAGTTGGCGGGGTATGCCCAGACGTGGGTCCCTTGCTCACTTTGCCACTGGATTCAAGCAAGCCTGGCTGATGACGGCTGGAATGCCAGAAACCGGTCCTAGGATGCTTGTTTCCGGTCCAGGGAAGACATGGCTTGGCAGTTCGGGCTGGACTGTTCCCATGAGGCACAGGGTCAGACTGATTTGCATATGGCTATGTCTGAACTGGGGTGGTGGAGTGAGCTAAAGAATGATGATGGATTAAACCCAGATCAGTTGACTGGGGGTGAGTGTTTGATTGGCTCAAGCGTTCCGTCCATCATCCCCTTTTGTATCGCTTTGTTCGCCCTAAGTTGGCGGGGGTATGCCCAGACGTGGGTCCCTTGCTCACTTTGCCACTGGATTCAAGCAAGCCTGGCTGATGACGGCTGGAATGCCAGAAACCGGTCCTAGGATGCTTGTTTCCGGTCCAGGGAAGACATGGCTTGGCAGTTCGGGCTGGACTGTTCCCATGAGGCACAGGGTCAGACTGATTTGCATATGGCCATGTCTGAACTGGGGTGGTGGAGTGAGCTAAAGAATGATGATGGATTAAACCCAGATCAGTTGACTGGGGGTGAGTGTTTGATTGGCTCAAGCGTTCCGTCCATCATCCCCTTTTGTATCGCTTTGTTCGCCCTAAGTTGGCGGGGGTATGCCCAGACGTGGGTCCCTTGCTCACTTTGCCACTGGATTCAAGCAAGCCTGGCTGATGACGGCTGGAATGCCAGAAACCGGTCCTAGGATGCTTGTTTCCGGTCCAGGGAAGACATGGCTTGGCAGTTCGGGCTGGACTGTTCCCATGAGGCACAGGGTCAGACTGATTTGCATATGGCCATGTCTGAACTGGGGTGGTGGAGTGAGCTAAAGAATGATGATGGATTAAACCCAGATCAGTTGACTGGGGGTGAGTGTTTGATTGGCTCAAGCGTTCCGTCCATCATCCCCTTTTGTATCGGAGGTGCAGTAAAGCGGCTGGAGACTCACCGCTGCCACATCATATCGGGACCACAGGTGGGACTCGAAAACTCCGTGTCAAGAGGCACTTCTGGAAAAGATAGCTCCGCATCCGGACGGAGCTTACAGGAAGACCGCCATGCTTTCTCGGCGTCCAAGCCACGCCCCTCAGCACTGCTTACTCTTTAAAAAAATAATTTTAAACTTACTTTTTTTACTTTTGAAATGCATCACATTTTCCTTAATTTCAAAGAAAAAAGATTGCTTTATTTAAAAGCAATCACAGACATGGTGGTCTGCTGACCCCAGCAGGCCACAATCCCAGTGATGGCTGTCATTCCTAATGGGTCACAAGCTGCGACCTACCTCATTAACATTCATGCGGGAGGTCAATTTGCGACCCACTAGGAATCGCTAATTGAAACTCAATAAGTTTCATACATTATGAATAGTAATTTTCCAATTGCGATTCACAGAAAATCGCAATTAGGAGATCGCTATTCCTCATCTTAGTACATCTGACACTCGGTGCTTATCATATGTAAGGAAGTTCATCAAAATGAAATTTCACCTGTATGACAAAATGAAGTAAAGAATATAAATTAAACTATGCAACCATTGATCCTTTTCACCACAGCTGTGAAGACCCAGGGTAAATTATGGATTTTCTCATCATAATCTTGCCCATAGAACCGTTTATTTTCTGATGAATAATGATCCCTGTTTATCTATTGAGCTTGTTCATAGACCATGGGCATTTGAGTCGAGGTGGTTATCAGTTTAAGTTGTATTTTGATGCAACAGGTCTTTTTCGGTTATATCGGTTTTACATTTTGCTACTCTATTTTTTTTTTTTTTATCAAGGTCACTTTTGAGCACTTTTTGTTTATATTAATTTACTATATAAATAGTATAATGATTGTGAATGCAATAGGGATTTTTGATTACATTTGCCGACTTTGTAGGCAAAGCACTATTCTTTCTCCGTGCATCTGTAAAAAACAGTGAATGCAATTTCTTGCAAGTAATTGTGTAACCGTTGCTTTCAATCAATTTCAAATATTTTTTCTTTATGGATTAAATACATTTGTGGTTACATTTTCTGCTCTCATTGCAACAAATAAGAAGGTGATGGATCGAATACTTGAATTAATTTCTGCCACCAGTAATCGCTCTGGGCTGCATTCTAGTCCATTATTTGTCAAGGACTATGCCACTCTAGACAGACACCTGCCATATAAAAATATGTCTTGAGCCTGCCCCAATAGAACAGTCAGGCCCAAAATGCCAGGACATGTCTCCTCCAGATGGGAACAAAAGCAACCCCAGACTGGTTTCAGTCTACATTGTCCTCGTCATTGAGGCATAGCTTGAGTCCTTTGGAACAGTGAGCACGGATTCCACGTCTGGGCATAACTGTCACCCTAATAAGACGAAAATCATCAGGTGTTGCCTGTGTTCCCTCTCAGAGGGGACCTACCTGGCAGTTCGGGCTGGACTGTTCTGATTGGGGTAAGGCCAAGCTGATTTGCATATGGCTGGTTCATGATCATCATCATCTTAAAGATGGACTGGATTGTGGCCAGAGTATTTACCAGTGGAGATTAATTCAATAAATTCGTTCATCTCCTTTTTGTTTTGCCCTTTGTTTGCTCTTATACTAACACCCTTAGCTTACACTGGGCTGTAGCAGGAAAAGAGTTGTGAAGTTAGATTGAACTTCAGAGTGGAGTGTTTTGTCAGAGACAGTTGTTAGTACTATGATAGTGAAATAGCATGCTAAGTTATGTCAACAGATTTTTTAGCTCTGTATTGCCATTAGAATGGCCTTGCAGCGCATGTGGAAATTTGAGTATAGTTTAGCACTTAACCGATTGATGAAGGATTGGGGCAGTTGTGTGTTGAACTAATGGTTCATAATCCAGGTAGCTGATAAGGAAGGTAGCGAGTTAGAGGTTGCAGGAGTCAACGTGAAAGAAGAGCCAATCCTATCAGGTTTCCTTTGCAGTTTGAGGATGTAAAATTGGTACTTGGTAATCTTGTGAAGATGTTCTATGTTTGCGAGTTGTTTGGCATTGAAGTGTGGACAAGAGGAAACATTTGAAAGCAAACACAAGGTCAATGAACCAGTACCATTGTGTCATTTTCAAAATAAACTAAAAATGGAAGGAAACAGATGGATGATGGGGGAAGAGTGAGACTAGCCACTGCTAGTTGAGTTTCAGGAGTACCAGACCATCTGTGTTCGGGCAGAGTTGCACCCTTTGTGGAATTACTCTCCACTGGAAACAGCCTTTACACCGCAACCGTTATGACGCATGCATTTACCCTGCATGCCGTTGCAACCAAAGATGTGTGTAGCAGTGGGTAGAAAATGTTGGACTTAACTCCAACACCTTCCCTACTGTTGCACACACTGGAGTTGGAATAGAAAATTAATCTATTCCAACTTCCAGCGCTTCCCCAACAGCAAGTCGGGGTAAAGTTTGGTATTGCAACGGCATGCAGGGTAATGGCATGCGTTGTAATGTCACATAACCCTCTCCACTGGACTCCCAATCAGGTGTGCTATGAGCATAGCTGTAAGTTGAGCAGGAATTAAATTATTGCAATATATTTTGCACCCTCTGACTCACAAATGTTAAAGAAACCTTAGAACCAATTCTATTTAAATCTGTGTTCTGTTATGTTGGATTAATTCTCTACCAGTTCATCTCAATGTCAAATAGTATGTTCCCTCCTTCTCGTTGGTTTTTCCACAGCTCTGATCTGGCCGGGGCACTGAAAGTTACAGACTGCCATTTGTTGTTTGAAATTAGATAGCGCTCATCATAGTTTGTCATGCAGTTATCTAGTACCTCTCTCACTGCCATTGCCTTTCTCAAGAGGAAGGCTAAAGATGTCCACTCACGCTCTAAAAACAAAAAAATACAAGTCTCAAGCCACCTCAACCTTGAGGTCCCTTGATTTTCATACCAAAAAGATCTCCAAAAAAAGATCCACATGAAGCCTGTTCGGTATTGAACACCCCTCCCAATGCGGAGTATGATGACGCGATGATGTAGCATGCAAATCTTAGTGGATGAGGATCACTGCATCCTGAAGAGAATGCTTCTCGGACTTGTAACTCTGTAACTTAACGGAAGATTCTTGTTAAGCACCATTTACAGAACGTCATACCTTTTGACTTGAGTGTAAAGATGAAATAGTCCTTCATATTGATAACCTTCTTATCCTACTGAGTTCACATCCACTAGAGGGGTCAGGATCAGTTACCCCAGGGCTAAATAAATAGTATTACATTTTTATATATCAGTGTCATTTCTCATCATGTTTTGCCATGTTGTGCTATGTTCATTCTTTGTCCAGTGCTTTACATCACCCTGTGTTTACCTCATAGTACAGAGGGGTTACAGAAGAGATGGAAAGGATGTATCAGGGGAGGTGAACGAAGGGGACAAAGCAGAAGGAATAATGAAGGCACCTTGTGGATTGGAGTAGTCTTCCCTCAGACACTAACGTCTCACCAGTTGGAGTGATGGTGCATTGTGGGTAGTAGGTGTTCCAATGGAGGGGAAGAGGGCAGATGATTTCTTCAAAGTGGCATTTGAGATTCCTATACTACAGATTTGGTTTTAATACAGTATTGCTGTCTGGTCTGCTAAATATGACCGATTCTTGCTTCTCTAAATTGAATATAACTAAAACAAAATAGCATATACGATCCTGTATTCTCTTCTTTATGAGGCATTTTCAACTTAGAAGCAGAAATGAGTCATGTTGACCAGAGGTCCAAGGTCAGTGGTTAGAAAAGGCATTTTCAGAGCAATTAAAAATGTATTCAAAGGAATGCCACTTTATATCCAGGTCAGAGTATTACTGAATCTGCCCCCCCCACACACACACACATCCTGCAAAATAGGTTTTAGAGAAAAAGTTCATGCTAAAACCCACTGTAAACAAAAGTGTTTATCTCCAAAAAGGTTTTTACAGCAAAAGCCCTTAACCACAAAACATAATTTTACTAGAAATTTCAAAAACAGGCAGTCTAAATACCTAAAACATTTGCTGCTTAGTGGTGTTTCAAAAATGTCACCTTCGAAAACTTTGCCAATGAAAGTAAAGTGTTGTACAAATTAATGGATATAGGGCAAGATGTACAAAGAGTTGAATTGCAGAAATCTGTCTCAAATTGTGCGTCAACGTTTTGCGAATCGATTCTTATTTTGTGAACCTGTATACTAAAAGGCAAGGCCACTGCAATTATGCACCTGTTTGGCAATGGTGTTATCTACACATTTATGGATTTGCCCCATTTGCCACATAATCCATTATCTGCTGCAGATTTTACCACAGAAATGCTTGTTTCTAGTTCATACGGACGAAAGACTCAAAAGTTACTAAATATTCTGCAATGCCGCTTGCAGTGCAGTGGAAAGTTATTCACGGAGGTTAACTGGTTACCTTTCTGTTGCTTATTCCTGTGTGTGTGTGTGTTATGCTGATACTAATGATATGAAACCTTAGCCCAGACAGTGCCAGTATGTGTAACAAAAATGACAAAATCATAAAGTAATACCATCACAAAAAGTGCTGTATTACGCTACATGATTTTCCTTTTCTTGACATAATTTGGGTCCTCTCCAGTCGCATAATTCCGCAGCCCTGCTAGTTGGTTGGTTCACAAAATTACCATTCAGAGAGGATGATAATCTGACCTACCTCACGAATATTAATGAGGTAGGACACAAATTGTGGATAACAGGAATGGGAGCTGCTACAGTCAGCAGACCACCATGCCTGTGATTGCCGTTAAGTAAACTTATTTTTTAATTCAGCATGTTTCCTTAATGAAAATGAGGCTGTGTTTAGAAAGAAAAGGTTACTTTTTTAATAAAGTTTGTTTGAAGGTTCATAGCCGTCCCATGGACCACTGCCTACTCTCCAACAAACTTTCGTTTTTAACATTCAGAAAGGGGAAGGAGTCCTAATGGGACCCTTTCCTAAATGGGCCTCCTTCCCTTTTTTGAGTGAGTTACCACTTCCTTTGTGGTGCTGGTAACTTTTCAATGGTTTGCAAATGGAATTGCGGTCAAAAACCATTGACACATCTGATATAGAATCGTAACTTGGAAGTCATACCCTAAACACTCCCCTTGTAAATTGTTGTTAATTTACTATCCAAGGGACTTCATACTTATTCACTCACTCATAGTACTCCTGGACTTGTACAAAATATTGTTTAATCATCTACATCTGCAGTAACACTGAATGTGCCACACACTGATCAGGCTTAGAGGGAGGTGGGTTTGAAGGGTAGCAGGTGGTACAGTGTCATGGCTTGGAGGATAACAGGTGGTACACTGTCATGACATGGTTCCACACAAACACTAACTTACGATTTCTTCTGTCAGATCCAACCTTGTGGAGCCAAGAACATGTGCACCAGTGGTTGGAGTGGGCTATCAAGGAATACGGACTAATGGAAATCGATCCCTCCCTTTTCCAGAACATGGATGGCAAAGAACTCTGTAAACTGAACAAGGAGGATTTGCTGCGGACCACATCTCTTTACAACACTGAAGTCCTGCTCTCTCACCTCAATTACCTCAGGGAAAGTAAGCATCACCACTCTGTACCACCTTGAGATTTTACTCAACAAGAAATGGGTATTTTTTTCTAAATCAAAGGGGCTTCAATTCTGATTTGAAGCTATGGCTCCTTCTAGTTCTGAAATGTTAAATGAAAAGATTATATTCCGAAGCCTGTAGGCAACATAGATAATATTGTAAGCTATAGAACCAACCTGTACTTGTTTAATCATATAGGCTAAATACGTTTTCATTCAATGTGCGTGTTTGGTATATATATATATATATATATATATATATATTCACTGAAAAAACCATAGGTTTTAGGGACAGTTATAGTTAGTTGGACATTGCACTCGTACAAAACCCGTGAAATTCCCCGTTATAGTTAGTTCAGCTAACTATAACTCGCGCCCCGCAATGCACTGCTGATGACGTCACATATTACATCACTCATGACATGGTCAGTGACATCACTGATGACATCACTGATGACATCTCAAATGACATCACTGATGACATCATCCAGTGACTGTGTGTTTCTGTAAAGTTTAAATATGTTTAATATATATAGGGAAAGGCGTATTGAAGAATGAGTGGGTGTATAAGTGTCTGAATGGATGATTTAGAAGGTGCGTGACTAACTCTATAAGTGAGTGATTAAACGTATCTTACTGAATGCATGGGTTAGTGACTAAACTGGGTGAATGTCTGTATCCGTCTGTCTGTTGCTGTGTAAGTGGCTGCATGGGTTTGTGAATAGCTACATGAGTGTCTATATGAGTTATTGATTGGTTGTCTGAGTATCTGTATGGGTGCCTGAGTGTTTGTGTGGGTGGGGTGTGTGCGACTCTGTGCATAGATGTGTGAGTGGGTGATTCACTGGGTGGATGGTTTCAAGAGTGCATCTGTGATAGACTGTATGGGTGGGTAAGTGTGTGTAAGAGTGTGTTAGTGAGTGAATGTATGTCCCAGTGGTACATGTGTGAGTAACTACATATGTGAAAGGCAGTATATATGTGTGTTGGAGTATATAAATAGCTATAAGTGAGAGTGTGTGATTGTGATAGTGACTGTATGGATGAGTGTGTGCTTGTATCAGTGATCGTATAAGAGCGTAAGAATGTGCTAGTATTTGTATGAGTAAGTGAGCTGGTGTGTGTATAACTGTATAGGTGAGTAAATGGCAGTGTGTTTAATTATTTGCATGACTGAGTAGGTGTGTGAGTACCTCTATGGATGAGTGGCGGTGTTTGAGTGTCTATATAGGAGTATGAGTGCATATGATAGTCCTGTACTGAGTGACCGTAAGTATGAGTGACTGTACGGGTGAGTGAGTGGATGTGTGTGTAGACCTAAGAATCAGTGAGTGGGTATGTAGTTATTGGTGTTGGAGTGTCTATGGTTTTGCGAATGGCAGTCTGTAATTTAGAGTGGGTGTATCAAAGGTTATATTAGGGTGTGAGGAGGTGCATCAGATTATCACGTGGATGATGTCTTCAGTGATGTCATCAGTGATGTCATTTGAGATGTCATCAGTGATGTCATCAGTGATGTCACTAACCATGTCATGAGTGATGTAATATGTGACGTCATCAGCAGTGCATTGCGGAGCGCGAGTTATAGTTAGCTGAACTAACTATAACGGGGAATTTCACGGGTTTTGTACGAGTGCAATGTCCAACTAACTATAACTGTCCCTAAAACCTATGGTTTTTTCAGTGAATTTGTAAGGTTTTTTAAATGCTAATTTCTAACTATAACGTGCCTGAAACCTATGGTTTTTTCAGTGAATTTCAAAGGTTTTTTAAATGCTAATTCCTAACTATAACATGTCTGAAACCTATGGTTTTTTTCAGTGAATTTCAAAGGTTTTGTAAATGACAATTTTTAAATGTATTAATTGTTATATTTATTTTTTTGATACTGATTTACTACATTTTTTAAACTATTTATTTTTAGATATTTTATTTTTTAAATTACATTGTAATTACATTATACATTACATTACAAAATATACTTTCTCAGAATGAATTACTTTAGTTTAAATACTTTGCAAATAGGCAATAGACTTTTAAGTACAGTAGTTACAGTTGTTGCAATGGGCAACACAATTTCAAACACAATGCAACATTGAGCTCAATGTGAATTTCTAGTTAAATGCAATTAGTTACTTTATGGATTACTTTTCTAACCACAGGACTGGGTCCTAGATTCAGTCCTGGGACATCTCCTATAAACAGTTGAGTAAAAGCGTTTTGGTTACAGTAGTGATTTTTAAGGATTATTATTGTATTTTAAAAGTTGACAGAAACTTTTTCACATAGAATCACCAATGTTATCCTAAGGGAGGAAATTCACTTAGCAGGTAAGTAGTGTTATCGTTACTTTTTCTTACTCAGTGGTGGATCCTGGATCCAGCACTGGTGCATCTCCTGTAAACAGTTGAAAGAATGCGTTTAAGTCATACAGGCGATTTTTAAGGAATATTTGTAGTTTGTAAAAATCGACACTTTGAAACTTTTCTGCTGAAAACCAGACAATGGATTCCTATGGAAGGAAATACAAGTTACTGGTAAGTACGGTTAGAATTACTTTTCAGGGTCAGTGCTGGGATAAAGATGCAGCACTGGGTTCTCTCCTGATAACAGGTGAGTAAATCGGAATTCGTAGTTCGGCTGATTTTAGAGGAATATTATAAAGTTCCAAAACTCCACACTTAGAAGAATTTCCAAGTGAAACCAGTCAATGTTAGCCTATGGAAGGAAATTCAAGTTACTGGTAAGTACGGTTAAAATTACTTTTCAGGATCAGTACTGGACTCAAAGATGCAGCACTGAGGTCTCTCCTGATAACAGGTGAGTAAATCGGAATTCGTAGTTCTGCTTATTTTAGAGGAATATTTGTAAGTTTCAAAAATCGACACTTAGAAACTTTTTCAGCAAAAAGCAGGCAATGATACTCCTACGGAAGGAAATTCAAGTTACTGGTAAGTACGGTTAAAATTACTTTTCAGGATCAGTACTGGGCTCAAAGATGCAGCACTGAGGTCTCTCCTGATAACAGGTGAGTAAATCGGAATTCGTAGTTCGGCTGATTTTAGAGGAATATTATAAAGTTCCAAAACTCCACACTTAGAAGAATTTCCAAGTGAAACCAGTCAATGTTAGCCTATGGAAGGAAATTCAAGTTACTGGTAAGTACGGTTAGAATTACTTTTCAGGATCTGTACTGGGCTCAAAGATGCAGCACTGAGGTCTCTCCTGATAACAGGTGAGTAAATTGGAATTCGTAGTTCGGCTAATTTTAGAGGAATATTCTAAAGTTCCAAAACTCCACACTTAGAAGAATTTCCAAGTGAAACCAGTCAATGATATCCTATGGAAGGAAATTCAAGTTACTGGTAAGTACGGTTAAAATTACTTTTCAGGATCAGTACTGGACTCAAAGATGCAGCACTGAGGTCTCTCCTGATAACAGGTGAGTAAATCGGAATTCGTAGTTCTGCTGATTTTAGAGGAATATTTGTAAGTTTAAAAATCGACACTTAGAAACTTTTTCAGCAAAAAGCAGGCAATGATATCCTATGGAAGGAAATTCAAGTTACTGGTAAGTACGGTTAAAATTACTTTTCAGGATCAGTACTGGGCTCAAAGATGCAGCACTGAGGTCTCTCCTGATAACAGGTGAGTAAATCGGAATTCGTAATTCGGCTAATTTTAGAGGAATATTCTAAAGTTCCAAAACTCCACACTTTGAAGAATTTCCAAGTGAAACCAGTCAATGATATCTTATGGAAGGAAATTCAAGTTACTGGTAAGTACGGTTAAAATTACTTTTCAGGATCAGTACTGGGCTCAAAGATGCAGCACTGAGGTCTCTCCTGATAACAGGTGAGTAAATCGGAATTCGTAGTTCGGCTGATTTTAGAGGAATATTATAAAGTTCCAAAACTCCACACTTAGAAGAATTTCCAAGTGAAACCAGTCAATGTTAGCCTATGGAAGGAAATTCAAGTTACTGGTAAGTACGGTTAGAATTACTTTTCAGGATCTGTACTGGGCTCAAAGATGCAGCACTGAGGTCTCTCCTGATAACAGGTGAGTAAATTGGAATTCGTAGTTCGGCTAATTTTAGAGGAATATTCTAAAGTTCCAAAACTCCACACTTTGAAGAATTTCCAAGTGAAACCAGTCAATGATATCCTATGGAAGGAAATTCAAGTTACTGGTAAGTACGGTTAAAATTACTTTTCAGGATCAGTACTGGGCTCAAAGATGCAGCACTGAGATCTCTCCTGATAACAGGTGAGTAAATCAGAATTCGTAGTTCGGCTGATTTTAGAGGAATATTATAAAGTTCCAAAACTCCACACTTAGAAGAATTTCCAAGTGAAACCAGTCAATCATATCCTATGGAAGGAAATTCAAGTTACTGGTAAGTACGGTTAAAATTACTTTTCAGAATCAGTACGGGGCAAAAAGATGCAGCACTGAGGTCTCTCCTGATAACAGGTGAGTAAATTGGAATTCGTAGTTCGGCTGATTTTAGAGGAATTTTTGCACAATGGTGAAGGAAGGGGGTGGGGCCTGAGGTGACATGTCTGCAAACACGCCCTGTGGCGCGTTTTAAGTTGGAGAATTAATTCCTCCTCAATCCCGAGGGTCCCTGGGGTCCAACTAGCCCACCCTGTACCTCCAGTATGCGCCAGGGAGCTGCGTTGCAGAGAGGTGTTCAGAGGCCACGCCCCTTTTACACCTCTCTGCAACGCAGCTCTGTGGCGCTTTCTGGACGTACCTGATGGGCTAGTTGTCCCCCAGGGACCCTCAGGATTGAAGGGATTTAATTCCCCATCTTAAAACGCGCCACGGGCCTGTTTGCACACATGTCACCTGAGCTCCGCCCTCCCTTCAGCACTGTGTAAACGCGCCCCGTGGCGCGTTTTAAGTTGGGGGATTAAGTCCCCTTGAACCCTGAGGGTCCCTGGAGTCCAACTATCCCACCATGTACCTCCAAAAAGCGCCCGAGAGCTGCGTTGCAGAGAGGTGTAAAAAGGGGCGTGGCCTCTATACACCTCTCTGCAACGCAGCCCCTGGCGCATACTGGAGGTTCCTGGTGAGCTAGTTGGCCTCCAGGGACCCCCAGTATTCAAGGGGAATTACTTCCTTTCTAAAACGCGCCAGGGGGCGCGTTTGCAGACTGCTGCAGGGAGGGGCGGGGCCTCCGGCACGATGCCGGTCTTTTTTTTTTTTTTTGTATGGGAGGGGGGCTGCGTGGCCCCCCTTCCCTCGGCCACTTTTGGCCCCGGGGACCCCATCCCCCGGGGCCTGAGGATTTTCTTTTTGTTTAAAATAAAAAAAAATGGGAAGGGGCCGCGTGGCCCCCCTTCCCTGGGCCTCTATTGGCCCAGGGGACCCCATCCCCCGGGGCATGCCCTCTTTTTTAAAAATTTAAATCTTTGGAGGGGGGCTGCGTGTCCCCCCTCCTCAGGCCATTTAAGGCACCGGGAACCCCATCCCCCGGGGCCGGCCTTTACGTTTTTTTTTAAATTATTTTTTTATTTCTAGGGAGGGGGGCTGCGTGGCCCCCCTCCCGGGCAACTAATGGCCCTGGGGACCCCATCCCCCGGGGCCTGGCCACTCATTGGGGACCGTGGGGGATCCCCAATCCCCGCACGGTCCCGCCGGCTCCCCACGTCCTGCGGTAGCCGGCATTGCTTTTCCATAAGGGGAGCTGCTGACATGCAGCTCCCCTTATGGAAAAGCAATTCTGCTTTGCTTTATTGAAGCGAGAGCAAGCGAAGCAAGTTTGCAATGACAGGACGGGAGCCGCGAGGCTCCCGTCCTGCCATTGCAAACAGCAGTGTCCCGGGGGTAGGCACCCCGGGACACTGCAGGAGCTGGCCATGGGGGGTGGCAGTCCCCACGGCCACCACAGGCTCCAGGAGGGGGGCCACGCTGCCCCCCTCCCCACTTCTGCAAAGCCTCGGGGAGGTGGTGGTCCCCGAGGCTTCGGGGGTCCGAAACGGACTTCCATTTTAAATGTTTTAGTGCCCCGGGGAGGTGGTGGTCCCCGGGGCATGTGGGGGGGCTGGAGCCCCCCCACACAGGTATTTAAAATTTTAAAAAAAAGGCCCAGGGGGTGGCGGTCCCCGGGGCTGCAAGAGGGCACAGTGCCCTCCCGCACCATTTTTATTAGAAAGCCCCGGGGGTGGCGGTCCCCGGGCTTGGGGCCTTAGAGGCCCCCATTAACTATAAACCCACCCCCCGCATGCCCCCGGGACTTGGCCCACCCGGGGGCAAAATAGCATCGAAGCGGCGGAGAACGCACTTCGATTTATTTTTTTTACGGCGGGATTCGCGCACCCTAAGTGCATCCCGCCGATTTTTTTTTTTTTTAAATGCTTTTTTCTGCCCAGGGGGTCCTTGTGGGACCCCCTAAGCAGACCTAGGGGGTCAGGGTGTTTCTACCCTGCCCCCTTTGTGCGTTTGCGCACTTGCGATTTTTTTTTTATCGGCAAGATCCGCGCACCCTAAGCGCATTCCGCCGATTTAAAAAAAATGCTTTCTGCCCAGGGGTCCTTGTGGGACCCCTGAGCAGACCTAGGGGTCAGGGTGTTTCTACCCTGCCCCCTTTGTGCGTTTTGCACACTTGTTTCTCTGCCTCGGTTCTACCGAGGGACAAGATGGCTGCCAACACTTCCTGATTTGGAGTGTTGACAGCCAATTAGCATGCAGCTCGTGATCGGGAGGGTACGCGGACCCTACGCGGTCATAGATATATATGTGATTTTACTTTTGATTTTCTCAGCAACTACTGAACGGATTTACACTATTTAACAAAAACGGTTTTTTCTGAACCAAGATCTACCTCTTTGCCAAATTTGGTGTAATTCCGTTCAGCAGTTCGGGCTGTAGCCGTGGCTAAAGTTTCCTATGGGAAAATGAATGGGGAAAACACGTTTTGGGACCCCCCTTTTTTCTCGGCACTTCAGGGTAGGAGCGGACCGGAGCGGGCCATAAAGTTTGAAAATTTTGCGAAGATTCGTCAACCGACGCAAGAGTTATTTCAAATAGACTGTTGCGGATTTCCTATGGAAAATAGGTCCTAACTATAACTATCTACTGGCGACCGCCAGTAGATAATATATATATATATATATATATACATATATATATATATATATATATATATATATATATTTACATTTATATTTATATATATATATATGACCTACTCTGGCTGTCCCCAATAGGTAGTTATAGTTAGGACCTACTTTCAATAGGAAGAGCATTTTTTGTTTTGCCAATAACTTTGGCGCAGTTTGACAAATCTTCACAAAATTTTCCAAACTAATTTGACGCTCACTTCAGCTGCTGTCTGGAAAGTTTCTGGGTGATCTGTGAAGTGGGAGCTGAGAAAAATGGAGGTCCCACATGTTACTTTCCATAGGGACTTTAGACACAACTACAGACCGAACCACTAGACAGAATTACACCAATTTTGGCAGAAAGGTAGATCTTGGTCCAGAGCAAAGTCTTTTGGTAGTTTAGTGTAAATCTGTTCAGTAGATTTAGAGGTATTAACCAAAATCTAAATTTGTATAGCCTGGGGGGCATGGATCCTCCAGGGATCCACCCAGGGTGGATCTGCAGCTCCACGCGCCACAGCAGGGCCCTGATTGGCTGGCCACAACCTGACTGGGAAGTTGAGGCTGCCATTTTATGTATAAAAAAACTGTGCCTGGGGCTGAAATTGTATGTGCAAAATGAATAGCGGGGTCTGGGTAGAGGTACTCTAAACCCGTGGGCGTGTTAGAGGGGTCCCAGAGGGACCCACAAAGGCCAACAATTTGCCTTATAATTTTTTTTCTCAATGCGTGGTTATCCTCGGATCTTTGCGGTGCTTGTGCAACCCCGATCCCCTATGGAACCGCAAATCCTCCACCTCCTTTGTCCACCATTCTGCAAATGTGCCTCCTGGTGCACTACTTGTTGGGGGGTGAACTTCCCTTGGATGCTGCAGGTCCTTGGGGGCCAAGAACCCCTCCTGTTACCTTCAGTAAGTCCCACATAGCGGGATTGCTGACAGCTCACCAAAGGACCCATACCCTTCCTCCACCACACTGCAAATGTGCCTCCATGCACGCTATAGGTTGGGGGATGGAGTCCCCTTGGATGCTGAGGGTCCTTTGGGGCAAATAACCTCTATTGTTACCTCCAGTAAATCCCACACTGTGGGATTGCTGAGAGCTCATCGGAGACCCCACCCTCTTTCTCCACCACTCTGCAAATGTGCCTCCTGGTGCACTACTGGTTGGGGGATGAAGTCACCTTTGATGCTGAGGGTATTTGGGGGCCAGGAACTCCTCCTGTTACCTACAGTAAGTCTCAAACAGAGGGATTGCAAGAGCTCGTTGGAAAGCTTGTTCCCTTTCTCCACCACTCTGCAAACTCACCTCTTGGTGAAACTGGTTGGGTATTAAGTCCCAATGAATGCTGAGGGTCCTTTGGGGCCAAGAACCCCTCCTGTTACCACCAGCTAGTCCCACACAATGGGATTACATAGAGGTCACCAGAGACCCTGCCCCCTTTCTCCAGCATTCTGCAAACACGCCTCCTGGCACACTACTAGTTGAGGGATGAAGTGCCCTAGGATGTTGAGGATCGTTGGGGGTCAAGAACCCCTCCTGTTACCACCAGTAAGTCCCACACAGTGGGATTGCTGAGAGCTGGTCGAGGCCGCACCTCCTTTATCCACCCACTGTACAGACCCATAGAGCCACTCACACATCCACTCACAGATCAATAAAGCTACTCACAAACCCACACAGCTACTCACACACCTACTCATAAACTATACAGCCACCCATAAATCTACTCACACACCCACTCAGCTACTCACATACTCATTCAAACACCCACATAACCACTCACATGCCCAGTCACAGATCCATACAGCTGCTCACACACCACTCACCAATCTATATAGCCACTCACATACCCTCTCTGAAAGGTTAGAGGTTACAGTTAGGAAATACAATTTTTTTTAAAAACCTTTGAAATTCTCTAAAAAACAAAGGTTAAAGGGTTGTTATAGTTAGGAAATAAAATTTTAAAAACCTTGGAAATTTACTGAAAAAACAAAGGTTACAGGGACGTTATAGTTAGGCTCACATTTCACTCTTACAAAACCAGTGAAATTCAGCAGTCATAGATACCTGAGCTAACTATAACTTACGCCGCCGCAATGCACTGCTTATGACCTCACATATTACATCACTCATGACATGGTCAGTGATATCATTGATGACATCACTGATGACATCTCAAATGACATCACTGATTACATCATCCAAAGAATCCCTCACATATCCTCTCACACACCCACACAAACACTCATACACCCACTCACACACCATACAACCACTCACACACCCACTCACTCATCCACAGAGTCACTCACTCACACACCCATTCATTTTTTCATACAGCCACTCAGGTACCCATACACCTACTCACACTGCCACTCATTCAACCATACAGCCACTCACATAGCTACTCACTCACCCATACAGCTTCTCACACACCCACTTATCCAACCATACAAACACTCACACCTTCACTAACTCACCCATACAGCCTCTCAACAGAGCCACTCACCCACCCATAAAACCAGTCATGCACCCACTCACACACCCACACAACCACTCAGATACCCATTCACAGACCCATACAAGTATTCACATAACCAGTCACTCATCCATATAGCCACTCACAGACCCACTCACTCACTCATAGAGCCATTCATGCGTACAGCTACTCATACAACCAGTCACATACTCATACAGCCACTCACAGAGCCACACACTTATCCATATACCTACTCACAAACCCACTTATTCACATATACAGCCATTCACACCCCATTCATTCACTCATACAGCCTCTCAACACAGCCACTCACTCATTCATACAACCACTCACTCACTCACTCACACAACCTCTTACATACCCATTCACACAGCCATACAATCACTGATACATCCACTCACTCACCCATACAGCAGCCATTCACACATACACTCACTCTCCAATACAGCAACTCACTTAACCAAACATCCACTCAAACAGGCACTCACTCACCCATACAGCCACATACACACCCAGTCACTCCTTCATACAGCCACTCATACACTCACTCACCCATACAGCCACTCACACACCCATATAGACACACACACACAACCCACTCACACACGGATACACACAGTCACCCAGCCACTCAGATAACACATTATAAATAGTAGTAGTACACCTACTATACTAATGTAACTTTTGTAGTAGCTTAGTATATGTGTTTAACAATCATAAACTCTTAGAAAACACTTACACTCACTGGATCATGTCATCAGTGATGTCATCAATGATGTCATTTGAGATGTCAGCAATTATGTCATTTGAGATGTCATCAGTGATGTCACTGACCATGTCATGAGTGATATAATATGTGAGGTCATAAACAGTGCATTACGGAGGTGTAAGATGTAGTTATATAGTTATACTGATAACTATAACTGCTGAAATTCACTGGTTTTGTATGAGTGAAATGTGAGCCTAACTATAACGTCCCTGTAACCTTTGTTTTTTTAAGTGAATTTCAGAGGTTTTTTTAATTCCATTTCCCAACTATAATGCCCCTGTGACCTTTGTTTTTTATTAGTGAATGTAGAGTATATATATAGTTATCATCCCCGGGGCCTCTTCTTTTTTTAAAGTAGAGGGGTGCCACGTGACCCCCTCCCTAAACCTATTATGGCCCTGGGAACCCCATTCCCCAGGCCTTTTATTTTTAATTAAAGTGAAAAGGGGGCCTCATGCACCCCCCTTCCTGAACCTTATTAGGCCCTGTGAACACCAACCCTCAGGGCCATGACTTAAAATAAAGGGAGGGGGCTGCACAGCCCCCCACCTGATCCTTATTAGACCCTGGGGACCTCATCCCCCAGGATTGTTCTTTTTTTATTAAAGGGGAGGGGAGTCGTGTGGTCCCCCTCCCCGAACCTTATTAGGTCCTGGGGACCCAATCTCTCTGGGCCATTACTAAAAGTTAAGGGGAGAGGTGTTGCCTTCCTCCCTGAGCTGTTATCTGACCTGGGGCCCTATCCCCCAGGGCTCACCTTTCTTAAAGCTCCCACCATATACTCATAGGAGGCTGCATGCGGAGAGCCAAGGCCCCCGAGGCTGCAACCAGCTCCCCACATGCAACGTGATCAGCATTGCTCCCACCCAGAGGGACAAGTCACTAAAGCTGCTCCCTCTGGGTGGGAGTAATATTTTGATCTGTTTTCCTGACAGATCAAAAGTTTGCTCCCAGATGGGTGGCATTTTCAAAGCTCCTGCCGGCGTGGAGCAGCCTTTATATTTGCGCCTGCGTGGCGGGAGTTTTGAAAATGCTCCCACCAAGCAGGATCAAACACAGATTTCCCTGCCCATGCCGGTGAGAGCAGGGAAACCACTATGTCCCTAGTGTTGGCTCCCCCGGACATAGCTAGGGAGCCAGCCCCAGGGATGGGGTACCTGGGACCATTAATGGCTCTGGGAGGAGGGCCACATGCCCCCCTCCTTTTTAGGTCGAGCATTCAAGACCTCTTCTATATACTTTATTATATACTTCTCTTTTGAGCTTAAAGTCGTCCCACTACTTTTCATTTGTTTGCTTCAGTGTCCTTTAAAAATCCTTGCTTGCTAGTGATCAGTCCTGCCTCTTTTCCCTCCTTTTTAGGTCGAGTGTAACAGCGCTTGCACTGTCGCATAATGACCTTTTGTTGATAGCTTGTTGAGTTAAACTCCACCCACTGGTTGCCCTTGCTTTTTATTTGTCTGTGCCACTGTCTTTTGAAAATCCTTGCTTGCTACTGGGCAATTGTTCCTCACTTCCCTCCTTTCTGTTTCCGCTTTCTAGCTATGCAGCACCGGCCAAGTACTATCTCCCTACGATATCAGTGTTTAAGTATTCCTCTGAGGACTACTTTTTTCCCGTGGGTCAGGTTACGTATCTACACAACATGCCGCACTTGTGCTTTCGCTTGCAATCTGGGGGCTGTCCGCTTTTGCATACGTTATTCTTTTTTTAGAGCGCTGTGCTTTTCACAAGCGCAACTGCCTAATTTTTAATTTGCGCTGCTCTTTTTACATTACTTTTTTGTACCAGTACTGGCGATCTCGATCTCGCCAGTCCTCGGAACAGCTACTCTGTCTACTTCTCTGCAGTCAGTACTCTGCAAAGCCCCATATGGTGCTTGGTTTCAAAAAAGTCTCCTATGCAACATCATAAATGGAACGGAATTCCACCACTCGCTATTTTCTGAAAACTGCGGACAAACCGGAAAAGCAGCGGGGATTAACTTCCAGGTCACTGTGGCGTTGCGATCGACTTCAGTGAGTAAATGAGATGAGCTCCTGAAGGTTGTCATGGAAATATCGAAGTTCAGCACAATGTGGCGGACTGCACCAGCTTTGTGGAGAAAGGGAAAGCATCGCAGCGAACAACCTCTGCGCCGCCAAACGGACACTTCTAAGCACTGAACGGCTGTCCCTGTTGTTGCTACTTCCTTCTCGGAAATGAAAAGGGTAGCGTCAATTTTTGGACCGAGGAAATATTTAATCAAAAGCAGCGTGAATAACAGCCATTCATGTTATGTTGTTACTGTTTGCTCGCAGTAAATTGTTACAGCAAATTGCACAATTTGCTATACATTTTTAGTATGTATGGGTCTGTGTTTTCGGCATTGTATCTGTCCCCTAGTTGGCGCTTTAATTACCTGTGAAAGTTGATGCATTCGCAGGTGTATTAAAGGCATGTTTTCACACTATCCACAGATATGTAGATCTCCCGTCTGACCTTGTCTGCGCTTCGCCAGCTCCATGATGTTAACTGAAATTATCCAACGGCCAAGGTCACTGGAATCAGGCTGAAGCTGTCTGTTTGGTTTCCGTGAAATTTCACGTATTCTAAATTATGTTGATCAGTGTATGAGTGAACAGCAAATGCAAGCCGAGGCAATGGCTGTCAGGCCTTTTGACTTACTTGGGACACACTCTGGGCTATAAGTGCACCAGCAGTTCTTAAAACCAGGTGCCGAGACGGATCCCTGTCGGGCTCTCCATTCCACCCTCACTCTCAGAACGGAAAAAAAACCTTAACTCTGCAGCAGTTCACTGTTTTTGATGTAACTTTTATTTGTTTGCAGTTCTATATTTTCAAAACTCGAAGTGCTTTACATGAGCACCAACAAGGACATATTCATTTATTTTTTGGTAGGCACAGGCGATTAAGCGATCTGCCCAGAAAGACAGAATGTTGAGCCGACGCTGAGACTCAAACCTGCTTCCTCAGCTCCAAAGTTGGCAGCTCTAGCCATTTTGCCACAACCTAAACACAAGAACTAAAGCATTTTCAATATTATAAGCAACGAACCCATAGCTGTATGTATGCATGTAGTATGTTGATCTTATCCAACTAACAACCTTTGACAAAGCCAATAGTCCTGGCTTGTTGTAGGTGTAATATTACTTGTATTAATATGGGGAGGCAATAACAGAAGCACCTAAATACCAGTCGGTGGCGAATGTATGACGTTACAACGCGGTCTTTACACCGCGATACATTTACAACACAGTCATTACAACGGAAGTCGTTACAACGACTTGCGCTAGAGGCGCTGGACTTAGGAATAGTATGATTTACTATTCCAACTCAAGCCTACGTAACAGTAGGGAAGGTGTTGGAATAGTAAATCATACTATTCCTTAGTGTATAGCGCCATCCAGCGCAAGTCGTTGTAACGACTTGCGTTGTAATGACCACGTTGTAAACGTATCACGGTGTAAAGACCGCGTTGTAATGGATGTCTCCCGTCGGTGGCACATCATGCTGAGCACATATTTTTAGCATAAATGTTTTAAGCCACACCATTAATTATATCGGCCACCCCCTTTTGAGAGACTCCCCAATTTTTTTCATCCCACTTAAAGCCCTGGACACACTCCATTTTCCAGTAGAAAAATGCATTCTTTTGGTTGTACCGCTTAAAACGTTTTGATTGCACTGTAAATTGACGAGAGAAGACTAGCTTCCCTGATTTGTTTTCTAAATCTCCATTCATGGTCTACTCAAATGTTTGCATACAGGACGAATACCGAACACCCTTGTTATTGCCTATATGGGATTGCATACGAAGTTTCAGCAGCACCCTGTTGCAGGCATAAACATAAACTTTTGCTTGCCAATCAATAAATCAAAATTGAAACTTTTTTTGTGAAAATAAAATCTACAGCATTTGAGAAGATGCAGTAAAGAACATTAAAGAAGATGCTTTTATTCTTACACCTTACCGCCTGCAACCCTTGCGTGATCAGTAATTATAATGCATGCACTGATTAATTGACAATTTGAATTGACTTTGCAGGATGAAAGACCAAGTCAGCCCTATTTGTCTTCCCTAATCTCAATCTTAGTAGATTAGGCTTGTGGAGCTGGTGATGTGTTGGTGACCAATCTTGGAAGGATGAAAGACCGAGTCAGTCCTGTCTGTCGTCTTTTCCTCCCTCACAGGTTGTCGTTTGGTCGCTGGCAATGTATTAGTTTGTCATGCACCCAATTGTTTGCAATATACACTGTCATCAGCATTATCATATTGTATAATTTCGTGATTGTGTTTCATTTAGTGAATATTTTGCCCTTTATACATTTAAATCAAAGTACATATCCAGTTAGTGCGGCAAACTCTCCATGATATCTTTAGTGGACACTTTGGGCAACAGTTTGCATTCAAGACACATCCGAACAAGGGGATTATGCATTCTGAAACAAATTTTTAGAATGTAATTCCATAACCCCCTTTTAAAATCAGGACCCTTTAAAAAGTATCTCTTGGCCTGATATGTATCTTATCAAGTTTAATTAGTGTATATCATTTTCCACATAATTGCCATCACATACATCCAGTTCACTCCAAAACACATAAGTTAAAAATGTTTACATTACAACGCCAATAGCTCTAACTCTAAAAAAAAAAATGCGAGACCTATTGCATCGTAAATGCTTGTTCTCTTTCGCTTCTCCCATGGAGCAGGGACCAATTACTGTATCATTATGCTTTGGTTGTTTATCTGTTGTTTGGGGACTCTTTATTTATTTATTTCCTGCTCATGTTACACTGTGGGTACATGTTCAGCTTCAGGCATTGCATCTTTCATTACATCTTCCCTCAAACATGCCCCCTCCTGCTCCTCCTCCTGACTCCTTACATGGAAGAACCACTCGGCAGTTTCTTCTCCTGAGGACGTTACATTTGTATTTTCATTTTGAATTCTCTTCTAAATGTTTCGTGATATTCAATGGCTAGTTGTGTTTTGACCATCCTTTGGTAGGATATATACTTGTTTTGGGCTTTTTTCCAATGGGAGTGGTGCTTGTTGGGCTTTACGAACAAAATATGCTCGGCCGAGGGCTGTAAATCATGTCCTTATCTCTTGTCCCGTCCCCCAGTCACGCTCCTTCCGCTTGTTTATTTTTCTGATGTTTTGCTTGTGCGAATGATGGTTTCTGTTACAGTGCTACAAGCCTATGGTGCCTTCAATGGGGCAGCCAATAAGCACCGTGCTTCATACTGTCTCTGTCCAATAGTAGAGCGCTTTGCTGCAGGGTGAGCTTAACCCTCCTCAATGGTCTGAGAGTGATTTCCATTTGTCTGGCTTAGCGGTTTGCTTACCCCTTGCCCAGGGCCGGACTGGCCGTAGCGGGCACCGGGCGTTTCCCCAGTGGGCCGCCAGGGTGGCGGCCGGTTTTGGGTCCCTGGGGGCCATTTTTGTTACCGGGGGCCGGCAATATCGGCCCCCTGTAACAAAATTGGCCGAAACCGGCCCTACCAAACAGCTCGGCTGCACCCCCTCTCCCCACCACCGGGGGCCGGCCGAGCAGTTTGCCAGGGCCGGTTTCGGTACCCAGTCCGGCCCTGCCCTTGCCCCCCTGTAGTCACTGCAGCTCCTAGCACAGGGTACTGCTTCTGCTCTGATAAGGGCAAGCCAGGCAAGAACCAAGGAGCTGGTGCAAAATTCCCAAGTTCTTAGAGGGCCCGTCCATGCTGACCATATGCAAGCTTAAGAGTGAGCTGCTGGCCAGCAGAGTGGCACTGCTGGCTGAGGAGCAGCGCGAGGATGTGTATGTGCAGCTCTATCGCCAGCACCTAATGGTGCGCAACAAAGGGAAGAACCGCAACTTCTACACCGACGAACCCTGGGCAGGCCCAGGGTGAGCACCTGATAACAGCAGTGCATCTGTACCCAGGGGGTTGTTGAATGGTGTGGGTTCCACGGAGTAGTCTCCACGATGAGGGCTAGAGGGAGTTGAGACTTTAAATAAAAGATTGTGCCATCGGGTGAGTTTGGAGGGCCAGAATGTCTGCCTGTGTCCATGGGGTTATCCTGGTGTTGTACTAAATTGTTTGAAATAAATAAATGCATTGTTAATAGTTTGCTACACTCATCAATACACACAGAGGACGTGGGTATTATTCAACCCAGCACAGTTGAACCATTCACTGCACAGTGCAGAAGATCACAAGTGTTTTTTTCCGCCTTATGTTTATTGGCTAGCATATCGTTCACCTTTTCTCCCAACCTTTTGCATGTCATGCAGCTGCCAGTTAGACCAACTGGTGCGCTCCTCGCCGTGCTTGTTGGTTTGCTCTTCTCTTGTCTGACTCCTTCTTTGCTACACTGTGGCAAGGTGGAGCTTTGTTGCCCATGATTCCTTCTGGCCCACCTGTTTAAACTCATCCTCGTGGGAGGGCGTTGTGTTTATACTGACAGTGCAACTAAACCCTCATGGAATTGTTGGTTAAGAAAACTCAGGGGCATAGTTACAAGGCCCTTGAGCCACCGCGTGACTCTTTTTGAAACTCCGGTGGCGCACAATGCTGAACCATATTTACAAAGCCATGCAAAGCCACCCTGAGTGGCTTTCACAGCCTTGTAAATATGGCCCCCTTCCAAGCATTACTCTGTGTGAAAGGGGCATTCCATGGGTGTTGCTGTGGGTGTTCCTAAGCAACACCAATCGATTCTGATACATACTCAGAGTTGCAATGCTTTGTAAACCTGGGAATGCATCAGATTCTAATGCCTCCCCAGGGGAGGCATTAAAGTGGTGCAACAAGGAGATATACCTTTATTTCTCCTTGTTTTTTGCTCCTTCTATGTGTGCTGCATTCTTCGGCACACATAGAAGGAGGAAAACACCATCAATTATTGTTTTTGTGCAAGAAGGTGTTAGTTCCTGCACAAAAACAATAATTCCTGCAGCACAGGCACCCTTGCACCATGTTGCAAGGGCGTTTGTGTTGGCGCTAGGCAAAAGATTTTGTGGCAGTGCAGAGGAAAGTACAGGGATGTGTCATATTGCTGTAAATATGATGCATCTCAGCACTTTCCCAATGGTACAGCTCCGCAAAGCAAGATGGCTTACAGCACCGCTCTACGTCATTTTCTACTAAATATGCCTCTTGGTCTTGCCGAAGCTATTGCTTTACTGCACACACGGCGGTGAGCGTTGTCCTTCTGTACAGGATGTCCATTGTGTTCCCCCTTCCCCATGCTCATTTTACTTATAACTACTGTGAGAGGTCACCTTATGCCCTGTAATGACCACAAACATGAATATTGCATGGACCTGTGCAACATATTTAAAGTCACAGGCTTCAGTGTAGCCTCTATGCTTTAATATTTTAGTGTTTAGACCATACCACTATACACACCTAACGAGTTGAAGAATTTCCCGCTTTCACATAGCTTGTGTATGTCTGGTAATGCACGATGCCCCCTGAAGGCCTAATTAAATCCCTTTACCATGCACATTGTGGCTAGGCAGTCCCACCATTTCTGCAGCCTGCTTCATGCTTAGATAACGTTGTTTCATTACAGAGCTTGATACTTTTGTTCCACTTTTTCCATCACTTTGTTATTTTGTAGTGCCGTCATTAAAGGTAGACTGAAGTCTCCACTGCCTGCACGCCAAATCAGTTACGTTAAAAAGTATTCTCAGGGATGGGCAACAGTGTCTGATATAAATGCAAAGTAATGTTGTTCTGACAGTGCGGTTAACTGGAGTAAATAAAACAAACCTATTTTGGCAGCCAATAGGTATCCATTGCCACCTCTGTACCAGTCTAATACTTATATTGTTTCGGGGAACCATAATGAAATATTTGCACTATAAGGTTGCCTTGCTGTGATAACTTACTGGGTGCAGCTCAAACATTAATGTGCTGCCAAGAATCATCATTGTTGTTCACATATTCCAATTTATTGCCATCTTTCATAGTTCTACTAAATAGACTAACCAACCATGGGGCATATTTACAATGCCCCTGCATCACTTTTATGCCACCCGAGCGTCACTTTTATGACACTCCGGAGGCGCAGTGTGCCGGCCCATATTTACAAGCCCATGCAAAGCCACCCTGTGTGGCTTTTCATGGCCATGTAAATCTGGAGAAAGCCAATGCCTTATTCTGCGTGCAAGTGGCGTTCCATGGGTGCTGCTGTGGGTGCAAGGGTGCTTGAGTTGGCTCTCAGCTGCAGTCTGTGCACTGGCAGAAAGAACAGGAATGCACTGTATCTGGTAGATACAGCATATTCCTGCCCTTTTCTTTTGCCCTAGGGCAGTGCACCTAGAAGGCTTGCAGTGCTGCCCTAGCCAAAATATTGTAAATATGCCCCCTAGTGCTGGTGTTCAGTGTGCCAAGATATTTTAGCTTCTCGCTCATCCCCATCTACAGGGGGTTCGAACCTGCGAACGTCCCATCCTGGGCATTGCAAGGGAGGCAATGCTAGCCCAGAAATGGGGCACAACTATGTGTGAACTTTTATTTGGCTTGGCAGATGGCTCAAAATGTATGATCTTTAGAGGTTTTTTTGTTTTTCTTGGGTAACAATAGTAACATACATGCAAATTTTTGCCTCAGTTATCTCTTTTTGTATACATGCTGCAGGTTAAGATGTTGTTAGAAATGGGGGTCTCTAGTTGGCAAGGGCTTGCACCTTTGTCCAAGTAGGGACCCTTCTTCCTAGTCAGGATAAGGGAGTTACACTCCTAAAATAACCCCTGCTCACCCCCTTGGTAGCTTGGCACGAGCAGTCAGGCTTATTCTAGAGGCAGTGTGTAAAGCATTTGCACAAAACCAACAGTAATACAATGTAAGCACTACAAACTGACACCACACCAGTTTAGAAAAATATCCAATATTTTTATATACTTAAAACAAGACCAAATACGATAAAAATCTACTATACAGTACTTCAAAAATAGTTACTTCTCCAAATGTCTTTAAGTTGCAAAATACGTTGAAAAACACTGTTCGTACGAGTCGGTAGCTCGGTCCGAGCCTACCGCGATGCTGAAAACAACAGAGTCTCGCAGTTCCCGCTGACCACGTCGGTACGGGCCAGCAACAGCGGGACAGATTCGTTCACAGTACCTTTCTTAGTGCGGCTCACACAGGCGTGCGAGTCGGTCTTGGCATCCGTCGCGGTCGCGATGCAAAATGGAAGCGGTGCAAGGTGCGGTGTCCCTCGATGCGGTGCGAGCAGCGGCTCGGTGACGATCGTGCAGACGGCGTCGGTGAGACAAAGGCTGGCGGTGCAGGGCGAGTCGGTGCTCGATGCGCTGCTGGCAGGTTGCGGCACGGGTGACAGAGCCGGTTGTGGCGTTCGTCGCGGTCACGGTGCAAGGTGGAAGCGGTGCAAGGTGCGGTGTCCCTCGATGCGGTGTGAGCAGCGGCTCGGTGACGATCGTGCAGACGGTGTCGGTGAGACCAAGGCTTGCGGTGCAGGGCGAGTCGGTGCTCGATGCGGTGCTGGCAAGTTGCGATGCGAGCGACAGAGCCGGTTTGCGGGAATTGGCGCTGGCCGAGCCGGACAGCTGTGCGTGACGAGTCGGTCACGGGTGTCGAGCCAGCAGCGACCGTGTCGGTGAGCCCAGGCCAGCGAGGTGAAGCGAGGTGATGCAGGTCGCGGTGTCTCTCGATGCGGTGCAGGCAGCGGCTCGGTGACGGAGTCGGTGAGACTATGGCATACGGTGCAGGGCGAGTCGGTGCAGCTTGCGGTGCCTTCAGGACACAAGGCCAGCGACGGAGTCGGTTGACAGAGTCGGTCGCGGTTCCCTCTTCTCTGTGGCAACTGAAACAGCAGTTCCAGGAGCGGTACCCAGAGGTTGGTGAAGTCTTTGCAGTCCCTGAGACTTCTTAACAGGAGGCCAGCTCGGTTCAGGCCCTTGGAGATACTCAGCACAAGTAGAGAAAGTTCAATCCAGTCCTTTCACTGCCCAAGGCAGAAGCAGCAGCTGCAGGCCAACCCAACAAAGCAACAGCACAGCAAAGGGGCAGTACTCCTCCTGGCAGCTCTTCCAGCTCTTCGTCTTGGCAGGTTCCTTGATTCCAGCAAGATCTAAAGTTCTGGGGTTTGGGTCCCCCTTTTATCCTCAATTTCTCTTTGTCCTCTGGAGGCAGAGGGGCCTTTGCCTGGTCCAAACCAGTTCTGGTCAGTCCTGGAGCACTTTGTTGGCAAGTCTCCTTCCTTCCTTTCAGAGAGTAGGCCAGGGACATCAGACGCACCACAGGAGGTGGAGCCAGCATTGTGGAGGGAAGGCACTGTCCTATTCAGGTCCCAGGTGCAACTCCTCCCACCCATCTGCATGTAGATGTTGCTATTCAGCCCTGTGCTGACCCACCCTGTCTCCTGGAATCCCCCAGCCCCTGTCACTCACACTCCAGACAAGGAATACAGAACCTAGCAGAGGCAGGCTTGGATGGTTAGACAGGAAAATACCTACTTTCTAAAAGTGGTATTTTCAAACACAGAATGTTAAAACCAACTTCACTAAAAGATGCATTTTATCATTCTGAGTTCAGGCATAATAAACTCGAATTTCTACCATGTTCCCTGGGTCAGTTAGGATTATAGGATGTAATAATCAAACTGCCCATTCTGGCCTATGGAGAACAGGTAGCCTTGCAATAGTGAAAAACGAAGTAGGCTGTAATTCACTATCAGGACATGCCACACACACCAGGGCATGTCCTACCTTTCACATACAATGCACCCTACCCACAGGGGTACCTTGGGCCTACCTTAGAGGTGACTAACATGTAGAAAAGGGAAGGTTTAGGGACTTGCAAGTGTGTGCACTTGCCAAGTCGACATGGCAGCCCCAGGCTGCGCACAGGCTCTGCAATGGCAGGCCAGAGTTACACTTTACAGGCTGTTTGCGTGGGTGGCACAATCCAGTGCTGCAGCCCACCAACAGCATTTGATCTATAGGCCCTGGCACTCGCAGTGCACTTTACTAGGGACTGACACATAGATCAAATAGGCCAATCATGGAAATACCAATCCATACACATTTTATACAGGAGCACTTGCACTTTCCCACTGGACAGCAGTGAGGAAAGTGCGCAGAATCATTACACCAGCAAAAACAGAGTCAAAAATGGGAGGTTAGAAAGCAAAAAGTCAGGGGAAACACACCAAAAGATGCCAAGACTAACACATGTCCCCTCCAGCTGAAAGTAGGGAGAACTACCCAACCCCATTGGAGTTCTCTTCACTAAGGCGGAAGAACCTGGACAGACCATCTGCGTTGGCGTGTTCTGTACCAGGGCGGTGTTCCACCGTAAAGTCCATTCCCTGTAGGGAGATGGACCACCTCAGCAGTTTTGGATTCTCACCCCTCATTTGCATCAACCATCTGAGGGGCCTGTGGTCTGTCTGAACCCGGAAGTGAGTCCCAAACAGGTAGGGTCTCAGCTTCTTCAGTGCCCAGACCACAGCAAAAGCTTCCCTTTCTATGGCACTCCACCTCTGTTCCCTGGGGAGTAGTCTCCTGCTAAGGAAGACTACAGGCTGATCCAGGCCCTCTTCATTCAGTTGTGAGAGCACCGCTCCCACACCATGCTCTGAAGCGTCAGTCTGCACGATAAATTCCTTGGAGAAGTCAGGTGCCTTGAGCACGGGCGCCGTGCACATGGCTGCCTTCAGGGCATCAAAAGCTTTCTGGCAAGACTCAGTCCAGATCACCTTCCTGGGCTGCTTCTTGCAAGTCAGCTCTGTTAAGGGGGCGACAATGGTGCCATAGCCCTTAACAAATCTCCTATAGTAGCCGGTGAGTCCTAAAAAGGCCCTCACCTCTGTCTGGGTCTTGGGGGGTTCCCAAGCCAGAATGGTGTCAATCTTGGGTTGTAGGGGCGCCACCTGGCCGCTTCTTACCTGATGTTCCAAGTACACCACAGAACCCTGCCCGATCTGGCACTTACTGGCCTTGATCGTGAGGCCTGCACCTTGCAGAGCCCTCAACACTTTCTCAAGGTGCTGTAAATGTTCTTCCCAGCTGGAACTGAACACAGCAATGTCATCCAGGTAGGCGGCACTGAAATCCTCCAGTCCAGCCAACACCTGATTGACCAACCTCTGAAAGGTGGCAGGGGCATTCTTCAACCCAAAGGGCATCACCCGAAACTGGTAATGACCTTCTGGGGTTGAGAATGCTGATCTCTCCTTGGCCCCATCGGTTAAGGCAATCTGCCAGTACCCAGACGTTAAATCAAACGTGCTGAGGAACCGGGCAGCTCCCAACCGATCAATGAGCTCATCAGCTCTGGGGATGGGGTGCGCGTCAGTCCTGGTGACGGCATTGAGCCCACGGTAGTCCACACAAAACCGCAGTTCTGAAGTGGCACCGGGTGCAGCAGCCTTTTGGGACCACGACCACTGGGCTGGCCCAAGGACTGTTGGAGGGCTCAATCACCCCTAACGCCAACATCTTAGAGACCTCCTCCTTGATGCTGACCCTGACCCGGTCAGTCAACCTGTAAATTTTGTGCTTTACAGGGGGGCTGTCACCAGTGTCCACGTCATGGGTACACCAGTGAGTAACACCGGGGGTCAGAGAGAACAGCGGGGCGAACTGTCCCAACAAATGGCGACAGTCCCCCTGCTGGTCTTGAGTCAGAGTAGGGGAGAGGATCACACCCTCCACTGACCCATCATGCTCCTTGGTAGACAGGAGGTCAGGGAGAGGCTCACTCTCCTCTTCCACCCCATCATCTGTCGCCAAGAGCATACTCACTTCGGACCTCTCGAAGTGGGGCTTGAGGCGGTTCACGTGAAGGACCCTCAAAGGGTTCCTTGGAGTCTGCAAATCCACCAGGTAGGTGACGTTACTTTTGCACTCCACCACCTCATATGGCCCAGTCCACTTGTCCTGCAAGGCACAAGGTTCCACTGGGGCCATGACCCACACTTTCTGCCCAGGTTGAAATTCGACCAGAGTGGCATTCTGGTCATACCACTTCTTCATTTCTTCCTGGCTTGCTTCTAGGTTCGCCTGAGCGAGTTTCCTGAAGCGGGCAGTTTGGTTTATAAAGGCCAGCATGTAACTAAACACATCCTGGGGAGTTTTCCTGGGAGCTGCCTCCCAGCCTTCCTTTACCAAACTGAGAGGTCCTCTGACAGGGTGGCCATACAGGAGCTCAAAGGGGCTGTACCCAAGAGACTTCTGAGGCACCTCCCTGTATGCAAAGAGCAGGCATGGCAAGAGGACGTCCCACTTACGCCTCATGGGTTCTGTTAGACCCTTGATCATGCCCTTCAAGGTCTGGTTGAATCTCTCCACCAGACCGTTTCCTTGGGGGTGGTAAGGAGTGGTGAACTTGTAGGTTACACCGCACTCCTTCCACAGGGATGTCATATACTTGGATATGAAATTGGTCCCCCTATCAGAAACCACCTCTCTGGGGAATCCTACACGGGAAAAGATCCCCATTAACGCCTGGCCCACCACTGGCGCCGTCGTTGTCCGGAGAGGGATTGCCTCAGGGTACCGGGTGGCATGGTCCACCAAGACCAGGATGTACCTGTTGCCCATGGCTGTCTTGGGATCCAGTGGCCCCACAATATCCATCCCTACCCTTTCAAAGGGTGTTCCAACAACAGGAAAAGGTTGGAGAGGAGCTTTGACCTTCCTCCCACTCTTACCACTTGCCTGGCAAGTTTGGCAAGACCTACAGTGTGCATCTGACTGCCTTCGCATTTGCGGCCAAAAGAAGTGGGTGACAAGCCTGTCAAAGGTCTTGTCCTGCCCCAAATGTCCTGCCAAAGGCACGTCATGAGCCAGACCCAGTAGGAAGGTCCTGAAGCGCTGGGGTACCACCAGCACACGGGCTGACCCAGGCTCAACAACCTTAGGCTCACTGTATAGGAGACCATTCTCCCAGTAGATCAGATGTGACCCAGACTGATTACCAGCTGCCTGGTCTGCAGCCTGCCGCCGCAGACCCTCCAGAGTAGGGCACTCGTTCTGCTCCCTGCAGAACTCCTCCCTGGTAGGACCCCCTTCTTGCTGCCAATGGGTCAGCTCAGAGATGTCTCCCAGTTCGGCTACCTGCTCCGCTGTAGGCACCGGGGCGTCCCCCTCGAGGTCTGCCTCCTCCCGGTCCGTGGGAACTTCAGGGGCTAGTTTCCCGCGCCCCTGCCCTTCCTTCTTGGCAGGGACTTGGGCCATTGTTCCAGGCTCCAAGTCCTCTTGATCACCCTTTCTGGCTGCCATTGACCGAGTAGACACGCATGCCCACTCTGGCAACCCAAGCATCTCCAAGTGAGACCTGAGCTCAACATCCTTCCATAAGGACTGCTCCAGGTCGTTACCTAGCAGACAATCTACAGGCATGGTAGGGCTCACAACCACCCTCAAGGGACCTGAGACCCCCCCCCCATTCAAAGGGAACCTGTGCCACCATACACTGGCGCTCAGAGTTGTCAACAGCAACTACTTGGTGGAATGCCCCTGGGACTACCTGCTTCTCAGAGACCAGGTGACACCGGACTGAGGTCACACTGGCTCCAGTATCTCTGAGAGCCTCTACCCTGTTCCCATTGATGGTCACCTAGGTGCTATATTTCTTTGTGTTAGGAGGCACCTGGTTTCCTGGGACCATCTCACTGTCCCCTAGTGAGACGAGGGTCATTTCTGCGGGATCCCCACCCTCCTGTGGGCACCCCTGCTCCCCAAGCGCTACACTAGATAACACTTTGGACCGTCCACCGGTGGGCGGCTGTGTCCCCTTTGGGCACTTGGGGTCCCCCTTGAAGTAACCTACCTGGTCACATGCATAACACTTGCGGGGGCCGGTCTCAACAGGCTTCCCTGTAGAGACCCTTTCTTCTTATCACCTTGGGATGGGAACCTTTACCCTGGGTACTAGTTTGGGGCCCTTTAGAGAACTCCTGTGCTTTACCCTTGTCCCCCCCACTTTTATGCTGGGGACCCTGCCCACCTTTGGCTGAGTCTCCCCCAAACGCTTTCTTGTGGACCCTGGTACTCACCCAGCAGTCCGCCCCCATAGCAAGCTTTCTGGGGTCAGTTAGCTTACTGTCAACTAGGTGCTGGCGCAGATCTGCAAAACATAGACTAGACAAGTGCTCCCATGCAATCAAATTGTAGAGCCCCTGAAAATCTGTTACATTACTGCCCTTCACCCAACCATCCAGCGACCTACAGAACATATCCACACATTCCAGCCAAGTGTTGGCCTCAGACTTTTTACTGGACCTAAACTGATCCCTGTACTTTTCAGGTGTGAGCCCATATCTGGTGAGGAGAGCGTCTTTCATGTCAGCATAGGTGAGGTCCTGCCCCTTACCCAAAGCTATCAGAGTATCCCTAGCTTCCTCTGGAAAGAGAGGCCACAACCCCGCTCCCCAGTTCCTCTCAGGGACCCCATTCATATGAATAGACGACTCGTACCCTTGAAACCACCTTTGAATGTCATCACCCTTCTTGTACTCTTTACCTACATTCTTGGGGATGTGTACGATCCTGTCTGTGTGTGCTGAAGAATTGCTGCCACCATCTGAGCCGGTTTTACTTTTTAGCTCCAGCTCCTTAATCATTCTCTCATGATCTAGTATCATTTTCCTTTCCTCCATGGCTATTCTTTTCTCTTCCCTCTCACTTTCTATTCTGAGTTTCTCCAATTCAAACCTCCTTACTTCCCGCCTGTCCTCCAGCTCCTCTGGGGACAAGCTACTGCTGCCTGGCCTGGAGGGCTCCCCCCCTCCCAAAAGCACATCCACCCTAGGAACAGGCTCCTCCACCTCTCCAGTGAGATCACCAGATTGCCCACTGGCACCTCTGGCTGCTACCCAGGCCCTCAGCGCCTTTTGTAGCTCATCCTTCCTGGTGAGGCCTCTGACCTGGACTTTTAGGTTCTTGCAAATCGATTTTAACTCCTTGACATTGTAGGCTTCCAATCGATCCTCCTCAAAGGCAATTTCTACTGATGCAATTGATGATACTATAGATTCAGGCATGTTGAATTAGCAAGTTCAAACTGGCAAGATCAAAAATAGGCCAAAAAGAAAAAGAACCTGTATGTGGTACGTAATGGTCTGTGATATGGTAGTAGTGCACACCAAACACTGTAAGTAAAGTGCAAACACAAGTCCTATCCTTACCGCTGACAACCAATGTTAGAAATGGGGGTCTCTAGTTGGCAAGGGCTTGCACCTTTGTCCAAGTAGGGACCCTTCTTCCTAGTCAGGATAAGGGAGTTACACTCCTAAAATAACCCCTGCTCACCTCCTTGGTAGCTTGGCACGAGCAGTCAGGCTTATTCTAGAGGCAGTGTGTAAAGCATTTGCACAAAACCAACAGTAATACAATGTAAGCACTACAAACTGACACCACACCAGTTTAGAAAAATATCCAATATTTTTATATACTTAAAACAAGACCAAATACGATAAAAATCCACTATACAGTACTTCAAAAATAGTTACTTCTCCAAATGTCTTTAAGTTGCAAAATACGTTGAAAAACACTGTTCGTATGAGTCGGTAGCTCGGTCCGAGCCTACCGCGATGCTGAAAACAACAGAGTCTCGCAGTTCCCGCTGACCGCGTCGGTACGGGCCAGCAACAGCGGGACAGATTCGTTCACAGTACCTTTCTTAGTGCGGCTCACACAGGCGTGCAAGTCGGTCTTGGCATCCGTCACGGTCGCGATGCAAAATGGAAGCGGTGCATGGTGCGGTGTCCCTCGATGCGGTGCGAGCAGCGGCTCGGTGACGATCGTGCAGACGGCGTCGGTGAGACCAAGGCTGGCGGTGCAGGGCGAGTCGGTGCTCGATGCGGTGCTGGCAGGTTGCGGCGCGGGTGACAGAGCCGGTTGTGGCGTTCGTCGCGGTCACGGTGCAAGGTGGAAGCAGTGCAAGGTGCGGTGTCCCTCGATGTGGTGCGAGCAGCGGCTCGGTGATGATCGTGCAGACGGCGTCGGTGAGACCAAGGCTTGCGGTGCAGGGCGAGTTGGTGCTCGATGCGGTGCTGGCAAGTTGCGATGCGAGCAACAGAGCCGGTTTGCGGGAATTGGCGCTGGCCGAGCCGGACAGCTGTGCGTGACGAGTCGGTCACGGGTGTCGAGCCAGCAGCGACTGTGTCGGTGAGCCCAGGCCAGCGAGGTGAAGCGAGGCGATGCAGGTCACGGTGTCTCTCGATGCGGTGCAGGCAGCGGCTCGGTGACGGTTTCGGTGAGACCAAGGCTTACAGTGCAGGGCGAGTCGGTGCGGCTTGCGGTGCCTTCAGGACACAAGGCCAGCGACGGAGTCGGTTGACAGAGTCGGTCACGGTTCCCTCTTCTCAGTGGCAACTGAAACAGCAGTTCCAGGAGCGGTACCCAGAGGTTGGTGAAGTCTTTGCAGTCCCTGAGACTTCTTAACAGGAGGCCAGCTCGGTTCAGGCCCTTGGAGATACTCAGCACAAGTAGAGAAAGTTCAGTCCAGTCCTTTCACTGCCCAAGGCAGAAGCAGCAGCTGCAGGCCAACCCAACAAAGCAACAGCACAGCAAAGGGGCAGTACTCCTCCTGGCAGCTCTTCCAGCTCTTCGTCTTGGCAGGTTCCTTGATTCCAGCGAGATCTAAAGTTCTGGGGTTTGGGTCCCCCTTTTTATCCTCAATTTCTCTTTGTCCTCTGGAGGCAGAGGGGCCTTTGCCTGGTCCAAACCAGTTCTGGTCAGTCCTGGAGCACTTTGTTGACAAGTCTCCTTCCTTCCTTTCAGAGAGTAGGCCAGGGACATCAGACGCACCACAGGAGGTGGAGCCAGCATTGTGGAGGGAAGGCACTGTCCTATTCAGGTTCCAGGTGCAACTCCTGCCACCCATCTGCATGTAGATGTTGCTATTCAGCCCTGTGCTGACCCACCCTGTCTCCTGGAATCCCCCAGTCCCTGTCACTCACACTCCAGACAAGGAATACACAACCTAGCAGAGGCAGGCTTGGATGGTTAGACAAGAAAATACCTACTTTCTAAAAGTGGTATTTTCAAACACAGAATGTTAAAACCAACTTCACTAAAAGATGCATTTTATCATTCTGAGTTCAGGCATAATAAACTCGAATTTATACCATGTTCCCTGGGTCAGTTAGGATTATAGGATGTAATAATCAAACTGCCCATTCTGGCCTATGGAGAACAGGTAGCCTTGCAATAGTGAAAAATGAAGTAGGCTGTAATTCACTATCAGGACATGCCACACACACCAGGGCATGTCCTACCTTTCACATACAATGCACCCTGCCCCCAGGGGTACCTTGGGCCTACCTTAGGGGTGACTAACATGTAGAAAAGGGAAGCTTTAGGGACTTGCAAGTGTGTGCACTTGCCAAGTCGACATGGCAGCCCCAGGCTGCGCACAGGCTCTGCAATGGCAGGCCAGAGTTACACTTTACGGGCTGTTTGCGTGGGTGGCACAATCCAGTGCTTCAGCCCACCAACAGCATTTGATCTATAGGCCCTGGCACTCGCAGTGCACTTTACTAGGGACTGGCACATAGATCAAATAGGCCAATCATGGAAATACCAATCCATACACATTTTATACAGGAGCTCTTGCACTTTCCCACTGGACAGCAGTGAGGAAAGTGCGCAGAATCATTACACCAGCAAAAACAGAGTCAAAAACGGGAGGTTAGAAAGCAAAAAGTCAGGGGAAACACGCCAAAAGATGCCAAGTCTAACAGATGTATACATGGTGTAATAGTCTCAATAGCCTTTAGCCTGATTTTTCATTCAAAGTGGGTGACATCAAAAAATTATGTTTCAAGATGGACGCCCGGTTTGTGCATTAGTGGCGTCTGTCTGCCCATGCCTTTCTCCGTGCTGTTGCTGGCTCTTACACTCACTGTAAATAGTCGGCCTCCTCTGTTCCCTTGAAGCTATGGACCTTCCCCGGTTGCGGGTACACAATTCTGCTCACGGGCTGGTACCGGTAGACTGCCACGCCCCTCACCAGCGCATCTTCAAGATCATCGTCATAGGTGACTCCTGCATGGGCAAGACTTGCATGAGGCGATCCCTCAATCTTCTTACTCACGAGATCGAATTCGAAACCGGCGTCTGCAACTTTTGATGAACTTTCTACCCAGCCGGACTGGCCGCTGTGGCACCGTCCTCCCAGCCCTCCATCTGACCTCCAAGGTTCGGCCTATGGCGATGCCAATTCCTGCGCAGCTGATGCCCAGTGCACCTCCGATGCTTGGCGGGGTCTCCGTCGATCGCGGATCCATTTCAACGTGGCCGATGCCCAGCTGGGCTGCCCTGGCGGCTGTTGAGGAGATGGGTTGGGGACTATGCCCTCTGGCCGTCGCCTGCCTTCCGGGCTCACGGTCGCCTGGCTTCCCGCTTCGCATTCCGGATCAGCGGAGAATTGTCCAGCGTGGGTGCTGCTGCGCTGCTGCCCGGAGCAATCAAGCTTGCTTTTCTTCCTATGCGCTTGCTTGTGGGCACGCACTCCTGACCCCGCGGCCGCCTTGCCCCCTTTTCATCTGGGGCTGCTGCCGGGCTTCTGAGCGGACCTCTCCTTCCAGCATGGCGTGTTGAGCGGAGGCACTGCTGCCCTGTGGCCCCGAGTGTCTTTGCCCGTGGGGACCTGGGACTGACCGGCATTCGCCAGCCTTCCTCCCGCCTGCTCGTGTGGCCACCTCCCCCGTACAATCCTGCTCCATGGGGTTGATTTTTCCATTGTGGCTTTTCAAGATTGGTTTCTCGCCAAACAGCAACACCGCCATTTTGTAGTGTTGTCGTTGTGGTCTTTAACCTAGATCCTCCATCTTGACGGTCTTTCTGGCGTAAATGGACTTACTGGACAATGCGTGACCCTGGACTGCGCCTTGTACCCCCCCCAACCCTTTCCTTGTCCAAAATGATTTGATGCAAAATCTGAACCCGACTTTGGTCTTTTTGTTTGCGGGTCCCCAACCGGTTTTGCTGACATTCACCCCGACTTTTGGTTTCCCTTTAAGTTTCTTTTTTCACCCTTGCCTGTTCCTCCTGCTCCGCTCCTCATTCCAACCCTTTTACTTTCCCCCGCTTACCCCCGCTACCCGTTCCTATGTAATAGTGAATTTACTATTTGTATATATAGAACTCTAACCACTAGTATATGTAGTAGACCTTTGTACTTACTACCATTCCTATGTGTTTTTAGAGTTCATACCTCTTCCTTGAGTGACTTTACAACTTGTACATTTGCAATTTTTCTCTGTTTATATCTCTTCCTTGAGTGACTTTACAACTTGTACATTTGCAATTTTTTTCTGTTTGTATCTCTTATGTAACTCATGTAATCCAAAGTCCTTATGTAACGCAACTGGTTCTTTTGTAAAGCGCTCTGACACCTTCGGGTAATGTTCGCGCTATATAAAATCGTATTAAATAAATAACTAAATAAATAAATAAAACATTTGCAAAAGAATCAGTTTGTTGCTTCTTACAAATTTATCACGCTTTTTTAATTGCATTGCTCCATAACATATGCCAGTAGCCCTGTCATGTGACTAATTATAATTAGGAAACTGTAAACCCCAGTCAAATTGTTTTTCTTCTCTTACTAAAGTTCTTGTTTACGGACACGTGCCATGTCCGATAGCCCCCATTTTATAGGACATACTTCATAAAGTGACACATTGTAGTATGATGTAACCCCCTCCCCCATAAAATGTCCCCAGTGTCAACCTCAGAAAAACATCTGATGTATTTAATTTTTAGGTCGCGCCTAGGCAGCGCTGGAATGTGTCATTCAATGTTTCCTGAGGCAAGCATGTATTCCTAAGTCAGACTGCATGACCTAGTGTGTAGCAATTGTATAGAACTGGCAGCACAGCACCTAGGATAATGTGCTGCATGGCTAAACACTTATAAGGTTCCAAAGGCGAGACCTATTGGCTATGTTAATGCTTGTTACTTAATTTTGCGACCCCGGGGGATGGGTGCAAAGGGCGTTTACAGGCTCAGGAAGGGGGTCTGCATGCCCCCCTCCTCCTGAAAAAGACATCTGGCCCCAGGGAATGGGTCCCCGGGGTCAAAAGCAGCCTGGGGACGGGGGCCACGTGCCACCTTCCTCCTGAAAAAGACATCGTGCGACGGGGAATGAAGTCCCCGGGGTCAAAAGCAACCCTAGGAGGCGGACCACGTGCCAGCTACAGCACTGTTATGTTCACTTGAACGTATAGTTGGCGATATGGCCACAGAAGTACTTCTGTCACGTGTTCTTGCTCTGAAGGATAACTATTGCATCATTTCTCACAAACATTCAGTGCTTGTTTGTCCATTGTGGAGATAAAGATATACTGACAGTAAGCCGCGGTCCGTGCAGGTAAGAGCGGTGGGGCCATTTGGGGGGGCCCAATCGGGGGATTTCGACATACGTCCACGAGGGAAAATTAGTTATTTATTTAATTTCCCTCGCGGACGTATGTTGAAATACCACCCACCCGGCCCCACCGCTCTTACCTGCACGGGCCGCAGCTGCTGACAGTGAGATGCGCGCCCCACAATGTTTTATCAAGGTGTTTAGGAATCCATAGCAAGCATGAGTAAAATGAGGTAATTAGATCTGGGTTTTCAGTATGCTGTAAAACCGAAGACGGCTTATGGTCTCTGGTTTCCACCGTAGGTATCTGTGAAAGCTAATGATGGGTTGCCTCAGCTTCTCATCCTTCCGAGGTGCATACCTCAAGCTATACGTAGCTTCCGTTATTTTCAGCGCCAAAAGGCTGCATGCAAAACAATTTATTTCTGTATTTTGAAAAGTGGATGCTTTTTCCATTGCTCCTCCTGCCAGCTATGGTGAAAAGACATTCTGACCCCCAGGACAAATGACATTTGGCCTATAGGGCATTCACCTCACCGAGCACCCAGGGCATTTTAAGGTAATTTAATCAATGTGCTGCTTCTTGTGGTAACTTCCTCGGGCATCTGTCTACCGAGTCTTTCATGTAACATGTCTCTGCCTCCTATTGTATATCGCAATCAGTATGTGGGCAGGTAACTCATGTGACGCCCGCCACTGGCGCATTATTTGTTAGCTAGTAGCTAGTTTTGAGGATGGACAGGTTGCGCTTTGAATGTTTACATCTGGTATTTATAATCTCTTCACCTTTCCTTAGGCAGCTCCTCATTAGGATATAATACACCTTCTCACACGGACCAGTCATCACGCCTTAATTCCAAAGAAGGTAAGTGCTTATTTATCCCTTTCCCTTTGTGTCCGAGTCTCTCTGCAAAATATATGGTGCCACAACAATCAGTCAAAGACTTATGTGCCTTTCCATGAAATGCGAGACCTAACGGCATTACTTTGGAATATTGAAGTTCCAACCAAAAGTTAATTGCCAGACTAACCAGAATTTCCAGCCATCCTTTTTAGGTCTCGGCCTGCACCAGCGCTTGCGGTGGTCTGGCCGAGAGTTTTAGTAAGCGGGTTTTGGAAGTGCAAACCCACTGGCTTTCGTCTGGCGACCAGCTTGCGTTCACGTGAGCGTGCACGCGCGCCATCTGCCTTTCCTCCCCCTCCCTCACCAGAGAGCGCGTTTCTTGTTTTTTTTTCATTCCTGCTTTGCCCGAGCGCCCTTCTGCTGCAGCTGGGACACACGCGCAGCTCCCTGTATGTTGAGGGGGTGGAGGTCCTTGCAGATAACGATAACTTTTGCTTACTGTAGCATACCTGCCAACTTGTTTTATTAGGCACAGAGAGAAAGGGAGACTCGAACCAGTCCGTAGTCCGCATGAATGCGGTACGGACTGAAGATAATGACAGTGAATGCTGACCTCCGCTTCGGCATTATCATTTAGCTTCCCCCCTCCTGCTTCGCATTACCAGCCCTCCCCACCCTCTGAGCACAAACGGAGCCTTTCTTAAGCAAGTGTGAACGCTTCCTTATTCCTCCTCCCGCAGCCATTCCCTGGTCTGCCCGACCCCTCCCTCACTCCCTACACCCCTCCTGCACAGGTCCAGCGGGCACCTACAAGGTAGGAGCTCCACAGCGGCATTTATATTTTTAAAGAGTAGCGTGTGTAGGCATTTGCAGTTTGTAAATGCTCTGTCACTACAGGTAAATAAATATTGAAGTGCGTGGACTTTAGCATGTGAACTGCCAGAGCCGCGAAGAAAAGCTTTCACATTTTTCCCGAATTAACTTGTAGGTGTCACCAGAACTGGCACTGAGTGTCTGACTCGTGACATGGTGAAAAGGCAACGAGAGACTTGAGCAAAGCTGTCCTTTTAGATAAGTGCTATTTAACTCATGGGGCAGCGTGCAAACAAAAGGCGAGCAGACAAATAGACATGCCATCCCGGCCTGCAACAAGTACTGCCATTTCAGGGCTAGTCTGCTAAGGACGCAATGTTAACCAAGAGGGCGGGGGCTGGACATGAGGTAAATACAACACTGGAATTAAGGAGCAAACTAATCGCCTACCACAGTATTCAGTCTTCCACCCCTGCACTCTTGAATCTTTTTATCACTGACTCTTCCTTATGTTTTTAAACCTTTTAGAGTTACTGGACTGTTTGGAAAACTTTTTATTTCCTTTAAATCTACTCCAGTGTTGCAACCATCTTGTTAGCGGTGAACACACAGTAGCCTGATCGCTTTAATTGTGATTTTTTTATGCTCTGAAACTATCCAAGGAGCTAAATTGGTTCCCTGTAAAGAGCTTGCAGTTTCTGCTTACATTTCACATGCTTTACTTAGTCTTGTTTTTGTGTTGGAATGCGGCGAAAATGACTTAATTGGCGTTAGTTTAACCCCGAGGCGCAGCGGCAGGGCTGTTTCAGCTGTCTCCCTGCTGTTGCTCTTTCCCCCACATCTGTGCTTTTATGGCCCTCTCACCAATGTGCCTCTCTGCTCTGTGCACTTCCCCCAAATGACGGACCTGGCATGCTGTCCCGCTGCTCTGTATTCTTTCTGCTTTGCCACACTTTTCACACGCAACGGCTATTTTCTCACATGAGCGCCTGCCGAGCTGTGCGTCTTTGCTTTGCTAGGTTGCTTATTCCCATAAATGAGCTAGGTGTGGAGGTTTTATGGCTGTGTCTGTTACTCCATCCTTCCTTCAGTGAACCCTCAGACTTGAAATGTAATGTTACCAGGTCAGTGTCATAAACCCAGTACACCAGCAGATCAAGACTTTGGGGCATATTTACGTTCCCTGGCGCATCCCTGCATATCAGCAGGGATGCGCCAGGGAAAATGCGTCACGCAAGTTTACCCTAGCGCCACGTCCGATGCGCCGCATTTACAATGCGGCGCATCGTGGCGCAAGGATAAGCAGATGCGTGACGCATCTGCCGGCGGAAGGTTGGCGCAGTGCTGAAGTCGTGTCGCAAGCGCGACGCAACTCCAGCACTGTTCCAACCTTCCCTATCCCTAACATGGTGCGTCAATCCTTACGCCTGCTTGAAGCAGGCGTAAGGATTTGGCGCACCAGCGCCGGAAAAGTGACTGCGTGAAATCTTGTAGATTTCACTACGTCACTTTTCCGAGGCGTACCTGCGCCGGAACGCCCCCTGCGCCAGTACGCCCACATGAAACCTGACGCAGGTTTCATGTGGCGCAGGGGTTTACTACGTGACGCATCTCCCTAGATGCGTCACGTTGTAAATATAGCGCAACGCAGCGCATGGTTTGCGTCGCCGCTGCGTCACCAATTAAATAAGCATAAAAAAAATATATTTAAACTATCTTTGAAGGAAGTGACCCGTTTAGGGTCACCCAGGTCACTGACGACTACCTCTTTGCCTTCCCAATAAATGAAGAGTCGAGAAAACAGTAGAGAATACAAACCAAACTGATTTATTAGAAATGCGCTGCAGCGGAGTCCAGTCTGACTAGCCTCCTTAGACGCTACCGAGGGACTGACTCCTGTCCGTACGGTAACACAAAATATACATTTCCAACACCTCTAAAGTCCCGCCCAAACTGGAATTTTCCAGCTCAGGCCATGGTGAACAAAGAAGGCAAACAAGGATGGGAGATGGCACAGGGCTGGGTACATGCTATCTCGACCCCAAGGCCACTCGGCCGGTGTCTACCATTATAAGAAGTGGGAACGAGTCTAACTAACGGCAAAGGTATACAACAATAGATAGTACATTCATTAGTGCAGCGAAACTTCAACCTTGAGAAGTACAAACTGGAGGCGCAGGGGCGGCCTTTCTGCTGAGGCAAGCATCGTGAGACAGAAGCTCGATCTTGGTTACAGAACAGGATGGCGTCAATGAAGATGGCGCCATGAATGCTAACTTAACACAGAACAGAGTTTGAACATAGCAAAAGAAGCATTTCAGTTCTGGGTATCATGGAAATAGCATTTCAAATCTAACAGACCCTCCTTTTAGCATTCATGCTAAGCTTTATTGGTGCCATCAGGTAAGGGTCTTTACAATTCTAAAACAGGGAGAAGGTAAATATTCACACATATACTACCACTGCTGACACATGAACTGTAAGTTGGAGCTCATACCGTAGGAAGTTAACACATATAATCAATATTCGAAAATGCCCTCGTCAATATTGAACAAATCCTGCATACCCTGCATCACCATAGCCTTTGCAGTTGAATCACGCCTCGGGGTACGGGGATGTGCCTTGAACATTGATACACAGCAAGCACAACAGGCAGGGAGACAGTGTATACATAGGCAGCATGTCAGGATGATACCTGCTATGGCAATGAGGAAAGTAAGAATCTTCCAACACCAGGTAGCGAATAGACTCCAGAACGATCCTGTGAATGACCATGTACCATTCTCTTGGTGTATCTCTGATGCTATCCTATGCAATTTCTGTATGGCAGCGTACACAGTGGGGGTGTGGTCAGGGATATACACGCAACAGCTACTACCGATGACGCGACAGGCCCCACCCCGGTCAGCCAGGATAACGTCTAAAACCATACGGTTTTGGAGGGCAACAAGTCTCGTAGCCTGGACCTCTACTGTGATATTTGTCAATATTCCTGCAGTTGTATTAATGACTCCTTCCACCACCCTCGTGAGCCGTCTAATATTAAGACTATTAGCCACAGGGCCCCAGAAAGGTATGATGCCTTTCATTGCATCTGTGAACTGCTGCAATGTTGTGTCTATCTGATCTATGTCGTCTGTGCTAATCATTCTCTTAATCCGGGGTACATGGACCTCTCTACGTTGTAGGCGATGGTCCTTATGATAATTGGGAGGGGCTATGTACACAGGTGGCAGGAGGTAAGAAAGGTAACACCTTCCCGACCATCGTTCAGGAAGGCAAACGTAACCGTAGGATCCACAAACAAAATAAACATTACGTGGCGGGATCAGGGGTGGACCTTTTGTTGCTCTCAAATTATAGGTAGTGTTGCATCTGCTCTCCCCCACCTCTATGTCCCCAACCCCCTGGACACAGAAAGGAGCCATAACATCCACCACGGACAAGGGTACCGGCTTGTCTTCAGTAACGTTGCGGGTCTGGAAAGACTGGTAATATTCTGATGAGTTGAACCGTAGGAAATTATCTCTCTCCACCTGAGACCAATTTCCCCCTCTCACCCCCTTGTATGCATGCATGCAAGAGCTCAAGAACAATCTGCCAAACGGCTCTCGGCCTGTGGGAGCACCAGGGGGAACTCTATGCTGGAAACGTACATTCTGTGTCAGGTTACGAGAAAGAGTACTCTTCCATTCCAATGTATCAGCCTGGTGAAATGAACGGGCCATGCTAAGTAATGCAAACCACCCCTCACAACTACTAACATATGACAAGGGCATGGATAGCAAATTCTCACTTCTAGGAATTACCGAGGGCAACAATCCACATACCCAACACTTTGTCGTATTATAAGCAGTGTGCGTCTGATGCAAGGTCTGAATGAAAACATTATCCTTGTAGGACTTCCTGTGCTCCTCCTTGTGGGGCGCCAGAGTAACGAAGATATGCTCGGGGAAAACAGGCGTAGTACCAATCAAAGTATGGGCAGGATATTTCTCCTCAAGAAAATACGTTACCCCAAGTACCAATATCAAAGAAATTAGGATAATTGCTACGAACACAACTTTGCTTCTAACAGACCAGGAGGACCAAACAGGCTCATTTTGCTCAGGACGTGGAGCTGCAAAAGGCTGCTCCTCCTCCTGAATGGGGCGACCAAAGGGATACATATTTTTTTTTGTTGTTGCAAAAACAACGGAAAAGTCTTACACTTGGAGCCAAGCTGGAATAAAGGCAAAAGGAAATTAAGACAGTATATTGTTCATTAGACGTAGGCGCTTTTGAGCACCGGCGGTGGAGCTGTTTGTCCAGCTCGGATCCAGATCCCACGTTGCAGGGCAAAGCACCTTCTCCTCGGAAACACTGTTCACTTGCCCTGTTCGGTGACTGTCCGAGTAACGCACCAATCCCCCTCTCCCTGAGCTATCGTTGGTACCATGGGCAAGGTACATGCACCCTATTCTTCAGCAATGCAGTCCATCCCTACTAATCTGACTGTCCCTTTGGTGCACTGTTCCTTTTACGGCGGCGCAAATTGTACCTTGACACTCCAGGCACAGCGGGGTCAGAGAACAAGGGGTCAGGTTCAAGGGCACCACAAGACAAAGGGCAACACTCGGGCAAATCAGTGGATTGGGGCTCAACTGGATGCAACTCAATCACAGGTGGGCCAACAGGCTGGGGCTCCTGGATGGCCTTAATTTCAGTTGGCACTGCTTCGGTCAGCACTGCATGACTTTCCTCCTCCGTCGGAGCCCACGTGAGCCGGGTATCCGAGAAGGGAATGAACCGTGGCACTTGCTCCGTCTCACAGTCCCCAATCCCATCCGCGACCCATTGGTCATAGGGCAACGGAAGGGGCACCCATTTGCAATGGGTGCTGTGTATCCAGTTCTTCCGACCGTTGACCTTCACTGCTGTCCTGGTGGCCAAAAGGACCTGATGGGGTCCCTTCAAGCATGGCTCCAAGCCGCTCCTCCTTTGGAAATTTCGGATTAGAATCCAGTCTCCAGGCCGTATCTCATGGCCGGGACTCTCTGGATGTTGCTGTAACATCTCAGTGATCTGTTGGTGAATAGAACGCAAATTTTTAGTCAATTCATAAAGGTAATCAATAAGCAGGGAATATTCTATGTCTGAGAACCTATGCGGTCGCGGGACGCCCCAGATATTTGCTGGGCGTCCAAACATGACCTCATACGGGGACAATCCTGTCCTATAGTGAGCTGTGACTATCGTGGACATTAGTGCGAGTGGTAAAGCATCAGGCCACTGCAATCCTGTGCTCTCTTTGATCTTGGCCATTTTCAACTTGAGAGTACCATTGTACTTCTCAACCAAGCCTGCTGATTGGGGGTGGTTCGCTGCATGGAACTTTTGACTAATGTGCAACCCGTCACACACCAACTGGATAACCTTGGCATTGAAGGGGCTGCCATTGTCACTCTAAATCAAACGGGGCAAACCAAAACACAGGAATAACTCTTTCAAGAGTACCTTCGCAGTCGCCATTGCAGTGTTCTCTTTAGTGGGGTAAGCCTCAACCCATTTACTGAATGCACAGACAACCACCAACACATATTTCAAATTATTGACTCGTTCCATTTTGATATAATCCATCTGGAGAACCTTGAAAGGGAAGGTGGGTGGTGCAAAACTGCCAACAGGAGTGGGGGTACCCTTCCCAGGATTGTACATTAAACAGACCATGCAGTATTTTACCAGGTGAGCTGCAACTTTGGGCATGTTGTCATTTCGCCACACGGGGTCTAACAGCCTGCAAATCCCCTTCACACTAATGTGTGCTGGCCCGTGCGCCATGGTAACCACAGGGAGGACATGTGCATCCGGTAGCATCCATCTCCACTTTCCAGATTTGTCCGTCCAACACCCATCCTCATACAAATCAGCCGTGCTCTCTTGCCATATTGCTAACTCCTCAATTGTTGCCTCACTCTGGATTTCCTTCACATTCTCCAAGGTATCCTCAAACATACCATTTTCAGGCACCCATCTAGCTGGACCTGCCACAAACATTCTCTTCATTTTAGTCCGTGCTGTCTCCTTTGCTGTCTGATCTGCAAATGCGTTCCCCCTCCCAACATCATCATTGATTGCCTTATGAGTACTGCACTTCACTATTGCTAGTCTCTTAGGGAGTGCCAAGGCTGACAAAAGTCTGTGTATTAGTGGGCCGTTCTGTATCCTCATGCCATGGGATGTCAGGAACCCCCTCTCCGCCCAAAGCCGCCCAAAATTATGGGCCACGCCAAATGCGTACTGGCTGTCAGTATATATATTGACAGGCAGTCCCTCACTCAACTCACAGGAGAAGGGCCACCAACTCCACAGCCTGTGCTGATTTGTAGGGAACTCGTGATGTCTCAACCACAGTGTGTAAGGTGGTGATAGCATAGGCTGCTGTTGTTGTGTTGTCTGGTAATTTAAAACAGGAGCCATCAACATATAGCTCCCCTTGGGGTTCAGATAGGGGAACATCAGTCAGGTCTACCCGTCCCTTCGTCTCTTCCTCCGTACGGTAGATGCAATCATGCACGTCCGTCTCCTCATTCTCAGAAGGGAGGGGTAGTAACGTGGCTGGGTTCAGAGTGGCACATCTTTTGATGGTGACGTGTGGTGCAAACAGGGTCAGCTCATAGCCAGTCAGACGTGCACTGGTAAGGTGCTGCGTCTTCGTTCTGTTCAAAAGTGTGTCCACAGCATGCGGGACCATTACTGTGAGATCAGTACCAAGGACGAGCCCTGCCGATTGTCGGATAGAAATGGCCACTGCCGCAACCGCTCTCAGACGGCTCGGGAGGGCTCTGGCGACGCTGTCAAGCAGAGCAGAGAAGTAAGCACACGGCCTTTGCTTACCTCCAAAGGCCTGTGTTAAGAAAGAGAGCGCACAGCCAGCCATTTCGTGTACATACAACACGAACGGCTTCTGGTAGTCTGGGGTGCCAAGCACAGGTGCAGAGTAAAGCGCTATTTTAAGTTGCTCAAAAGCATGCTGGCAATCATGCGTCCAGGGCAGGGGTTCATGCACATCTTTAGTGGTTAGGCGCAGCAGGGGCTTCGTTAGTAAAGCAAAATTAGGGATCCAGTGGAGACAATATGAAGTGATGCCTATGAACGTTCGCACATCCTGCTGCATCTTAGGGATGGGCATCTTAGTTATAGCAGCCACGTGCTCAGGTGTTAGTCTCCTTCCCTCCTTCGACAGTAGGTGACCTAAGTAGGTGACCTCCTGTCGACAATATTGAAATTTTGAGAGGGACACTTTATGTCCATAATGGGCCAAATGTAGTAATAATTTAACCGTTGCATCCATGCAACCCTGTTTAGTATCCAAAGCTATCAAAAGGTCATCCACATACTGCAATAGGACATTACCTGAGGGAAGGACAAGGGAGTCCAATTGACCTTTTAAAGCTTGGCTATAGATACTGGGACTTTCAGTATAGCCCTGAGGAGCCCGACAGAATCTAAAACTTCTGCCAGCCAAGGAGAACCCAAACAGATACCTACTGTCTGGGAGTATGGGAATGCCAAAGAACGCATTCTTCAAATCAATGACAGAAAAGTATGCGACAGAGGGAGAAAGCATGGTCAGGAGAGCAAGATGTTGTGAACAACAGGGAACTGGGGAATCACTATTTTATTCACCTCACGCAAATCAATCACAAAATGGTAGACATCGGGATGGTCATCCGGGGAACCCGAGGGTGCCCTTTTTAAGATGGGAAGAATAGGGCTATTGCACACATTAGCATTCGTCTCCTCAACAACTCCAGAGGCAATCAAATCCTGTATAATCTGTAGCAGCGCCTGTTCTCCTGCCTTTGGTATCTTATACTGGGGAAGACGAGGCAGGACAGCATTGTCCTTAACTCTGATGGAAACCGGAGGGATGTGCAACAGCCCTACGTCCGTGTCACCTGTAGCCCATAATGTCGTTGGGACCTCCCTAAACTCAGCGGGAAGAGGCTCATCTTTCGACAAACATTGCTTGGAATTCACTACATTGGGTCCTATGGTCATATAGACGCCATCCGGAGAAAACGAAATAGTCGCGTGCAACCTCTTCAACAAGTCCAAACCCATTAAATTCTCTCCACAGTTAGATGTCAATAAGAAGGGCGAATCTACAGTAAATGGGCCAATAGTCAGGGCCAGAGGCTCAGAGATGGGGCTCACACTGGTATTCCTGAGTAGCCTACCAAAACATTGTTTTGGTCAGACAGGGCTGCCCCGGGGACCAGTGAAAGAGAAACAGAGCTATTCATTGCCCCAGTGTCCACCAAGAATTTCTTCGCCGAGCCCTGCAGATCAGCAGTGACATAGGGTCCCCGCTGGTCCACAGGGATCTGAACTGATCCCCCACCCTGCCCTAGGCTGTCCTAGCCATGGGTAAGCCCCGTCACTTCGTCCAAGTCATAGTCATCATGGTAATACTGTCGCCCCCTCGGATCATCAAAATAGTTCTGCTCAGACTGACCTGGCTGTTCCTCACCTTCCCGGCCTCCGCCATAGCCACCTGCTCCCCGGCCCCTTCCTCTGGACCCTCTCCCCTCAGGGCCTCAACCCTTTGTAACAGCGTCGGACACTCGCTATGCCAGTGCCCCTCCTCCTTACAATATGCGCACTGGTTCGGCCCCACGGGCATAGTATTCCTGTTAGTGCGGGGCAACTGCCGAGCCGGACCTATTCCCCGTCCCCTACCACTGCCCCGGGACACCTGCTGCATCAACACCTTCGTCTTCAAGTCCTTATTTTTCTTCTCTACCTTTTCCTTCTCTTCGTTCTCTCGGTGCTCGTAATACTGCGCCATACTCAATATTACCGATGGGGAGGAAGTGGTCCAAGTACTCTCTAAAGCCTGCAACCAAGTCGCTATCTCAGGAAGCAGATTCCTAACAAATCTGTTATCGAACAATTGGATACCTCCCTCCATCGACAAGTCCTGTCCGCTGAAATCCAGAAACAACCCTTCAAACCTAGTGAAGAAATTGGATACGCTTTCATCTTTCTTCTGACGACATGCTGTTAACTTATCCCAATCTACTCTTCTCGTTGGGATCAAGGAGTGCATATACGTGATAATACAGCCTGGCAAAGCTAGTATCTCAGCTTTAGGCTTCTCGCCAGGCTTCCTCTCCTTATCCCATGCCCTAATCTCATCCCAAGTGCCACCCAACTCCAATACATGGTCCTGTGTATGCACCTGCCGCCAAATATCAACCGGCACCAGCAGTCCGAAAAACATCTCGACATTGGCCAGTGTCATCACTGTCGAGGACGCAGCCTCTGTCAACTCTTTATAATAGGCAGTGGGATTCTTCCTAGGGTCAGGCAACTAGGACTTAAGAGATAAAACCTCACTCCTCTTCCAAGGAGTATAAACCCACTGTTCCTGGAAACGGCCCTCCACTCGCTGCCGGATGACTTGGACCTGCCCATTTCGAAGCTCTGGTATTTCGGGGTGATAGATGGGATGTACTTCCCTCATCGGGAACTGAGACACTACAATCGGGCTCTTTTGGATTAACCTGCCTCGGTATCCAATCAACGTGGCAACATTACTAAAAACGTCATTAGGAGCCATGCCAGCGCATACACACTATCCCGAATATCATAAATAATTTGAGGGGCAACACCATTGAAACACTGTTCCCATAGCCCAATCAGAGTAGCTGACATATGCTTGAAGGTGTGCTGCTGCACAAATGGCTCATAATCTTTCAGCACACTCCACACATCATCCACACTGTAAATCGGACTCCGGGCCCACTGAGAGGCCTGATCAGCCACCATCTTTTTCTCTGCATCACCCACATCAGACTGAACCACCATCGCCTCATTCTTTCCTTAGCAGCCGCCCAATCCCCATCATCCAGTCCCTGCACCGGTGGCCCCGCGTACAGCAAGGGCGAGGAAAGGGAGTGAGGGGAGGGCACACTCGTAGACATTACAGAAACTGGGGATGCTAATGTCTGTGTGGTGGGTGTAAGCGAGAGGGATAGAGAAGAGCTCGGGGCAATGGGCACAGCAGATTGGCCTGTAATCACTGCAGTCTCGGCAGATGGAGCCCAAGAGGAAACAAGGGGTGCCCCCTCTGAGACGGCCGAGGCAAAGGCAGGGGAACCAGGGACGGCAGCATGGGGTGTGGGTGGGGCTACTATGTATACCCTTTGCGGGGCATAAGGAGGGGGTGGCTGTAAATCTAACAGATCCTCCACAAAAGGATCGCCTTCTTCACGTGTGACATAGGACTTATCGCATTGCAATCTAAACTTCCTGTCAGCACATTCTATGCCCTTCTCTATCCTCTTCCTCTCATACGCTATAGCCTTTTGAGTTACTGTCTGCATCTTCCCTCTCCGGGCTTCCTTCTCCGCTCTTATTCGTCTTTGCTTAGCTTCCTTTTGCCTTATCTGAAGATTATCAAACATAGACTGCCTGCTCCTTTTCGTGAACAATTTATCCTGCAGAAAGTTCAATTTCTGTTCGTCAAAAGTGCCTGTCAAAGGCCACTGTAACTCGACGTTGTTCCTCATATATTTGTGCCATAACGTACTAAACATAATAGGGCCAAGGCCATGCTTCACATACATGTCAAAATATAGGGTACCTTCTGGAGGTGCAGGCTGCTTCTCCTCCAATCGAGCATCAGCAGAGCAACAATGGCACCCCAAACAGCAGAATTTGCTAAAACAAGGCATCTTCAGAATAAAGAGAGACAAATTCGCTACTTGTACCTGACAAGCAACTTACCAACTCCTCCCCACAGGTCCGTCCTCAGACTGTATTGAACGTTCAAAACCCAAGAACCGGTCCGCAGACCACACCAATTCCTCAAACCAGAAACCGTGCCACAAGTCTCAAACATTAATCAATCCCAGGCATTTTCAAGAGAAGGCCAAATTACCAAGTTGCCTGGCAGAGGGTCCACAGACACCCTGTATCTCCAAAGCGGTCCGCTGACCTATCAATTGTACAAACAAACCAAGAAAGGGTCTCCAGACCACATCCAAAATTATTCAACACAGCGCCATATTTACCAGGAATTAAGACAAACTCACCTGGTGCACACAGGTCGAACAAAGTTATTCTCCACTGCGGACTCTGCGGACCAAATGGCCTGTTCCAAAGGTTTCGCCTATTAGGACCCCAGCCGGGATGACCACTAGACAAGGCACCGCCCGATCAGACAAGTGGGGCAGCTGCGAGAACTAAGCTTGGTCGTGTGGGGATCCCCGATCCGCCCATCCGACCTGACGCGGCCCCGTCCTCCACACCCGATTCCGGGCGAGAATGGAACACCCGATGGAGTCCCTGTTCGGGCGCCAAATAAAGGAAGTGACCCGTTTAGGGTCACCCGGGTCACTGACGACCACCTCTTTGCCTTCCCAATAAATGAAGAGTTGAGAAAACAGTAGAGAATACAAACCAAACTGATTTATTAGAAATGCGCTGCAGCGGAGTCCAGTCTGACTAGCCTCCTTAGACGCTACCGAGGGACTGACTCCCGTCCGTACGGTAACACAAAATATACATTTCCAACACCTCTAAAGTCCCGCCCAAACTGGAATTTTCCAGCTCAGGCCATGGTGAACAAAGAAGGCAAACAAGGATGGGAGATGGCACAGGGCTGGGTACATGCTATCTCGACCTCAAGGCCACTCGGCCGGTGTCTACCATTATAAGATGTGGGAACGAGTCTAACTAACAGCAAAGGTATGCAACAATAGATAGTACATTCATTAGTGCAGGGAAGATTCAACCTTGAGAAGTACAAACTGGAGGCGCAGGGGCGGCCTTTCTGCTGAGGCAAGCATCGTGAGACAGAAGCTCGATCTTGGTTACAGAACAGGATGGCGTCAATAAAGATGGCGCCATGAATGCTAACTTAACACAGAACAGAGTTCCAACATTGCAAAGGAACCATTTCAGTTCTGGGTATCACGGAAATAGCATTTCAAATCTAACATCTTTCACATTTTGCGCATTACAAAATTCTTACTTACATGCCTAATTTGATCAGTTTCCAAATAATTCATTATTGTATTGTATTATTTAGGAGCTAAATTAATCTAAAGCAATCTAGCTAGTGTTAGTCTGAAAACCCCTGTTCGAAGTCTTTCGAAGTCTCCATTTTAGATCTTCAAATTCCTGCCAAGTTTTTCTAAAATTTAAGCCTGCTCTAATACGGGCTAAATTAAAATAATTCTTCAAAATTCCTCCCCCACCCCCACGATTTTCTTGTGTTATTCCTTAAAACAAGTGCGATATTTGATGTTCAATGTTTGGTAATAATTGATCTTGCCGCCGTCATGGATTGAAATTGACTGTTGCCTGATTACTTGATACACCCGCTAAATGTAGCGCAGGAGGGCTGTAATTCCAATTTGATGGCTTAAAAAAACGGAACATTTTAGACTAATAGTAATTTAGAAGTGCAAGTCTAGGTCATATGAAGTCAATCAATTGAGACCTCCCCTTACAGTAGGTGCAGGTGGGAGGAGCAATGACACTCTCTTTAGGAAGGGTGGCAGGAGCAAGATAAGGCATCTGCTTAGAAAAAAACCACATCAACTCAAAATAGGCACCTCAAATTGTCGAGAAATGTGTTTTTTTTTTGCCAAATTCAACTTTTTTGTTGCCATCTTGCATTTTTGATTGTTGTACTGCAGGATCAGTTATCACCTTGCTCAAACTAATATTTCGTCTGACTTGGCTAATTCAGTTCTAGAGCGCTGCCTAAAAGTAATTTGACTGACTCTCATGAGTGTATGTTTTTTTTAATTATCACATTTGGGAAAAATGCTGATTATTTTATTATAAAATATGATGGTAGTACTTATGGTGGTGGTGGTGTTTAGGGTGGGGGATAGGGTGGTGGTGGAGATAGGGTGGTAATGGTGGCAGGGTGGTGGTGATGTGGTAAGGTGGTAAGGTGGTAGTGGTTAGGGTGGTGGTAGGTGGTAGGTGGTGGTGGTTGTGGGGTGCTGGTGGTAAAGTAGTGGTGGTGGTAGGGTGAGTGTGGTGAATATAGTGGTGTTTAGGGTGTTGTTTGTGGTTAGGTTGATGGTGGTGGTTAGGGTGGTGATTGTGGTGGTTAGGGTAGGGTGTTGCTTATGGCACGTTTGTTATGGTGGTTAGGATAGGGCCAGGTTAGTGTGCTTAGAGTAGGATGGTTGTGGTGGGTACAGTAGAGTTGTGGTAGGTAGGGTAATTTGGTAGTGGTTAGGGAGGTTGTGGTTAGATTGGTGGGTATAGTGGTGGTAGGGTTGTGGTGGAGAGTGGTGATTGTTAGAAATTGGGTTTTTACTTGGCGGAGGTATGCACCCTGTATAAGTAGGGACCATAATCCTAGACAGGGTAAATCACAACATAATCCTAAATTATCCTGTGCTCACCCTCTGGTAGCTTGACACAGAGAAGGCAGGCTTAACTTAGAAGGCAATGTGTAAAGTATTTGCGCACTAACTCATACAACAAAACAGTAAATTCACCAAAAAAGACTCCACACCAGATCGGAATAATAGATTATTATATTGTGAACAAAACAAGACCAAAAAGATCACAATCCATCAAGCAGAAGTCGAGTTATTAAATTTTGCAGGAACAAATGCAATAGAGTGCTTAGAAGCAAGTAGTGCTAAAAAGAATACTTTAGGCTGCGCTGGACAGGGGCAAAGTCAAAGTTCGGGCCCTAAGCCTGACTGCAGATTTTAAAAAAACAAGCACGTAAAAAACTGAACTATCCGTGAGCATTTGTAAAACAAATATAAGCGGGACGCACTTGCCTAAAATTCGTTTATTTCAGTATCGGGATAATAAAGAACTTTCTAGGCAGATCATAAAAACTGCAGAACATCACAAAATAGAGCATGTCCTGTGGAGACTTTCTGTTGCAGCCACAGAGCAGCAAGCTTTGTCCTTTATGCTGCTCCCTAAGATGGGCGAGGAGAAGATGAAAAAGGTCAAACCGAAACCTAGTCAATAAAAAACGGTCATATGAGTTCACAAACCCTAATAGGTATGGTTCCATTGTCTGTGTGGTTCTTAAGATAATATAGCGATGGACACTAGGTTTAATAGCTCTTTTTCTTCCCTAGCCATGGACTGCTGTTAAAAAAGCCACCTTAATGTTAACCAAATCCCGCTTGTTACACACTTCAGGGATAGCGAAAAGGTCTCCTCTCCCCAGGCTCAAGAGGCACTCCTTAATGTATTTGAGCCACGGGATATGGGAAGCATGTTCGAGGGCCATGCAGTCCCTTATAATAGTTTTTATTTAAAGAGGTCCCCTTCCTAGACCAAATGTTTACCCACAATGACACCCAGCGGTAGGCTAATAGATCTGTTAAATAAGTCATTGCGAGCTCTTCATGTATAATGAAAGTGGGGGTACCCTGAGGGACTGCTAAAAGCTGTCTCAAAAAAATATTTTCGACAATTTGAAGTTCATCTAAAGCAGTGTAGCCTCAGTTTTCACTACCATACAAAGCTTTTGAGACACACTTGGCCCTATAAAGCTGTAACATAGCCCCAACAGGTATTTTCCCCAGTCTCATGGCAAAGTTAAAGATAGGTGCAGTTGCCCTTGTGAGGTCGTTCTTCTTACTCGTTTTTAGGAGCCCCCAGTTCATCTTGGCATCCAGCAAAACCCCCAAATATGAGAAAGCGCTCATTTTTGGGATCAAAGCAGACCCAACCTTAAAGGTGTAGGGCCTGTTTGAGCGAGCTCCTGCTTGCATCACGTAAGACTTTGAGCTGTTAACAAGCAGGTCCTGATCTTCCATTAATTGAGCGAAGGAGTTTAAGAGCATTTGCAGGCCCCTCTCAGGCCTGGCCATCAAGACGGCATCGTCGGCATACAACAAGACCGGAAGGCTACGCCGACCCACCTGAGGAAAGTCTACCTTGGTCTCCAGTAACGCCTTCTCTAAGTTATTTATATATACATTAAACAAAAAAGGAGCCAATATGCAGCCCTGTCGGACCACTCTCTGAATAGGGATGAGCGCAAAACTTTAAGATCACTAGAGTATCTAACTACGGCCTTCGTGTCTCGGTGGAGATCTTGTAAAAAAAGAACAATGTCCCTGTCCACCCCCAAAGATGACAAGGTCTGCCACAACTTGCATCTATTCACACAATCAAACGCGGAGGACAGGTCCATGAAGGCCAGGTAGATAGTACCAGGACGAGCTACTGTGAACTTATTTAGGATCATAAATAAGTTCAAACATTGATCTATGGTAGAACGACCAGGCCGAAAGCTGTATTGGACTTCTGAGAGGATGTTGTTCTCCTAGGCCCAGGTTGATAATCTATCTAATAAGATACGTCCAACCACTTTGACCACAGAGTGCAACAAGGAGATGGGCCTATAACATTGCATGCTGTCTCTGTTCCCTTTTTTGAAAACTGGAACAATTATAGAGGTGTCCCAGGAAGCCGGGGGTCTAACTCTGACAGCCTCGTTGATTACTGATGTTAGGATGGGGGCCCAGAGCTCCAGATTGAAAATGTAAAGATCGGGGGAATTCCGTCTAGTCCTGGGGCCTTGTTACGGGTCAACCCAACTATACCCAGCCTGACTTCCCCCTCGGATACTGTTAGGGCAGATTTAACCCCTCCCACTCCACAGGGGACGCTCTGAGGCTGGGGGCTCTGAAACATTACCTCAAAGTGACTGACCCATTCAATCTCTGTGATATGGGAATCAAGAGCATTTGCTGCATCCGATGCCAGAAAGGGACTATTAACAATGCTCCAAAACTTGGTGCTGCTCTTAATGGTTCTAGACTCCATGAGCTTGCTTCAGGCATCCTACTTCAGGGCCACCTTACGCCTACTCAGGGCTTCTTTATACAGCTTTCTGCAAGTTCTAACTCGGAAGGTGTCCCTAGGAATAATGCGTAATGCCTCTTTTAGCTTCCGGGCCGCACCTGAGCTGGCAGTATCGAACCATCTTGGGGCCCTATCTGGGTGCCCTTTAGAGACAGGGCCTTCAGTAAATCTGCAATAGAGTGGGATATAACTGCCAAGGCATTAACAACAAGCTCTCCTGGCATCCGCTGTGGGGTCAAACAGGTCTGTATCTCGTTGTGACATTTATCTAGGAGCTCCTCATGGAGGGATTCTGGGATGATTTGAGCCCATTTGAGCCTTCCACCCCCTCTATAGCTTGCAATAAGCCCCCCTTCCTTCCCTCCCGTTCTGATCTAGAAGGGGCCAGCTGGCTTGAAGACACAGGGGATTATGATCACTAAAAATGCTCTCTTTGATGGAGAAATCGAGATTAGGTAAAAAAGGGGCGTAGAGACAAAAATAAAATCTATGAAAGAGTCACAACTATTCCCTTTAAAAGGTGGAGTAATATCACTTTGACTTAAATCTAGTTTGCCCATTGCTGGTAACAGATCAAATTCGCTTACGAGCGCATTTAGATTTTCACCCTGGCCACTGTGTTCTAGATGCATCACTGAGATATGGGGACACGGTGAATCCCCTGCACCCCACATTCTTGGTTCCCTGCATAGATGAACATTGAAGTCGCCAGCCAATACAATGTGAACCAATGTGTTTGGGAACCTTGAGATTGGCTAGAAAACTACCCAACCAGGATATATTACAGACCTCTGGTAGAGGCGAAGTAGCCTTATAAAAATTTAGAAGCAAAAGTTTACTAGACCCACTTGAGAGTAACAGTGCCTGTAAGCATAAGTTATCATTGGGCAATTCTTCTATACTACATTTCAACCTGAGTGAGACATATACAATCAAGCCACCCTTAGATTGACAAGCCCTCGAAGGCAATGCAGGTACAAACAAGCATTGAAAATGCAATAGGTCTCGCCTTTGATTAAGTTAAAGCCATTTGCTTTGCTAATGGTATTGTATAGCAAAGCAAATGTCTTTAACTTAATTCGACGGCAGCTTTTCGACAGTATGCAACAGTAAAACTGGAGATGAAATAGCGCCAAGTCGTGTTTCAGGGCGATGTGAAAATGGAAAGTAGGGTCTCATCGCTTACTGTTTTCCCAGTAAAGAGAATCTATTTGAGAATGAATGTGTCCAAACACCAGTGATGCTGTCAAACTATTTACCAAGCTGGTTATGAATGAATCGACTGGGCCCTTTAAATATCTGTTCCCACAGACCTTCAAAGACTTCCCCCACTTACCCCTCTCTCTTAAATAACATGTAAAATAAGGACATCCTAGCACAGACAAGGCAAGAGGGAAACGTGCAATCAATTAATATGTGTGGGGAGGGGATGGGGCAGCAAGGGATAAAACATTCCACATTCATGACTGTTCACCCAGACTCTGCTCGACCACCCATCCGGCTGCAACAGGTACAAGCAAGCTCACCAGTTTACAGTGCTTCAAGCGTAAATAAAATGATTATTTTTTAGACTTGATTACATGGTGTACTCAACCACAACAACAAAAATAACATTTAATTTAAATCAGTAGCAATAACAAAGAATAAAACTTGCTGCGATACTTCCAACATAAACTGGGAAATATTGGCCTGCCTCCGGATTTTTATTCTGTTTTCTGTATGTGGTATCGCTTTACACTATTTCACACCCTCCCCCATCTCCAGCAGCCCAGCTTCCAAGACCCACTTCGTCTCAGAAGAATGCAATTTCAACAACACGGAAATCCAGGTTAACCCTTGAGCACCCGCACCCTGCTGGTGCCATCAAGGAACAGCTGTGCAGCCTCCACACACGTAAATATACATCGCTTATCCTTCAACAAGAATTATTCTCCTTCGCTGCCAGCCAGGGGGTCGTCTAGTGCAGAAAGGGTCGTAGCTGGGCAGAGGCGCTGCGCTGGGTGATGAGAAGAGGGGCCACGGGAGGGATGCTGACATTGGATTAGGTCGTCCTGCTTTCCTGCCGTGACCATTCGGTGATTGCCGGGAGCTGGGCTGGGGTTTATGGCAGTATTAATGCCCCATCGCGATGTGCGCTACTCCAGCACTCAGTGCCCCCCCCAAAAAAAAACCTGGATATGTACAGATATTATTTTTCCTATCAGTATCTGTGCCAATATCTATTACCCCCATCGGAACGCGTGCCATTTTTTTATTTACCCCGCAGGATCTCAATTAGTAATAATTGCACCATAGCAACCTTGTCGTGATTGTTATTATTATTATTTGCCCTCTCAAGGGCCATGGCAGTGTTAAAAGCTTTTTTAGAACCCATGCCTGTAATAATTGCCCCACCACACTTATGTTATGATAGTATTAATTGCCCATTCCCCGAGTAGGAGCCATACTTGCCCACATCATGATGCGTGGTAGTGTTTATTCCCTCCGTGACCCATGCCAGCATTCACTGTCCTTCCTATGTCCATGCCAGTATGCACTGCCCTAATCAGAATCTCTGACATGTATTGCCACCATAGCACTGAATGCATTAATCGTTGTTAGTATTGATGGCCCCACTGGGGTATCTACCAGCATTCAGTGGCCCGTCAAAATCTGCTGTCATATGTGTTATGCATATCAGAATTCACGCCTGTAGTTATTGCGCCTTGGCGGCCCCCGCATGTATTAATTGCCCGATCCAGACCTGCGTCATTATGTGTACCGTTAGAATCTGAAAGTGCGTCGTTCGCCCCCTCGGAATCCGCGTCCACCGTTCGCTTCTTCACGTCTCGTACTTGTTTGAATTGCCCATTTGCACCTCTCTGATTCGTTCTCTCGCCACCTGTCTAAAGGGCACATGCCTGTAGAAGGGGAGGGGTCCATGTGCCTGTTTACTTCACATCAAGATGCTTGTTAAGGTTAACTGCCACTTCTGGATTTACTCCTGTTCCAGTGGGAATGCCCCTGTCAAAGTTCCCGCTCGCCCCACCTCTGCTACACATTTCAGCATGCCCACCTCATGTGCCCAACAAGTATTGCTTCTTCCCCCGGCCAGTGCAGAGACACCACCCACGCGGTGTGCAGCGCTATGCAAAGATGAACATATGAATACGTCAATAAGTCACGGCGCACCTGCGAGGAAGGCAGATGTGCAATCCATAGGCGAATATGCGTGCGAGTGCTATGCATTCATGCCTGAAAAATAATTAAATATATGCCAATTTGATTCGGTTGCCTGCAGCCAGATGTCTGTTGCCTGAATGTATAACACGTTTAGCGTATGGCAACCGGAGAAGCTGGTATGAAGGCAGCCTCTTGCTCTGAATGGGCAGGCACCCTTTGCGAATCTATCTATGGGGCAGCTTTTTAATGCCAGGCTTCGGATGAGAGTTTTAGAGGCCCTTTTCTTCCATGGATGGATGCGTGGGGGACAAGGATGGCCACAGTGTAGCTGCTCGGGCCAGAAACTTTGTGCAATAAACATTCCATCAAATGGCCAAGCTGCAGTCTCGGCACCGTCGTGGGCATGGCGCATGTTCTGTTCGAGATGGCTGTCAGTGATGCTTGCACACCGTCCCATTTCTGATATTCTAGAGGTAGCGGCTCGCCCCTCTCCCCTCCCACAGTGCAGCTCCTCGTCCCTCCTGCCCCCCCAGTGCAGCTGACGAGGGGTGCACCCCTCCGTTGAAGTGTGAAGGGGATACGTGGACTGGCCTGTGGGAGTTCATCTCAAAATGGCCCTTGAAGGGAGGTCGTTTTTGGCGGGACCTAGGAAGAAGAACGCTGTAATGAGGCAGCCTGGAAGATCACTTGATCCCTAGATTCACCTCAGGGGGGAGCTGGGGGAGAGACCTTGTATGACGGAAACGATGCTCAGGATGAAGACATGGAAACGACAGAGCTAGGAGGGAGCTCACATTTAAATGGAACTAGGAAAGAGTCCATTTTAAGAGAGAGGAGTATTTCACCTTAGAAGGGAGTTTGGGAGGTTCTTAGCTTGAAAAAGGGCACATTTGCGATGGGGGCAATAGGCAGAACGGTGTCTTCGAGGGCGACAGTTAAACCCAGGGGTGTTCCTGTAAGGTGAGAGAGGGAAGTCGTGGAAGGTATGAGGGAGCCGGGACAAAAGGTTGCTAAGCAGGATTTCTCCCTACGTGGGGTTTATAGAGTGAACTACTTTATGGAAGGAGCTCCGAGCAGCCTTCTGTCAGGAGGCCCCGGCAGGGGCAAGTTATCCCCTTAGCAGGGAGTTTGGACGCAGGTGAAATAGGAGTAAGTTCAATTTAACTGGCAGCTCACAATCCAGTGACTCCATTTGAAGGTAACTCAGGGTCTCTTTAGACGTGTGAGATCACTATCATAATAAGGTAGGAGGGCGCACACTTTCCTGGTCGCTCAACAACTACGTGCTACACTGGAGCCCTCAACTGATTGCCTGTTTTAGTCCTAGACTGTGTTTAAATACGCACAGTTAAACAGCCCAAAGAAACTCCCTATGCCAGGCACACATATTCATATTCACCAACGTGCACACACAGACAGCCTGGAAGGCATGCAATGCACACCTTCAAACACGCTTCAGACAGCAAAACGTCTAAACACTCGCCCCCACACACAGGCAGTCACACTGAAACCGCCCCGCAAGTGACCACCGCGCACAGCCACATGGGTAAACAGAAACCTCCGTACACACACACACAAGACAGAAGGCTGGCACGTGTAAATATGCCGAGGCAAGCGCGGTACCGCAAAGGCAGGCGCGTGTTTATTTTCGCATCGCGCTTTCACTTTAAGTGAAAGCTCGAAAATAAACACGCGGCTGACTTTGCCAAAGCCGAGTGAGAAGAAAAAAGTGTGTGGGGACTAATGAAGGAGAGAGTGTCACGCCGCCAGTAAACGATCCAATCCCGGTGGGCAGGGCCAAAAGGAGACAAAACGGCAACAAGGAGGGACTAAGAAGCCTCCTTTACAATCAGAAGCCAGCGTTTTGCATGCAAGATGACGCGAACCAATTAAAAAGATGGGCGGGGCTTCAACTCCGCCTCCGAGAGCTTTGGAATCTGTATTGATTCCAAGAAGCTCTCGTATGACGAGAGCAGCGCATGCGCGCTGCTTTCGCCAGCCGAGACCTAAAAAGGACTTATACCCCTCCAAGAGACAGGAGTTTGCGATGGCCCACGTCTCCTGCAAACACATAACATCAACGTTTTTTACAAAATTGCACCAACTTGGGTCCCTAAGCCCGCTAACTAGGCCTGCTATGTTCCATGAGATGAGTCTACAGTGGTTACTTTCATCCAATAAACTGCCTTCAGGACTGCCTTTATCAAATAGATCAGAGTGATGTGTGGGCTCAGGGTTCGAAATGGGGCCCATTGTATTCAACAATGCTGGGGGTAAAAGTCAATCACAGTTGTCAAAAAACCCAGGAGAATCATAGATGTTTAAGGCTTGAACATGTGGAGTTACCACTGACAACTCCTGGTTAGCCAGACCAGGAGGCCTCCTCGGGTGCCATGATCTCGAATATGTTACAAGGTGCGGAGGTCTATAGAAGAAGCCTAAGGGGAGAGCCACGATGGAGGTGGCGGAGCTGAAGATAGAGCAAGAACTGGCTGCGTGAAGAATTCTCTCTGCCAGGTGCGGTCGATTGAAATTGATTATAACACAGTCACCCCAATAAAACTTATAAGACCCTCCAACCCATGCAACTCTGCACCATGTTGATAAATCTCTCCACTCTAAGCCCCAAGGTTGTGTTATTATTCAACTAATGCAGAACTTTATTCTTTAGCTGCTGGAAGTCTTCTGTGGAACCTGGCTTTAACACAGGTACTTTGCCCAAAATCGCCACAAACGGTGTAGCTTCTGCGGATAAGTGGAGAGTAGTAGAACCCTGGGTGCACATGCTTGATACTCTGGTTGGTGAGGTGGGTGCCCTTCCTATGCCATACTCCCTCCTGATGTCCCTGGTATCCCTGGAACACCCAGGTCGATTCATCATCCTGGGATTCCCCGGGGTGGTCGCATCCTCTTTTGACCCTTCCTTTAAAAGCGAAGGCGGGGGTATCCGTTCAGGTCGGAGGGGGTTCTCATGCGAATGGATATGGCAAGATGGGGCCTCCAAATTTATGATATGTGTGTCCCGTTGGCTAAGATCTTTGTGGCCAAAATGTCCCAATGGTGACACAGGAGGGTTGTTATCTACATTGCTGCCCATTTTGTCATACTGTGTCAAGTTAAAAAGTACCTTCTCGATGGAGTCCAAGCAAAACCTAATTGGTTCCAACTTAGAATCTAGCCCTGCCAAGAGAGATCCCACAGATACCTCCAACATGGCTGAAAGATCAGCTTTAGAAAGAACCTGGGCGCCCAGAGGGGTACACGACGGCACCTCCACTCTAGAGCACTTTGCCTTACCCCCTGTCAGGGAACACTTTCGTTTAGCCCCATTCCCACTACCCTCGCTAGTGCTCCCCCCCTGGGCAGGAAAGCGAGGCACCGCTAGCTTAAGGGAATTTGTGCTGCGGCCGGCTACGAGCACTGTTAATGGATTTGCCCTTAAGTCCTTGTCCATGATGTCCGGGGCAACAACTTGTTCCTTCCCCGTGGATGATACGTGAGGGGACCCCTCAGCAGGCTCTGGGCTGCGCGATATAGAGTCTTGCTCCCTTAGTTGACTGGATAGACAGGGAAGCAGTTGGTTTGCTGGTGAACGAGAGAGCCGGCGCGCCACTAGCTCGATCTCCCTGTCTATAACCCCTGCTGCTCGCTGCAGAAAAGAGTCCACAGTAGTTATTGCCGGGGCCAAAAGGGCTGATGCTGCCACCTTTCGCTTTCCCATGAGGCTGAATGCAGATCAAGTGCAGGCCGAGTGCAGTTCTCACAGTTATCACAATACCCTTAGGCCAGTAGCAAAGGTAAATTGACAATTAAGATGGTGAACAACGGGTTATTGTTCTTAGCTTAACTAAGCTTAACCAGGGCAACGTGATACAGAAGGGGGCAATATCTACTTACACTGCATAGGCTAAGACGAATGCTAGATGCCCAATCTTAGGGCAGAGAAACCAGCCTGGCCTATCTTGTGCCCATTAAAGGAATAATGTTCAAATACCTCGGCCACATTTCCAAGCTCTCCAGGCACGATCCAAGGAATCTGGATGCCCGCTGCGAGTGGCAAGGGATGACAAGGGCCGAAGAAGCCAGAATGATCTTGGACCAAGGGGGCTCGGCAGCAATCATTCTCCTTGATCTAAGCGCTGCATTTGACACTGTAAACCACGAAATATTAATACAACGACTCTCCAAATTGGGAGTAACGGGAAATGCCATCAAGTGGTTCAAGTCATTTCTGGCAGACCGCAGTTTTCAGGTTTTCGAGGCGAAATCACCTCCCCCAGCAAACCTCTTGGCTGTGGGGTGCCTCAGGGCTCCTCCCTGAGCCCCACGCTGTTTAACATATATATGAGCCCCTAGCTGAAATTGTCCGTCCGTTTGGCATAAAAATCATCACCTATGCCGACGACACTCAGCTAGTGGTGGCTCTCAATCGGCCTAACATAGCCCATAACAACTTGAGTGAATGCTTGGAGGAGGTGGTTAAATGGATGACAGCATCCTGCCTAAAGCTGAACGGAGACAAGACGGAGTTCATGCTCCTAGGCAATGTCCCCAAGTACATTATGAATTCACTATGGCCATCTTGTCTTGGTTCTGCCCCAGTGCCCAAGGACACGATCAAGAGCCTGGGTATATGGCTGGATAACACCCTCAGCTTCAATCACCAAGCAACCAAACTTGCGGCCACTTGCTATGGTCTACTGAGGCTGCTTCGGAAGGTTCTCCCCTTACTTCCATTCCAGGCGAGACAGATCATGGTCCAGGGCCTTATTCTGTCACGCCTGGACTTCGGAAATGCCCTCTTTCTGGGAGCCCCGCAATCCACTCTGAATAAGCTTCAGGTCATTCAAAACTGTGCCGCTCGAACGCTTCTTCAGACTCCCCGTCGATCTCCTATCAGTCCTGGCCTTAGAAGCCTACATTGGCTCCCAGTCCGGGAGAGAATTAAATTCAAGGCCCTCTGTATCACCCACAGGGCCTTCTGGAAGACAGGCCCCGCCATAAATCAACCGCTGATCACTCCCTACCGGCCGATTAGACAGCTTAGGTCATCCTCCTCTCTTCTTGCCAAAGTACCCAGGATAAAAAGAACTAGATGTGGTGGCCGCTCGTTCTCGTACAACGCGGCCAAGCTATGGAATTCTCTCCCCCCGCATCTGCGATCAGAGTCTAATATACTCTCATTCCGTAAGCTCCTTAAGACTTCTCTGTTTCAATAAACCCGGACAGCCCCAAGTGTCTTTTATGCCCGTATTGTCCGCAGCGCTAGGACGCCTAAGGGTAGCTATCGCGCTCAACAAATTGTCATTCATTCATTCAAGGAGCAAAAGACCAAGAGGGGGGGCCCGGCCTGGCCTCCTCCGGGCTCTGACGGGCGCAGACGGGCCCGCCCTTGGCCTGGGCTTTGCTTACAAAGCGCGGCGTGGGCAAACTGGGCTCCTCCTCCGCCGCACTCTTGGAGTCCTGGGACACAAAGTCCTGCCGCCAACCAGCACAAAGTCCAGCAAAGCCTTTTCCGCACCGCAGTGAAACAGAGGCGCTTACAAAGCGTGACACGGAGCAGGCAAACTGGGCTCCTCTTCCGCCGCACTCAGGTAGTCCTGGGACACAGTATCCCGCCGCCAACCAGCACAAAGTCCAGCAAAGCCTTTCTGTTTACTTGATTGTGTTGGAAACCCAAAGATATAAGTTATTATTAGCTTTTCTTTTTTGAAGAATCAAAAAATCTCAATAGCAGTTTAAGGGTATTTTATATTCTTCAACTCTTATACTGAAGAAGCCCAAATCATTTCAGTTAGTACATTACTGATCTACATATCGTTTCAAGTTTATTTACAGTGTATAGTTAATTAAAACTGTTACACTAACGAAAAAACAGGAAAACATTTTTTTAAAACAGCCTTTAGCATTGCACACAGAATCTCAGCTGATGCCATTAAAAGAGATATTAGAATAAAAATAAAGTGCTATATGTGCTCATTTATATGTGAGCTAAATTTGTGGAAATAAGCAGGCTTGAGAGAATGACAGATTATTAAAAATGGCAAGGGTCAATGCAGCAGTCTTGGACGAATCCAGTTTGATTTCCACCCAGTGGCATTAAAAGAACCTTTAAGATAAAAGTGTGGTGCTTCACGTGCTCATTTGTATATTGGATTAGCTGTGTAAATGAGCAATCTTAATAGAATGACAAATTGTTAAAAATAGCAAGTCTCGGCAACCACAGTCTTTTCAGAGTCAGTTTGATTTACAGACTCCTTCATTCAGGGCTGGATGGACGGGCCCCATCTGCAAAGATAAAGGTTTTTAAGTTAAGAAATGCAATTGCTTGTTGTAGTAGCGGCCAAACGTGCTCCAGGGGCTGTTTGTGCTTACTCTTGACTGCTTGTTTTCTACTGGTGTTAGAAACTTTACTAGCTTGCAGTGTAACTCCGGGTCCTGTGGTTTAAAGCAAGCAATCACATATCATGGGTTTCATTTCAATTGCTCAGTTTGACTGAGTATCGTGTTATTTTTCATAATAAAATATATTTTTGGAAGCTATATGTGTGCCAATTGTTACATCACTGTGGGCCATATTAACAAGAACGGCGCAAACATTATCACCCCTTTAGCGGCAGGAAACTGCCGCTAAAGCGGCGATAAGGGGCTTGATAATATGCCCTATAGAATTCCAATAGAAGCCCAGGTTTGATGTCCTTGACACCAGAACCTGGGCTTCTATTGGAATTCTCTAGGGCATATTATCAAGCCCCTTATCGACGCTTTAGCGGCAGTTTCCTGCCGCTAAAGCTGCGATAATGTTTGCGCCGTTCTTGATAATATGGCCCTAAATGTTTAAAAGTGGAGTCAACCGCACGTGTATAACACTGCAGCAGAGTATGCAGGGAAGGGAACGATCCAGCGGTGCCATGTATGCTGCGATAAGAAATACTCACATGGAGAGGCATGCACTCTTGTCATGCTACATGTTTCGCTGAGGTGTGGATTAGTAAACTTGTCTGCCTCGCGGATGGTTCGCAACACAGTGTGCTGTATAGAAAGTTATATCCTAACACCATGCTTTGCAAGAGCAGTGATTGATCATCCGAGTAACTGCCTCCACAATGTTTTTCAGCATTTTTCTCCGATAGCAAGATTTCGTGGTTGCCTTATTTAGATTCCACTTCAAGCTTCATGCTACACTTCTTATCTCTTCATTTCAGTCGTGCAAGTTCTTTTGATCCATGCTTTCTCCTGTTCTCCTTGTTTTCCTAGTTTTTCCTCCTTCTTTCTCCCTTTCCTGATTTTATCCCTTGCCCTGGGCCAAAGTGTGAGGACGAAAAATAAGTTCTGATCTTGAAAACTGAGAGCCAGTACCCACCAGCTGCAACCAGAGGCACAAATTAAGCACTACATTTTGGAGCCGTTGCATAAAGGAGGTTGTGCTGGCACACCAAGTAATGTGGCCATATTGTGTTTTACATCACAGTACTCTGAAATACATCAAATTATGCTTTGACACTGGCAATAGGCATGAGTTTACTGCGCTTACACACACAGACAAAGCTTTTGCGCAAATCGAATACAGGAAAGTCTATAATGAAAGAACCCTTATTTTGTTTCTATTTAAAACAATGGTCAGAGGCATTATAGTCCTTCATTCATTTTTATGACATGGAAACAAAGGACTATATACCCAGCAGCTCAGATGAGAAGCCACTTTAAGAATCATTCAAGACACCAGAGAAAAGAGGGACGATGGGTGGGAGGAGCAAAGTGCAACACACTTGTTCAAGAGCAGAGTTGGATTGGGACCAAAATTAGGCCTGGGCAGCCTAAAAATGACCTTTCGCAAATTATTGTTTGATTAGTACAGGGGCTAATTGTGGAAGAATTTGTGGTACATGAATCAATTTACAGCTTGTAGAGTCAGTAACATTGGTCAAGTCTGGAAAACCATTATTCCACTGCAGCTCATTCATAAATTTCCTGCTGTGCATCTTCAGGTCTATAAACCTCCCTTGAACCTTGCTCATGCTCAGATCTCTGTGTTCCCCTCTCTGCCAGGAGGCCCTAAAGCTCCAGCTCATTCATGGGATTCTCACTATCTGTTGGCCAACAGGTCCTCAGAGAATCTTGTTTACACATAGATCTCACGGAACTGGGTGCCTTGTACAGCCTAAGACAGTGAGGCTTTTGCTCATCATCAGTGGGTCCCAACCTGCCCACTCTCCCTCAGGACCTTTAAGCTCATTTCCACTCCCAAGTTCCCTCAGGTTCCTGCACAGTCTCAAAATCCTGAGGCTCTTGCTCAAACTGAGGTACTTAGAAGTTCACTCTCAGGTGCCAGTGGAATCATGCTCACCTTCTGGTCCCCATATATCCCTGTTCACAATTAGGTCCTGCATCTCTTGCTCACTCTTACTCAGAGCCCTGCTAACACTCAGGTCAGTGAAGCCCGTCTTCACCATGAGATTCCCTGCAGCTTCTGCTTAATGTCAGCTCCCCTGGTGCCCTGCACACACTAAGACCTTGAGATTCTCACCCAGTACCCGATCCCCAAAGCTCCTAATCATCCCTGAGCCACACGGGCTCCTTCTCACTTTTAGGTTCCCAACAGAGGCCCTGCTCAATTTAGTCTCCAGCTTACCCTACATTCTCTGTGACTATGGCCTCACTCTCAGTTCCCGAAGCCCCTGCTAACCATTTGGTGGTCCTCAAAAGCTCTGCTTACCTGTTTATTCTACATTCCCCAGGTTTACCTTCGCTCACTTCCGAAGTCTTGACTCGCACATGACCTCATTGAATGAGGATAACTTTTGATCATCCACAAATGAAGTAATGCTTCAGGATCTCCCCCTTTCTGTCCTCTCTCAAGGGACTTTAAGATCAGCTAGCTCTTTTCTGCATGGCTACCTACAGTAGAATGGTTTCCAAGAGAAAAATCCAAGTCAGTGGAGCGGTGAGACTGGCTAAGACTTCGATGGCCATCTTTCCTCCCAAATCTTCTTTCGCTTGATTGCACAATCTGAAGCAAGTCTCAGGGTACATGGAGTATGATGCAAAACATCACTATATATAAGCAGACATACTTGACTTGAGACTGCAAGACTTTCCCCATGAGTAAAACTGGTGGCCGTATAGCTCGAATAAACTATTGACCTAGTCTGCAAAGTCTCTGAGTGATGTTCAAACTACTGAGTGTTTATGTGCAAATTAAAGGCCAGAGGAATGGATGCTGGTAGGGCCAACTCAGCTCTTTTTTTCCTTTCAAGACAGTTACGTGGGTAGCAGAGCACTAGATAATGAAAATACCCATTATTTTGAAACAGGTGACATTTCATTTTATGGTGTGCTTTATATACAAAGTCTCTACTTGTATCAACTGTAGTAGGCGAGCAACCATAGGCTCAAGCAACAGTGGGAAATAAACTGTGAAGTTTCTGCCACTTTCACCACTACTCTCCAGAAAAGAGTGATTAGTATAACAGTGTTCCCAGTCATCCTTTTTAGGTCGAGCCTCGAGTAGCGCGCAATCGCTGCTCTGGCGAGACTTTAAGTTAGGGGGTTTCAAAAGCTGACCAGACGCTCGTGCGTCATGGCCTTTTCCTTGCGGTTACGCGCGCGGCAGACATGTGTTTCCAATTATCGTGCCCAGACGCGGGCGCGATAATTGGAAACACATGCCGGCCGTGCGGGCAAAAGGCCATGACGCACGAGCGTCTGGTCAGCTCAGCAGGCTGCCGCGCTCGCTCGTTTTACTTGGAGGCAAGCGCGTGATCTCGTGCATTGAGTTTCTCCTAACTCAAGCAGGACGACGTACTACGCTTCCATTCAGCAGCCACGCCCACTTTCACTGAGCATGAAACTGGTCCGTTTTGTTCCACCTCCGGCTGCTCGGCTCTCGTGACGCACACACAAGTGTTTTTTGCGCAGTTGCACATTCCTAAGCCATGATTGGTACACACAAGTGTACTTCCGGGTCACCGCCCCGCCAGTCAATGATGAAAGTGAAACAGAAAATTCCCAAGCATGGTGAGCTGAAAGACGGGGGTGCTGGTGACTGACTTTCATGACTCGCTTCTTCCAGGAAAACCGTCAGCGCAGCTTAGCATTGTTCTCGGTTTGTTACCTCTTTCAGAAGAAAAAAAAACAAGCGAAAGTGTGCACAAAGTGTGTAGGGTCGTAATGCCTTCTGGTTTCATTATTTTCAGATGGGCAGTCATGCTGAGTAGAAACTGAAGAGTCACAAACCCTGCACGGAGGCCAATGGTGCAGCAGGTGCAGTTCGAGTAAAGGTTGGGGTTTTGATTAAGGATCCATTCAAAGTGCCTTGCTCGGGTTTCTTCCTGCTTTATTAATTCACCTTGCTTCAAATTCTTTCATATTGCTGAAACAGACCATCAGCCCCTGACTGTCCAAGTCAACCCGCCCAAAATTCTCTTGACTCCATTCTGGGATAGGCGATTATATCCCACATGGATGATCTGAACCTCATCATGGGGTAATACCGCCCATGCAATTACCGATACCGTTGAGTTTACATTTTCTCCTGGTAAGTATTGGCACCTTATCAGGAGATTCTGTGGTCCGAAAGGGGGGAACGGGGGGCGGGGGAGGGTGACATAGGAATATCATGTTTCTCCCGTTCCGAGCTATCAAACTCCGAGTAGTGTGATTTTCCCGCACACAATTTCAGTTTGACTAAATATATACTATAAGACCTAATGTCTGTGTACTGTTTTTGCATAAATTCTAATCCTGATTCAGACCAAACTGGATTCTGGGCCCATCATAAAGAGAGCCTCTCTGTGCTACATTTCCATGTAGACCGCTTGCCTTGTTTTACAAGCAGCCCATCACTTGTTTATTTAAGCAGCACGGCCGCCTGAGCTGGGATAATGGCAGACGTGCTTTTCTTTTGTTCATTGTTTATTTTTGACAGTGGGTTGTGTGAACCATCACTGGAACAAAACTCTGGTTCAGTGCTGTTTGACAGAAGCTTCTTTGAAGTTAATGTAGCACAAAGCCTTCGGACTCCTCCAACATGTGGGCCACGCCGTGTCAGAAACGGTCAAACGATTCCATCTGCAACTAAATCTGCTACTCGCATCTTTTACTTCAGCCTCCTACTTGTTTAATGAGTGAACCTGCTGCTTTCTGCTCCTTTTTGGCCCCTGTCCTCTCTTACGGACATCACTGATCATGCGGATAGAACAGCAGAAGTGTTCCAAGAATGCACAACTTTCACTTCTGAAACCACACATATTGATGACTGCTCGTTACCATGAATTTACTGCCTTGCTATTGTATCCTATATTGATATCTCATCAAATGAGAAATCGAGAGCACTGCAGTTTCGAATTCGTAATAGTCATTGGTAGTATTATGTTCTACTTTCGAAACGAGAGAAGTACATAGCCATTGTGCATGAACACATATGCCCATATCTCTGAAGCCTTAATTAACAAAGGAAGAGGAGAAAATGTGAATTTCCGAGGGAGACTTTATGCATGAATCCGTATACGATTTTTAGTGCATATAGGTGAACATAAGAAAATAAGCTCATATAGATAGGTATATTGAAACTGAGCGTGGGTGTCAGGTTTTGACTTATTTGTTATGACTTTCGTTATTTTTTACAATGACCTTTTCAGTTTTGGAACACACATGTGCTTTGTTGTTCGTAAGAGCAGCTCCTTGGCTTGAACTCAGATTTGTATTTGCCCTTATGGCAAGCCAAACATGCTGTCCACAATAAACCCATCATGCACCATAGTTAAATATTGATTAGGTAGTCACACGAACGCAAGCAAAAAACTAAGCATGAACATCTCCTAATCAGTTTTTAGTCGTACACAAAACACAAACTTCAAATTCAAGAAGTGTCCAAAAGTTATATTTTCTCACCAATATTCATACTACTCCAATTGACATCATAGATTAAACGGTCCAACTATTATGCTGTCTCAAATTCCTCCTGTGGAATCTCAATTTCTTCCTTCCAGCACTGTTGTGTATGCATTACAGTGAAATTCCAGAAACTCTCCAGTGTCCAGGGGTCCAAAGTTACTGTCTCAGGGGTGAGCATGCACTCCTCTCCTAGACAAATATGCCTTCCAATGGATTGCCTTGTCCCTACTGTAAAATATCAGCAAGGGAATCCCTGAGACTTCCTTTTGTAGGAAGTGTTTGTGAACACTAGGAAGGTTATCCAAGGAATTATCATTGTGCCTTTGGGCCTGGGGCATTGAGAGCGGACTCTCATCACCTTTAGGAAATCCCTGCAAATTCCTACACCTTGCATGCATTCTTTGAGCCCCAGTCAGGGAGAGCGGGAAGGGGCAACTGGCTCTGTGCTCTCCGGCTCCAGTGCTACCTCTTGCCATCCGTCTGTCCCCCAGGCAATTTTAGAAATATTTTCTTAGTTGGTCGGGTTTTGGCGAGCTGCTGGCAATGGCATAGGTGGGGATTTCAGCATTTCAATGGGGTCCTCTCCACTTACAGCATCCCTTTCTAACTGGCGGCTGGATGACAGGTGGCAGTAAATCAAGGCTCCAAGCTGTAGTTGTCAAAATAACTGATGTGTTCATTAACACATACCCTGGTGTTTTTAGGTCGAGCCTGAGTCACACATCCATAAATAGAAACCATATTATCACTCATTCACTGAGTATGACTCCACATAGTGCGTTTTTGAAAATCTACGCCGACCTGTAGCATCACAAACATAAATTCTGTGGTTTTTAAAAATCAAAATTTGACACCAAGAGGTTTTATTTTCTTCAAAGTCATAACAAAACCTTAGTCATCAGCAACACCCGGATTTTACCAAACACAGAGCAGTTCAATTACCACTAACAGTTTGAAAGTTTTATACGATTAGTGCAACCTACTGTACTGCCCAGGTATGTTTCATTGCATGTATCACTGCCTTACCTCGCAGTGGGCACTGCCCTCACTACAATAAGAACCATCACTTCTCCCCAATCATATGCTGTCTTTTCTCTCACTTTAATTGACCCACTCTCTTTCTCTTGTATTTTTCCTCCTGTCTTTCGCCCCCTCCTCTCCTATTACACACCTGTCCCCCAGACAACACCCCCCTGCTCTAACAATGTCTGCCTTTCTCTTTCTCTGTGCACCTCAAACACTGCAGGGTATGCATGTTAATTTACATAAACGTACACAAACCTCTTTGTAGGCTCCACTTATTATAAATGTAATTAAAGTTTATCAATAATTTAATGTATTAATCTGCTTCTGTGCTTCCATTCAAGACAAAATCATTAATTGTTGGTAAATTCGATTTTGACAACGTTGAATAGTATCTTCAGAATGTTTGTAGTTTGTTTTCTTAAACATGCATATTTTCTGTAATGTTAGATCGTCTTTTTAGGTCTCGGCCTGCACCAGCGCTTGTGCTGGTCTGGCCGAGAGTTTTAGTAAGCGGGTTTTGGAAGTGCAAACACTGGCTTTCGGCTGGCGACCAGCTTGAGTTCACGATGGCGTGCACGCGCAGCTGGCATCTGCGTTTCCTATCTCTTCCTCATTTCCTCGTCATGGCTCATTAACTCTCTGGACTCTGATGTTTCAATCGCAGCAGCAGCTCACATTACCAACTGAGGGCCCTGGACTACAGTCACATGAAAAACAACAGTGATTAGCATTGAAATGCAAGCTTTTTTTGTCTAGTTAGAAATATTGCTTCGGTGGGTTGATTTCACCTTATATCGCTATTTGTTTTATATTGGGAGTCACAGCCTAATTACCAGTATTTTTGTCTCTCACTGTTTTTTAAAATATTTATTCGCGCAAAGCACAAAGCTATATTTAAGGTTACTTTTTCCGCGTCACTTCTTCACTCTAAACTCCACACCCCCACTCTTATTGTCTCTCTCCTTCTCTCTCTCTCCCCTCTCTAATTCTCTCTCTACTTAATTAACTCTCCCCTCTCTATCTTTTTTAGCCTTTCATTCTCTCTCACCCCTTTATCTGTTTCTCTTTCAAACTCCTTCATTCACTCTCTCTCCCCTTCTTTCTCTCTCTCTATCCCGCTCCACTCTTTATTCTATGAACACCCTTTCTCTCTCATTCTCTCTCACCACCCTCTCTAATTGGGCATTATATCTTCACTCTATCTCTCACTCGGCAACACCACAGCATCACTCAGCGCAACCACAGCATCAATCAGAGCCAGCACAGCATCAATCAGAGCCAGCACAGCATCACTCAGCGCCAACACAACATCTCTCAACGCCATCACAGCATCACTCAACGCCATCACAGCATCACTCAGTGCAACCACAGCATCACTCAGTGCAACAACAGCATCACTCAGCACAACCACAGCATCACTTAGCGCCACAACAGCATCACTCAGCGCCACCACAACATCACTCCGCGCCACCACAGCATCACTCAGCACATAATGCCTTCTTGGTCATATATAAAGTAACAAAAATGATTCTGACACTTTTTTATTATAACTTTTCAGCATGCCGCACAGCAGCCACACTTCTGTACAGCACAGCTTGAAGACATTGGCAAAGTCAATAGCTCTGGCTAAACACTTATAAGGCCCCAAAGGCGAGACTTATTGGCTATGCCAATGCTTGTTTTATTTGCGTTTGTCTTTACATGTATTATAGTTACAATCTCTCAGGCTTACATTAAGCTTGTCCTTATGATAATCCTACCATTGTAAAGGATCGAAACGCTGTCAACAACATAAGTAAACGAAATTCCTATTCCTTAATTTTACAGTTTATGGGCTGTATTCCTTCCAATGTAATTGTGATACATACATTGCACCCTCAAGTTACAGGTATTACACTTTTGTCTGAGAACTTTTTTCACTTTTTTGACTTCACGTTTATTCACACCCCACTGTAGTCTTTGCTTGTGAAATGTAATTTATTTATGGATCTTTATATAATAAAAACTTTGTTTTGAATGTATAATATTGAGTGGTATTCCTTGTTTCCCTGGGAAACAACCTTTAGAACGCATGCATTACATCGCATGCCATTAGATTGCGGTTTTAACAACGAAAGTCGTTACAACGACTTGCACTGGAGGGCGCTATAGGACAAGGTGTAGTTTAAATTACTATCCAACACCTTCCCTACTGTACGTAGGCTGGAGTTGGAATAGTAAATTAAACTACTCCTAAGTCCAGCGCCCTCCAACGCAAGTCGTTGTAACGACTTGCGTTGTTAAAACCGCGATCTAATGGCATGCGATGGAATGCATGCGTGGTATCGTCATACATCCGTTTCCCTAGGGGCCGTCGTTGTATGGGTCCCAGGGTTTCCCTTTAAAAAAAATACATTGAACAGAGGGGGCATTTGGTCAGCTGGGAGTCTAGGGTTCTTGTTCTCTCTTTTCTTGAGAAACATCACGGTAACAAAAGTAGATTTTTGCTAAGTGGAGTGTCAGGGAATTGTTGTGGTGTTGTTTGTGTTTTGTGTTGACGATTGTTCCTCACTCAGAGTTCCTGTACAATTTTTGTTTATTTATATTTTTCTCTATGATGCCTCTGTTTCCAACCAGAATTAGAGTGCTTTACAGCGAACAAAAGAATACTTGAAATCATTCTAAGAAGATTAAAAAGACCGAAGGTTCACATGTAATCCATGTACAGTGCCAAAGTGCTGCACTGATGTGCTTAGCAGATTTCTTATAGAAGTAGTTTCTTAGCGCTTGAGAGATGAGGAGGCTGTGAAGTTAATGATGATTTTAATACTTTATTTATTGTGTATTGTGAACCAAATCACCTGTATGCATAAGAGAGCACGAGATGAGAGATCTGCCCAGGAGAAGAGAGTACTGTTTTAAAGAGGCCGTTGTATCCATAACTTGAAGCCCAGAACAGCGAAACATGTATCACTCACCTCCTAGTCCATTTAAAAGTTGAGACAGAAAGTAGTTAATTGTGCCCATAGCCGAGGTTTCTGCAAGGTTTATAGTATAATGTTTTGTTGTACATACAGGCTGGAATGTTCTGGAGAAGCATTTTTACGTTCTCCAAACCAGTTTGAGGAGTAGCCTAGGTTTTATCGGGAGCAAATGAAACATTTTCAGCATGGAATTTTGTTTATTGAAGTTTAGTGACGCACTTTTGATTATTTGTTCAAATCTCTTCTCCAACATTGCCTCCAATAAGATTGTTACAATAAAAGAGAATGCAATGTTTCTTACATTAATCATGTAGGTATTTCCCTTTGATGTGTTGCAATATAATCAGGTCAGGTTTGTATATCGTCCCCTGACAGGAATCTAATCCTGGCTGGTGTTTACGACATACTCTATTGGTTTAAGAAGTCGAGCCACTCACCCCTCCCAATAATCCGGAGGGAATTCAGACCAGTGTATTTGAACTGAACTGTTTAAAGTCAAATGGGGAGTAATTCATATACATGCTACATAATTTAAATAGATGAGATGTTTGCAGATTCGTCATTACAGTAATAACAGGTGTGATATCTGTAAGTAAATCATGTGTGTATTCTTGTGCAGTTTAATACTCTGCAATTAAATAAGAGTTGTAAATGTTTCTATTCTAGGAGTTGAACTCTGACTGGTAAATGCCAGAAACTATGTATATATATATATATATATATATATATATATATATATATATATATATATATATATATATATATATATATATATATATATATATATATATATATTATCTACTGGCGGTCGCCAGTAGATAGTTATAGTTAGGACCTATTATCCATAGGAAATCCGCGACATTCTATTTGAAATAACGTTGGCGCCGGTTGACGAATCTTCGCGAAAGTTTCCAACTTGTTAGGGCGCTCCGCTCCGCTCCTACCCTGAAAGTCTCGGGTTGATTCGTCAAGCGGGGGCCGAGAAAAAAGGGGGGTCCCAAAACGCGTTTCCCCATTCATTTTTCCATAGGAACCTTTAGTCGTAGCTACAGCCCGAACTGCTGAACGGAATTACACCAAATTTGGCAAAGAAGTAGCCCTTGGTTCAGACTGGTGCCTTTTGCTTAAATGGTGTAAATCCGTTCAGTAGTTCCTGAGAAAATCAAAAGTAAAGTCACATATATATCTATGGCCGAGTAGGGTCCGCGTACCCTCAGCGCACCCTGCGCGCACCGTCCCGATCACGAGCTGCATGCTAATTGGCTGTCAGCTGGCTGTCAACACTCCAAACCAGGAAGTGTTGGCAGCCATTTGTCCTCGGTAGAACCGAGGGACAGAAACAAGTGCGCAAAGCGCAAAAAGGGGCAGGGTAGAAACACCCTGACACCCTAGGTCTGCTCAGGGGGTCCCACAAGGACCCCTGGGCAGAAAAAAGCATTTTTTTTAAAAACGGCGGGATGCGCTTAGGGTGCGCGGATCCCGCTGATTAAAAAAAACACAAGAAACAAGTGCGCAAAACGCACGAAGGGGGCAGGGTAGAAACACCCTGACCCCTAGGTCTGCTCAGGGGGTCCCACAAGGACCCCCTGGGCAGAAAAAAGCAACAAAAAAAAAACAAAAAAAAAAAAGACCGGCATCGTCTTGAGGCCCCGCCCCCTCCCTGCAGCAGTCTGCAAACGCGCCCCCTGGCGCGCTTTAAGAAGGGGAAGTAATTCCCCTTGAATACTGGGGGTCCCTGGGGCCAACTAGCCCACCAGGAACCTCCGGTATGCGCCAGGGGGCTGCGTTGCAGAGAGGTGTACAGAGGCCACGCCCTTTTTACACCTCTCTGCAATGCAGCTCTGTGGCGCTTTTGGAGGTACATGGTGGGCTAGTTGGACTCCAGGGACCCTCAGTATTCAAGGGACTTAATCCCCCAACTTAAAATGCGCCACGGGGCACGTTTGCACAGTGGTGAAGGGAGGGGCGGGGCTTCAGGTGACATGTGTGCAAACAGGCCCTGTGGTGCATTTTAAGATGGGGAATGAAATCCCCTTCAATCCTGAGGGTCCCTGGGGGCGAACTAGCCCACCAGGTACGTCCAGAAAGCGCCACAGAGCTGCGTTGCAGAGAGGTGCAAAAAGGGCGTGGCCTCTGAACACCTCTCTGCAACGCAGCTCCCTGGCGCATACTGGAGGTACAGGGTGGGCTAGTTGGACCCCAGGGACCCTCATGATTCAAGGGGACTTAATCCCCCAACTTAAAACGCGCCACGGGGCGCGTTTGCACAGATGTCACCTCAGGCCCGCCCCCTCCCTTCACCATTGTGCAAATATTCCTCTAAAATCAGCCGAACTACGAATTCCGATTTACTCACCTGTTATCAGGAGAGATCTCAGTCCTGCATCTTTCAGCCCAGTACTGATCCTGAAAAGTAATTTTAACCGTACTTACCAGTAACTTGAATTTCCTTCCATAGGATATCATTGACTGGTTTCACTTGGAAATTCTTCTAAGTGTGGAGTTTTGGAACTTTATAATATTCCTCTAAAATCAGCCGAAATACGAATTCCGATTTACTCACCTGTTATCAGGAGAGACCTCAGTGCTGCATCTTTCAGCCCAGTACTGATCCTGAAAAGTAATTTTAACCGTACTTACCAGTAACTTGAATTTCCTTCCATAGGATATCATTGCCTGCTTTTTGCTGAAAAAGTTTCTAAGTGTCGATTTTTGAAACATACAAATATTCCTCTAAAATCAGCCAAAATACGAATTCCGATTTACTCACCTGTTATCAGGAGAGAACCCAGTGCTGCATCTTTTAGCCCAGCACTGACCCTGAAAAGTAATTCTAACCGTACTTACCAGTAACTTATATTTCCTTCCATAGGAATCCATTGTCTGGTTTTCAGCAGAAAAGTTTCAAAGTGTCGATTTTCACAAACTACAAATATTCCTTAAAAATCGCCTGTATGACTTAAACGGATTCTTTCAACTGTTTACAGGAGATGCACCAGTGCTGGATCCAGGATCCAACACTGAGTAAGAAAAAGTAACGATAACACTACTTACCTGCTAAGTGAATTTCCTCCCGTAGGATAACATTGGTGATTCTATGTGAAAAAGTTTCTAAGTGTCAACTTTTAAAATACAATAATATTCCTTAAAAATCACTACTGTAACCAAAACGCTTTTACTCAACTGTTTACAGGAGATGTCCCAGGACTGAATCTAGGATCCAGTCCTGTGGTTAGAAAAGTAATCCATAAAGTAACTAATTGCATTTAACTAGAAATTCACATTGAGCTCAATGTTGCATTGTGTTTGAAATTGTGTTGCCCATTGCAACAACTGTAACTACTGTACTTAAAAGTCTATTGCCTATTTGCAAAGTATTTAAACTAAAGTAATTCATTCAGAGAAAGTATATTTTGTAATGTAATGTATAATGTAATTACAATGTAATTTAAAAAATAAAATATGTAAAAATAAATAGTTTAAAAAAATGTAGTAAATCAGTATCCAAAAAATAAATATAACAATTAATACATTTCAAAATTGTCATTTACAAAACCTTTGAAATTCACTGAAAAAAACCATAGGTTTCAGACATGTTATAGTTAGGAATTAGCATTTAAAAAACGTTTGAAATTCACTGAAAAAACCATAGGTTTTAGGGACAGTTATAGTTAGAAATTAGCATTTAAAAAACCTTTGAAATTCACTGAAAAAACCATAGGTTTCAGACACGTTATAGTTAGAAATTAGCATTTAAAAAACCTTTGAAATTCACTGAAAAAACCATAGGTTTTAGGGACAGTTATAGTTAGTTGGACATTGCACTCGTACAAAACCCGTGAAATTCCCCCGTTATAGTTAGTTCAGCTAACTATAACTCGCGCCCCCGCAATGCACTGCTGATGTCGTCACATATTACATCACTCATGACATGGTCAGTGACATCACTGATGACATCACTGATGACATCTCAAATGACATCTCAAATGACATCACTGATGACATCACTGATGACATCATCCACGTGATAATCTGATGCACCTCCTCACACCCTAATATAACCTTTGATACACCCACTCTAAATAACAGACTGCCATTCGCAAAACTATATGACACTCCAACACCAATAACTACATACCCACTCACTGATTCTTAGGTCTACACACACATCCACTAACTCACCCGTACAGTCACTCAAACTTACGGTCACTCAGTACAGGACTATCATATGCACTCATACTCCTAAATAGACACTCACATACCGCCACTCATCCATAGAGGTACTCACACACCTAGTCAGTCATGCAAATAATTATTCACACTGCCATTTACTCACCTATACAGTCATACACACACCAGCTCACTTACTCATACAAATACTAGCACATTTTTACGCTCTTATACAATCACTGATACAAGCACACACTCATCCATACAGCCACTCTCACAATCACACACTCTCACTTATAGCCATTTATATACTCAAACACACATATATACTGCCTTTCACATATGTAGTTACTCACACATGTATCACTGGGACATACATTCACTCACTAACACACTCTTACACACACTTACCCACCCATACAGTCTATCACAGATGCACTCTTGAAACCATCCACCCAGTGAATCACCCACTCACACATCTATGCACAGAGTCGCACACACCCCACCCACACAAACACTCAGGCACCCATACAGATACTCAGACAACCAATCAATAACTCATATAGACACTCATGTAGCTATTCACAAACCCATGCAGCCACTTACACAGCAACAGACAGACGAATTCAGACATTCACCCAGTTTAGTCACTAACCCATGCATTCAGTAAGATACGTTTAATCACTCACTTATACAGTCAGTCACGTACCTACTAAATCCTCCATACAGACACTTATACACCCACTCATTCCTCAATACAGCTTGGCATATATATAAAACAAAATTAAACTTTACAGAAACACACAGTCACTGGATGATGTCATCAGTGATGTCATTTGAGATGTCATCAGTGATGTCATCAGTGATGTCACTGACCATGTCATGAGTGATGTAATATGTGACGTCATCAGCAGTGCATTGCGGGGCGCGAGTTATAGTTAGCTGAACTAACTATAACAGGGGAATTTCACGGGTTTTGTACGAGTGCAATGTCCAACTAACTATAACTGTCCCTAAAACCTATGGTTTTTTCAGTGAATTTCAAAGGTTTTTTAAATGCTAATTTCTAACTATAACGTGCCTGAAACCTATGGTTTTTTCAGTGAATTTCAAAGGTTTTTTAAATGCTAATTTCTAACTATAACGTGCCTTAAACCTATGGTTTTTTCAGTGAATTTCAAAGGTTTTTTAAATGCTAATTTCTAACTATAACGTGCCTGAAACCTATGATTTTTTAAGTGAATTTCAAAGGTTTTTTAAATGCTAGTTTCTAACTATGCCAACAGAGGTAGGACATGTGAAGAAAGAAGAAAAACGCACAGAAAGAAGCAAAAGATGTGCAGAAAGAACCAACAGAGGAGCAGAAAGAGGCCTTGTTGCAAAATCATCCTGTGCCCACAACTTTTTCAGACGGGTACTGGTGGTAACTGACTCTGACTAACCAGAGCCAGTGCGCGTTTGCACAGTGGTGAAGGGAGGGGGCCTGAGGTGACATGTGTGCAAACGCGCCCGTGGCGCGTTTTAAGTTGCGGGATTAAGTCCCCTTGAATCCTGAGGGTCCCTGGGGCCCAACTAGCCCCCCAGGTACCTACAGTTAGGACCACAGAGCTGAGTTGCAGAGAGGCGTTCCGAGGCCACGCACCTTTTTCACCTCTCTGCAACGCAACTCTGTTGTGCTTACTGAAGGTACCTGGTGGGCTAGTTGGCCCCCAGGATTCAAAGAGAATTAACTCCCCAACTTAAAACGCACCACAGGGCGTGTTTGCGCACATGTCACCTGAAGCCCCGCCCCTCCCTTCACCACTGTGCAAACGCGCCCCGTGGCGCGTTTTAAGTTGGGGGATTAGGTCACCTTGAATCCTGAGAGTCCCTGGGGCCCAACTAGCCCACCAGGTACTTCCAGTAAGCACCACAGGCCTGCGTTGCAACGCCTGTAACAAATTGTGCAGTTGTGTTTAGGTAGTGAAGAGGGTCATGCTGGGGGTAGTGTTTTAGGGTTTAGGGTAGTGCAGTGGTGTTTGTGTAGTGTAGGGGGTCATGCTGGGGGTAGATTTAGGGTTTAGGGTAGTGCAGTGGTGTTTGGGTAGTGTAGGGAGTCGTGCTGGGGGAGTGTTTTAGGGTTTAGGGTAGTACAGTGGTGTTTGGGTAGTGTAGGGGTCGTGCTGGGGTTAGTGTTTTAGGGTTTTAGGGTTTAGGGTAGTGCAGTGGTGTTTGGGTAGTGTAGGGGATACTGCTGGGGGTAGTGGTTTAGGGTTTAGGGTAGTGCAATGGTGTTTGGGTAGTGTAGGGGTACTGCTGGGGGTAGTGTTTTAGGGTTTAGGGTAGTGCAGTGGTGTTTGGGTAGCGTAGGGGGTACTGCTGGGGGTAGTGTTTTATGGTTTAGGGTAGTGCAGTGGTATTTGGGTAGTGTAGGGGTTCGTGCTGGGGTAGTTTTTTAGGGTTTAGGGTAGTGCAGTGGTGTTTGTGTAGTGTAGGAGGTCGTGTTTTAGGGTTTAGGGTAGTGCAGTGGTCTTTGGGTAGTGTAGGGAGTCGTGCGGGGGTATTATTTTAGAGTTTAGGGTAGTGCAGTGGTCTTTGGGTAGTGTAGGGGTTGTGCGGGGGTAGTGTTTTAGGGATTAGGGTAGTGCATTGGTATTTGGGTAGTGTAGGGGTCATGCGGGGGTAGTGTTTTAGGGTTTAGGGCAGTGCAGTGGTGTTTAGGTAGTGTAGGGGGTCGTGCTGGGGGAGTGTTTTAGGGTTTAGGGCAGTGCAGTGGTGTTCGGGTAGTGTAGGGGGTCGTGCTGGGGGAGTGTTTTAGGGTTTAGGGCAGTGCAGTCGTGTTCGGGTAGTGTAGGGGGTCGTGCTGGGGGAGTATTTTAGGGTTTAGGGTAGTGCAGTGGTGTTCGGGTAGTGTAGGGGGTCATGCTGGGGGTAGTGTTCTAGGGTTTAGGGCAGTGCAGTGGTGTTCGGGCAGTGTAGGGGGTCATGCTGGGGGTGGTGTTTTAGGGTTTAGGGCAGTGCAGTGGTGTTCGGGCAGTGTAGGGGGTCGTGCTGGGGGTGGTGTTTCAGGGTTTAGGGCAGTGCAGTGGTGTTCGGGCAGTGTAGGGGGTCGTGCAGGGGTGGTGTTTCAGGGTTTAGGGCAGTGCAGTGGTGTTCGGGCATTCGTGCAGGGGTGGTGTTTCAGGGTTTAGGGCAGTGGTGTTCGGCAGTGTAGGGGTCATGCTGGGGGTGGTGTTTCAGGGTTTGGGGCAGTGCAGTGGTGTTCGAGCAGTAAAGGGGGTCATGCTGGGGGTGGTGTTTCAGGGTTTAGGGCAGTGCAGTGGTGTTCGGGCAGTGTAGGGGGCGGTGAAGGGGTGGTGTTTCAGGGTTTAGGGCAGTGCAGTGGTGTTCGGGCAGTGTAGGGGGTGGTGCAGGGGGTGGTGTTTCAGGGTTTAGGGCAGTGCAGTGGTGTTCGTGCAGTGTAGGGGGTCGTGCAGGGGTGGTGTTTCAGGGTTTAGGGCAGTGCAGTGGTGTTCGGGCAGTGTAGGGGGTGGTGCAGGGGGTGGTGTTTTAGGGTTTAGGGCAGTACAGTGGTGTTCGGGCATTGTAGGGGGTGGTGCTGGGGCTGGTGTTTCAGGGTTTAGGGCAGTGCAGTAGTGTTAGGGCAGTGTAGGGGGTCGTGCAGGGGGTGGTGTTTCAGGGTTTAGGGCAGTGCAGTGGTGTTCGGCCAGTGTAGGTAGTCTTGCTGGGGGTGGTGTTTCAGGGTTTAGGGCAGTGCAGTAGTTTTCGGGCAGTGTAGGCGGTCGTGCTGGGGCTGGTGTTTCAGGGTTTAGGGCAGTGCAGTGGTGTTCGGGCAGTGTATGGGGTTGTGCTGGGGCTGGTGTTTCAGGGTTTAGGGCAGTGCAGTGGTGTGCGGGCAGTGTACGGGGTTGTGCTGGGGCTGGTGTTTCAGGATTTAGGGCAGTGCAGTGGTGTTCGGGCAGTGTAGGGGGTCGTGCTGGGGTGGTGTTTCAGGGTTTAGGGCAGTGCAGTGGTGTTCGGGCAGTGTAGGGGTCGTGCTGGGGCTGGTGTTTCAGGGTTTAGGGCAGTGCAGTGGTGTTCGGGCAGTGTAGGGGGTCGTGCTGGGGCTGGTGTTTCAGGGTTTTGGGCAGAGCAGTGGTGTTCGGGCAGTGTAGGGGGTCGTGCTGGGGGTGGTGTTTCAGGGTTTAGGGCAGTGCAGTGGTGTTCGGGCAGTGTAGGGGGTCTTGCTGGGGGTGGTGTTTCAGGGTTTAGGGCAGTGGTGTTCAGGCAGTGTAGGGGGTCTTGCTGGGGGTGATGTTTCAGGGTTTAGGGCAGTGGTGTTCGGGCAGTGTAGGGGGTCTTGCTGGGGGTAGTGTTTCAGGGTTTAGGGCGGTGCAGTGGTGTTCGTGCAGTGTAGGGGGTCGTGCTGGGGGTGGTGTTTCAGGGTTTAGGGCAGTACAGTGGTGTTCGGGCAGTGTAGGGGGTCGTGCAGGGGGTGGTGTTTCAGGGTTTAGGGCAGTGCAGTGGTGTTCGGGCAGTGTAGGGAGTCGTGCAGGGGGTGGTGTTTCAGGGTTTAGGGCAGTACAGTGGTGTTCGGGCAGTGTAGGGGGTCGTGCAGGGGTGGTGTTTCAGGGTTTAGGGCAGTGCAGTGGTGTTCGGGCAGTGTAGGGGGTCGTGCTGGGGCTGGTGTTTCAGGGTTTAGGGCAGTGCAGTGGTGTTCGGGCAGTGTAGGGGGTCTTGCTGGGGGTGGTGTTTCAGGGTTTAGGGCAGTGTAGGGGGTCTTGCTGGGGGTGATGTTTCAGGGTTTAGGGCAGTGCAGTGGTGTTCGGGCAGTGTAGGGGGTCTTGCTGGGGGTAGTGTTTCAGGGTTTAGGGCAGTGCAGTGGTGTTCGTGCAGTATAGGGGGTCGTGCTGGGGATGGTGTTTCTGGGTTTAGGGCAGTGCAGTAGTGTTCGAGCAGTGTAGGGGGTTGTGCAGGGGGTGGTGTTTCAGGGTTTAGGGCAGTGCAGTGGTGTTCGGGCAGTGTAGGGGGTCATGCACGGGGTGGTGTTTCAGGGTTTAGGGCAGTGCAGTGGTGTTCGGGCAGTGTAGGGTGTTGTGCTGGGGCTGGTGTTTCAGGGTTCAGGGCAGTGTAGTGGTGTTCAGGCAGTGTAGGGGGTCGTGCTGAGGCTGGTGTTTCACGGTTTAGGGCAGTGCAGTGGTGTTCGGGCAGTGTAGGGGGTCGTGCTGGGGCTGGTGTTTCAGGGTTTAGGGCAGTGCAGTGGTGTTCGGGCAGTGTAGGCGGTCGTGCTGGGGCTGGTGTTTCAGGGTTTAGGGCAGTGCAGTGGTGTTCGGGCAGTGTAGGGGGTCGTGCTGGGGCTGGTGTTTCAGGGTTTAGGGCAGTGCAGTGGTGCTCGGGCAGTGTAGGGGGTCGTGCTGGGGGTGATGTTTCAGGGTTTAGGGTAGTGCAGTGGTGTTCGGGCAGTGTAGGGGGTCGTGCAGGGGCTGGTGTTTCAAGGTTTAGGGCAGTGCAGTGGTGTTCGGGCAGTGTAGGGGGTCGTGCTGGGACTGGTGTTTCAGGGTTTTGGGCAGAGCAGTGGTGTTCGGGCAGTGTAGGGGGTCATGCTGGGGGTAGTGTTTCAGGGTTTAGGGGAGTGCAGTGGTGTTCGGGCAGTGTAGGGGGTCGTGCTGGGGGTGGTGTTTCAGGGTTTAGGTCAGTGGTGTTCGGGCAGTGTAGGGGGTCTTGCTGGGGGTGATGTTTCAGGGTTTAGGGCAGTGCAGTGGTGTTCGGGCAGTGTAGGGGGTCTTGCTGGGGGTAGTGTTTCAGGGTTTAGGGCAGTGCAGTTGTGTTCGGGCAGTGTAGGGGTCATGCTGGGGGTGGTGTTTCAGGGTTTAGGGCAGTGCAGTGGTGTTCGGGCAGTGTAGGGGGTCGTGAAGGGGGTGGTGTTTCAGGGTTTAGGGCAGTGCAGTGGTGTTTGGGCAGTGTAGGGGGTCGTGCTAGGGGTGGTGTTTCAGGGTTTAGGGCAGTGCAGTGGTGTTCGGGCAGTGTAGGGGGTCATGCAGGGGCTGGTGTTTCAGGGTTTAGGGCAGTGCAGTGGTGTTCGGGCAGTGTAGGGGGTCGTGCTGGGGGTAGTGTTTTAGGGTTTAGGGTAGTGCAGTGGTGCTTGTGTAGTGTAGGGGGTCGTGCTGGGGGTAGTGTTTTAGGGTTTAGGAAAAGTGCAGTGGTGTTTCTGTAGTGTAGGGGGTCATGTTTTAGGGTAGTGTAGTGGTGTTTGGGTAGTGTAGGGGGTCGTGCTGGGGGTAGTCTTTTAGGATTTAGGTTAGTGCAGTGGTGTTTGGGTAGTGTAGGGGGTCGTGCTGGGGGTAGTGTTTTAGGGTTTAGGGTAGTGCAGTGGTGTTTGTGTAGTGTAGGGGGTCGTGCTGGGGGTAGTGTTTTAGGGTTTAGGGTAGTGCAGTGGTGCTTGTGTAGTGTAGGGGGTCGTGCTGGGGGTAGTGTTTTAGGGTTTAGGGTAGTGCAGTGTTGTTTGTGTAGTGTAGGGGGTCATGTTTTAGGGTAGTGCAGTGGTGTTTAGGTAGTGTAGGGGTCGTGCTGGGGGTAGTGTTTTAGGGTTTAGGATAGTGCAGTGGTGCTTCTGTAGTGTAGGGGGTCGTGCTGGGGTAGTGTTTTAGGGTTTAAGGTAGTGCAGTGGTGTTTTTGTAGTGTAGGGGGTCATGTTTTAAGATGCAATGCTCCAATACCTGACCAGTCTGCACTACATAAAACTGCAAAAAAACTAAAAATAAAAAGTGTTTTGCACACTTTTGTCATTGGGCTATATGTGGGCTACATCTGGGTAATATTTGTGCTACATTTGGGCTCTTTTTTCACTGGTGGCCATCTTGGAAGACTTCTTTGTTATGAAGTTTCCTAATTTCTTCATTTACTGCAGTCTCCTCAGTAGGAAATGCTTTCAGTTTTTTACTTTGATTCCATCAAGAAGGCATTCAGATGTGTGTCACATCTGCCATAAATTCAGAATGTTAGCACTCTAGTTGCTCATTAGATCACTGGAGTAAAGCTACTGCTCACCAGGGAGTTAACTGGTAGTCTGCTGCTGGTACTGAAAGTGATTGTTTCAGTCTGCATGTCAGAATTTTCTAATGAAATAGAAGAGGATTTGAGATCTCACTTAAAACATGCCCTAATTTTTCTTTCTGCAGCACTAACCATAATTTCTATTTCAAAAAGAACCCCTCATTTTGTTCCTTTTTAAATTAAATGTTTTAAGTGTTACCAGTTTATTCCAATCAAGATGGCTTCAGGTGTGCCATACTTTTGTCATAAGTAAGGCTGTTAGCGCTCTAGTTGTTCTTTAGAACACTCTGGGAAGCTGCAGTAGAACACAAAGGCATCAACTGGCAGGCTGCTCCTGTTGAAATATAACAGGAAGATATTTGAGATCACACTTGAAATATGTCCTAATTTTTCTTTCTACAGCACTAACCATAATTTCTATGACAAAATGAACCCCATCATTTTGTTCCTTTTTAAATTAAATGTTTTAAGTGTTACCAGTTTATTCCAATCAAGATGGCTTCAGGTGTGCCATACTTTTGTCATAAGTAAGGCTGTTAGCACTCTAGTTGTTCTTTAGAACACTCTGGGAAGTTGCAGTAGAACACAAAGGCATCAACTGGCGGCTGCTCCTGTTGAAATATAACAGGAAGATATTTGAGATCACACTTGAAACGTCCTAATTTTTCTTTCTACAGCACTAACCATAATTTCTATGACAAAATGAACCCCATCATTTTGATCCTTTTTAAATTAAATTGTCTAAGTGTTACCAGTTTATTCCAATCAAGATGGCTTCAGGTGTGCCATACTTTTGTCATAAGTAAGGCTGTTAGCACTCTAGTTGTTCTTTAGAACACTCTGGGAAGCTGCAGTAGAACACAAAGGAATCAACTGACAGTCTCTGCCCTTGTTGGATGTACATGTTTTACTGAGAATGTCAGACTTCATTCTCACATGAGTGAGAAAGATAAAGTGAATTTACAGAAAATATGCTCTCATTTTAGCTTCTGGAGCACCTTCCAAACCTCCATGGGACAAGCATGAGAAAATAGTGTTCTCTCAAACATGATTCATGATATCCCAGCAGAAGGTTTTTCACATGGTAAAATCACCTTAGAATACACCACAATTCCTAAAATTAGTATGGTACCATCAACAAATAAATTCTAATGTAACTAAAGCCTGTTATCACCCTTTATAGTTCTCCTTTTGGTGACCCTCAAAATCTTCTATTCACTACAATGCATTTCAATGAGGTACTATCATTTATATTGGTCCCAAGATGGCTGCCAGCAATTCCAGGATGAAGTGCTGACAGCCAATCAGATCTCACGATGACATGTGTGGTTAGGCTCCGCCCAGATATATATGTGACTTTACTTTTGATTTTCTCAGGAACTACTGAACGGATTTACACCATTTAAGCAAAAGGCACGACACTGAACCAAGGGCTACCTCTTTGCCAAATTTGGTTTAATTCCGTTCAGCAGTTCGGGCTGTAGCTGCGACTAAAGGTTCCTATGGAAAAATGAATGGGGAAAATGCGTTTTGGGACCCCCCTTTTTTCTCGGCCCCCGCTTGACGTATCACCCCAAGACTTTCAGGATATGAGCGGACCGGAGCGCCCCAACAAGTTGGAAACTTTCGCGAAGATTCGTCAACCGGCGCCAACGTTATTTCAAATAGAATGTCGCGGATTTCCTATGGATAATAGGTTTTAACTATAACTATCTACTGGCGACCGCCAGTAGATAATATATATATATATATATATATATATATATATATATATATATATATATATATCTTAAGCCCATGTCAATTCTCCCCTTCCCATGCCGCATGGGAAGGGGAGCAGGTTATCTTGATGCCACAACAAACAATATAAATGGTATTTTACTTCTCTTACTATAATTCACTTGACTGTGTCCACTTGTTTAACTCTATGCCTACAATAGGATTTTGCAAAATACTAAGGGCCTAACCTAGGTCCTGCTTTGACTTCAAGCGCGGGCCTTTATTTATTTATAAACGGCGCCGCTTTCAATTTAGATTTAAGAAGCCGAGGTGAGTGCCGTGCTTCAACATACGCTTTTGTTTCTGCACGGTGCCGGCCAGCGAGTGTGGATTTACAGCCCAGCCCCTCCCCCCTCCTTGCTCCCCTGCCAAGGAGAAGCGTGCAACAAAAACAGAAAACAAGCATTTGCAATGCAATAGGTCTCGCATTTACGCGGGTTTAAGCTATTGGCATTGTAAATGACAGTGCCTTTTATTTATGTTTTAAAAACCAAAACATAAATAAAAGGCATTGTCATTTACAATGCCAAAAGCTCAAACTTGCGTAAATGCGAGACCTATTGCATTGCAAATGCTTGTTCATATTCCCCTTACATTCTTCTCTAAAATATCCATTGCATTTGTATGCACAACACACTACTACATAGTATTTGGGTATGTGCTTGCCTGTGTTTTCTACCTGAAATGTGTGGCAAACTGGTGAATCAAGGGACGGTCTACTACTCTCTGTCGTTAAAGAAAAAAAGGAAGAACGCGTGTGATTAAAGTGGGGAAGAGGGAAAAGTGGAAGTTAAACTCATTAACACTGGCTATGACCCTGTCTCATCCTTCTGCTCTTTTCCTGCCTGGTATCTTTCATTGTGCCTCAATAATTGTGAGTTTATACTTGACATTGTAGCCTGCCATCCCAGTACACTTCATGCATGGCTGGCGGTCACCTGGTTTCAAACCTAGTAGTTGCAGAAGGGTTTCCTTTAGGTTAACAGTATTTGCACTCTTAATATAATGGGTAACAAGCAGTGCACCCTCTCACAGTGCAGCCTCTGAGTATGATGCACAGCGAGCTCCTCATCTACTTTCTGTTCCATTACCAAATTTCATCCCACCACGACAAAACCATGGCGGGGCAGAAAGGGCCAGACAGAATAGATCCAGGAAATGTTTTTCATGAGTTATAATGCCTAGGTTACATTAAATACAAATCGCCCTGATGTGCTCGAAACCAGACTTTTACAAGGTGAAGACTAATTGCAACAGGTCCTGCCTCCCAAAGCCGGAAGGGCCCCTAGCCTCTGGCAGCAAGAATGCTGAGAGCTTTTCATGAGAGATCTCTCTATGGATGATGGTGATGGATTCACCCTAGTGATAGGACACCAACAGGTTGCAAGCTACAAATCAATACAACTCACGGGTTGAAGTAGTCTGGATCTCTTAGGAACAATTTTTTTATTTCTACAAAAACAGTTCCTATAATTTTGTTACAAATAACTGTTCTTGAAAGGTTAATGCAGACCTTGATGTGCCTCAGGTTAAAAGGGAGTTGGACTGCTCCACTGTGAAGTGAGAGAACAATGGAAGAAACAAGCCCTCTCTCCATGGTGCCTGCTACCTCAAGGAAAAGTAAATGTGTGCAATTGGTTAATGAGCAAATCGAAAGGCTCCTCAGAAGCCAGTGTAGGTTTTCATTGATGGAGTCATTTGAGCTTCATGTTGGCAAAGAATCCTTCTTTTAACAAGTAGTGGAAGTACTTCAGCAGCTGAGTTCTGGAGCGTGTCCTTTTAATGTAAACTTGTGTTAAGGTTTTGCACTAGGTACAGTCTAAATGCTCTTACTAAAAATATATATTTTGAAAGCGCTTGTTTTATCTTAAAAGCAATCTCTGCACATTTTGCAGTAACCTATACTATGATGTGTGTAATGCAGTTTAAAAAAAATAACATATTCACAGTGCTTTCTGTCACAGGCTGGGACCTCGAGCACTATGAAAGACATGTAGCTATTCTCCAGTGCACCAACTAGGATTCATATCTGGGACTCTCCTATTATACACAGGCATCTACATCAGTGCTTAATTTGAAAAAAAAGTAAGTGCCAGGGCCCTCGTCAGGAGGCCACCACAGCTTGAATGACCCATTGCCACTGTCAAACCTACCAATAACAGTACCAACAGAACTACTAACCATCACACTGCTGCAAGCGTGACAATTCAGACTGTTTGAGGTCCCCAAAGCTATAAGTAGGGCTGTAGCGAAAGGTACTATTTGTTTTTAATATATATTGAATTAGTAAAGTTGTTCAGCTAATCTCTAAAATAAACAGCGCAACAATATGGCAGCTGTCATAAGTGCCGGTGTTGGCAATTAAGTGCCGGTGCTGAGCACTGGAAATCAACAGCTCAAATTAAGCACTTACATTGGTTACATTCACCAACTCAGCTTTCCCATCCCAAACAGAGTGCAGTTCCCTCAGATTGGTGTAACTTGCATTTTTTTCATTTAAGGTGTGTGCATTATCTTTTATATAATATCAACAAGAGAGAGAGGGAGAGGGTCACTCTTATTCCCCCTAACGTATGAATTCAATAACAACAAAAGAGTGAGTAGAAAAGGGACGATGGGGAACGTAGCACGAGGAAAAACCTCTTATTTAAAAGAACCCTCACTCACCAACCTAGTTGGTGACATGCTTCATCATTGGGTTCCCACCAGAGAGGCCGAGTGCCTCCCTGGTGTGCTACAACGCCTGAATTACAGCGGAGCGGGTATTTTGTTGGGGTAGTGTCAGTGCAACAGTGAAAGTAGTGCAAGTTAAAAGATATCTGGTTTAATCCCAAATCAATTTTATTGGTGGAAAACCAGGTAACATTAAAAACAAGTGAAATGGACACTAGGTGCCTAGCTAAATTGACCAGGCGCATCCAGATTGATTTAAAAGTGATCAATGGTCAACATGTTTCTGCTTATAATGTGTAATTTACAAAGCTTTCATCAGGACCAGGCCTCCACGGCGGTGTACACTCGCTAAGGTGTACCCTAACCAGTGGAGGTATATGGATGGTAAAACTCACGGTTTTACCATAGGGCCTTCTGGGATTCCAAAAAGCCAAAGAACTCTGTAAGAAAACACAAATACAACAGTTTTGTAAGTTCAGTGGTATTTCTTGCCAGGTATTCTGGAGGTCTAAAATGTTTAAGAAACCTTGTGCTATTAATTGCCACAGCGTGATTGTATCACGTACACCTTTCAATCAGGCAAACGTGTCAGACATACCGCCACTCCGTGTCTATTTGTCTCCGGAGGGGTCATTATTACTAGATAAATACTAGTAACATTTAACGCTTTACTTAGTAAGCGTAATAGAAGCATTCTCAATTATGCAACAAACTTGGAATATAGTGACAAACCCGTTAAAAACGCGGATAAAGTGTGCACGCGTTTGTTAAAATCCAAAGGCAGCTTTTCAAAACATGGAGAAATTAGGGCTTACGTGAAGAAACTACTAGCTTCACGTCATGGGTCCGGGAGGGGGTTAGAGATGCTGGTGGAATCTATACAAGATAAAAAGGAAGTAAGTTTCAGGGAATCTCCGGTGAGTTACCGGTGAACCTCGTGTCAAAGTAACAATCACCACCCCGGAAACCCCCCAGCCTACTTACTTCCAAAACAGCACTCTCCCGCACACAAGCTGCCTTTGGATTTTAACAAACGCGTGCACACTTTATCCGCGTTTTAACGGGTTTGTCACTATATTCCAAGTTTGTTGCATAATTGAGAATGCTTCTATTACGCTTACTAAGTAAAGCGTTAAATGTTACTAGTATTTATCTAGTAATAATGACCCCTCCGGAGACAAATAGACACGGAGTGGCGGTATGTCTGACACGTTTGCCTGATTGAAAGGTGTACGTGATACAATCACGCTGTGGCAATTAATAGCACAAGGTTTCTTAAACATTTTAGACCTCCAGAATACCTGGCAAGAAATACCACTGAACTTACAAAACTGTTGTATTTGTGTTTTCTTACAGAGTTCTTTGGCTTTTGGAATCCCAGAAGGCCCTATGGTAAAACCGTGAGTTTTACCATCCATATACCTCCACTGGTTAGGTACACCTTAGCGAGTGTACACCGCCGTGGAGGCCTGGTCCTGATGAAAGCTTTGTAAATTACACATTATAAGCAGAAACATGTTGACCATTGATCACTTTTAAATCAATCTGGATGCGCCTGGTCAATTTAGCTAGGCACCTAGTGTCCATTTCACTTGTTTTTAATGTTACCTGGTTTTCCACCAATAAAATTGATTTGGGATTAAACCAGATATCTTTTAACTTGCACTACTTTCACTGTTGCACTGACACTACCCCAACAAAATACCCGCTCCGCTGTAATTCAGGCGTTGTAGCACACCAGGGAGGCACTCGGCCTCTCTGGTGGGAACCCAATGATGAAGCATGTCACCAACTAGGTTGGTGAGTGAGGGTTCTTTTAAATAAGAGGTTTTTCCTCGTGCTACGTTCCCCATCGTCCCTTTTCTACTCACTCTTTTGTTGTTATTGAATTCATTATCTTTTATATGCAGGTATTTGTAAGTCAAAGCCAATAAAGTAGTTGCAAAGTATATTGTTCATTGTAGCCACATCTCTGCCTCATCTCTATACCTACTGACCCCAATCCCATTACTAGGAGGATCACAGTTCCAATGCTTAATTTTAGACACTTGACATTGTGATGCAGTCCAACCTTCCTCACCTTGTTATTGTGAATGGGATGGTAGCCATCCTGAGGCAGTAAGATTGCTGTGGGATTTGAAGGCAGACCGTCTCAAGTTCTCTCACCACCCACACAGCCTCTCGCTCCATTGGCAGAGGAATGCGACCTCTGCTGCTCAGAAGCAGAAGATCACCGTTTGTGGACTGCCTGTAATGCCCCAAGGCCAGGATGGTAGAAGGCATGCCACATGACGTGACCCCTAAGGACCATTCTCATTCTGTAGAAGGTGACTATGGACCGGCCAAGAGTGTGTGCTGATAGAAGGGGTGAGGGGCTGCTGCATATGGGGGTTAGCTTGAACAGACTGCCAATCCTCTGTTAGTAAAACAGGAGATAAAACTGACCCTCGGCTGCAAAACAAAAGGGGCACAAATCTGGCCCTCAGGCACCGGACCAGCGCTCGATGCCCAAGTGCCCATTTTCCCAATCCGGCCATAGGCACGAGGGATGAAAGAGAAGGCAACTCTCCACAGAAAGAGAGGCATGTGGGGGTTAGTAGTAGTTTAGGTGACACATTAATGAAAAGTGGAAGGAACAACAAGGAGCTCATTGAAGGAGAGGCTGGTAGATATGAAATAATTACTCTTGCTTTGCACTGCAAGCATGTGAAAGGTGGAACGATACACTCACAATACACTCAGTAGTATGAGGGGGAATCAAATATTCCACTGGTTGAGCCGATATGTGTTCGACAATGCTCAAACCAATGGATGAAAGTAATTGGGCCAAAAAATCCAATATTTGAAGGAGCCAGGGTCGGACTGGCCTAAAGGGCAAACTGGCAGTGCCTGAAAGGTGGGCCTGTCAGGTCAGTGAGTGGGCCAGGTTTTTGTCTGTTTGTGGGAAAGTTTTACTGTCAGGTGGGCCGGTTTTCCTGTTGATTTCCTTGATATTACCACAAACATTGCCTGTAGCATGCAGAAAAGCATGCGGTCTTCCATAACTTACAAAACACCTATACAACATGTCTTCATAAGTTCAAAAGTGCCCGATATGCGGAAGTGGGGTACTTTTTTAGCTATCTGATTTGCTAATGGGAGCCACTTTTATGTTGGTTACTGGGTCTATTTTCTTTTCCGGTCTGACCCTAGAAGGGACAGATCTAAAGCCCACTCAATGCATATTGTATACAGTTGGACTGGTTGACAGATATCCTTTCAAAACCTAGGGGCAGATTTACAAGCCCCTTGCGCCACTTTTGCGCCGCCGTTGCGTCACTTTTGTGACGCAGCGGCGACGTAAACCATGCGCCACGTTGCGCATTATTTACAACGTGACGCATCTAGGGAGATGCGTCACGTTGTAAAGCCCTGCGCCACATGAAACCTGCGTCAGGTTTCATGTGGGCGTTCCTCCGCAGGGTGGGCGTTCCGTCGAAGGAATGCCTCGTAAAAGTGACGCAGTGAAATCTACAAGATTTCACTGAGTCACTTTTCCGACGCCGCTGCGACGAATCCTTACGCCTGCTTCAAGCAGGCGTAAGGAGTGGCGCACCACGTTAGGTATGGGCGGCCCACGAGCAGTGCTGGAGTTGCGTCGCGCTTGCGACACGACTCCAGCAATGCGCCGCCCTTGCGCCACAGGATGCGACACGCATCGGCCTTTCCTTGCGCCACGGTGCGCCGCATTGTAAATGCGGCGCTTCCGTGGTGGCGCAAGGAGAGAATTGCGTGTCGCAACTATTCTGGCGCATCCCTGCTGATTTGCAGGGATGCGCCAGAAGTTGTAAATCTGCCCCCTAGAGCTAAAAAGAAGCTGCATCTTTGTAATAAGCACAGGTGGCATTGGCAAATGTGTGGCTATTTTTCCTGTTGTTTTGGCTCACTACTCCGATTGGGCTTTCCGGGCATGGAATGGCCATAAAGTGGGTGCTGAAGCAGTACTGTAACTCAAAACCGGGTGTTTGCCCAGTGCCCTACTATAAATTTGCCACCATTTGCCACGTGACCATATAGTAACAGGGGCAGAGACAGGGTACATTTTCTCATCTTCCTCTATTACGTCTTCCTCTGTGCATCGCTACCTGTGCACGATATCGATGAGCAGATGCATTGTAATCTGTGCCTACCACCCTCCTGATGGGCACCCAAGGGCATGTTTGGTGTGGGACTTTTCCCAAGGGTACATTTTTTATGTGGACTAGAAATGTGTGTGTAATGCAAAATGTGCATAAACAGCACGTTTTTATATTTTTCTTAGTGAAAACTGTTTTATGAATGTTGCGCACGTGCAACAGATCTGCACTGTCCCTTATTGGGAAAAACATTTTTGTGAATCTGGCCTAGTATATGCTGTTTATAGCATTCTCAATTGCTATAGGAAAAATATATGTGAACATCGCGTTTTACAGCTGGGTGGCTTTTAGTCAAAGTAATGTCTATGATCTACTTGTAAGCAGTGTGTGCTAAAATGCATATTATTTATAAACCTTATTTTTAAACCAGCGTCTGTAAATTGACAGATTTATATGCCCAGGCCGCATGCCACCACCTACATCAGTGAGTGTTATTGCAAAGCTGTGTTCATTTATCACATTTACAGCACCGTGTGGTGATATATATTTGTATGCTAGTGTCATTTTTAAGTACAATGTGTAGTGATATTGAGAATTACGTGCCATGATTTAAACCAATATGTTGACATACAACATATTTTGCATATACCTAAATAAATAAGCCATATTTTAGGGCAGTGCTAAGAGTTTTTGTGCTTGTGTACCGTGACAATGTCCAATGTTTACAGTAAAATGGGTTCATATACCGAGTTGTATGCCTATGCAAGGTATTACAGTAATGTGTGCTCATACAAAGAGTTGTCATCATGCACAGAATCATATACTGATATCCAGTTAAATGCTTATGCTATGTGTGCTGATATGCAGACATATATGCCCGTGCCGTTTTACAGCAGAGATTGCTGATTTATGCTTGTGAAATATTTTACAATATGTGTGCTGATATACCAGCCCCATTTTTAAGCGATGAATACTGATGTACAGACAATTAAGCAGGGTTTGCTGATCTTAAGCACCTTTGTCATACTTCAAGGTAGGGTTCTACAACAGTAGATGGTACTTGCCAGTTCCTAGACGGGGGTGGTTATTATGTTTAAGTATAAAGAGAAAGACGAGGAGTGGGTGAAGTCAGGGTTGGATTGAGACCACAATTAGGCTCGGCAGCCAAAAATAGTGGCCCACATTCGCAGATCGCACCCTTTCGCAATAAACTGTTTGGTTAAGATCATGGAGCGAAGTGTTGGCAAACATTTGCGGTAATGGCACAGACCTAGACTACCTTTTACTCTCACCCTGGGCTTTTAGATATTTATTTTTTACAGTACTTAAGATAGGCACTTCAATATTAAGACATTGATGAAAGGTGTATCCGTGTTTTTTGTTTTACTGCTAACATCACGTGTAAGTTCCAATAAATGGAAAGATGCAAGTGAGTAAATGCAAAAAAAAAAAAAAAAAATAGTGTCACTTTCCTCAAATACATGCAGTTTTATATAGCACAAAATTGACCCAGAGGCATTGGAGTGCATCCTATAACATTACAGATGGTCAGATTCTCTTTTTTTGGGCTAATGTAGTTTTGTGTGATTGTCCCAGAATCACAGGAAGTTGAGCTGAGGCTGGGATTCAAACCTGGTTTACCAGTTTCAAAGTCGGCTAAGGCCACAATCTCTCCTTGTTGAATTGATTTATGTCAGGCAAAGGAGAACATCAGAGACTAAGTTATCCTGCCAGTTCCATGCAGGGGAAAGGAGACAAAAAACATAACTGAAGAGCCCTGTTGCTGGCCCTCACCAACTCCCACCACCTGCTCTCTCCCCTGCCCCAGTTCCGTGCAAAGCAAATGCTAATAGTTTCCCATTAGCACCTCACACCTGGAGGGAGCCAAAGGGGAGACACACCTTATGCAGTGACAGTCGGTGCCCCCCATTGTCATTCTGCCTCTGACAATGCAGCAGCCTGACCTTAATGTGCATCAGCTCATTATATGTATGCAAAGCCTTTAACCTATGCCTTTGACGTGGTGCCCTTGCGGTGGAGACGGAGAGGGCCACCAAAACAAGCATTTATAATGCAAAAGGTCTCTGGTTTTTTTAGAGTTAGAGCTAATGGCTTTGCAAAAGAAATGTTTTTTACAGTATCTGTACTTGTAAGCATCCATATTTCTACTGCCAGTATTTTAATGAACTCTGAATGCCACCCTCTTGTGGGCCTCAATGGTGCGTTCTAGAGAAGCACTGCCATAAGTAAATGTTGGGGGCAGGCATGCACTGTTGTGGAAGGGGTGAGGAGAGGGGCACGGGGAGATTAAGAGCAACACAACGTGTGCTGAAAAAAGAAGCATCCACAAACGTTTTATGAGAAGCTCTCCTTTAAAAATAAAATGTAAAACCTCGTTTTTAAAAGCACTTGCTTTTTAAATATGTTTTGGGAGGTAGCGGTCAAGCCCTCCTCTCAGCGGCTGTCGGCTGGAGCGGCGATGGCGTCGCTGAGATTTGTAGTGGTCTCTTGCCTCCAGAAGCGGTTAGGGGAACAAACGCATGCTAGAGATTTTACTGCCTTATAAGCAGCAACGGGCGGGACAAAAAAATCTGGTACTGGGATATAAAAATAAACGTTCAAGAGCTCTAACATTTCCTAAACAAGGAACCTTCGGGAGTCATTTAAGTTTCTAGTCAAGATAAAGGAAGGAAGCATTTTTAAAATAAGGTTAAGTGTTGAGGGTGGGCATGCACAGTTGTGGGCGGGGTGAGGTGGTGTGGGGAAGGGAACAGGTAGAGTAAGAGGGGCACAACAGGTGCCAGAAAATGAAGCAGCCATGAAGGTTTCATTGCAGTAACATGAGCAGAGGCAGGACAACCTAATAAAAAGAGTGCGATTGAAGTTTGGGAAATAACGTAATGCATAAAAGCACATGTAACAAGGGCAGTCCTCATGAGAGGATACGAAAGTCCAAAAGGAGAGACTACTAAGCCTAATGGCCAATCACTAGAGACCATTTATAAACAACAGTAAGAAGAAGCCAATAGGAAGCCAATTCAAAACATGGGCGCTACTTAAAGCCCATATCCAGGAACAGCATGCCTCACAGAGCAATGATGCGTTGCCCAGGAACGACCCAAAAAACCTATAGAACGGTAAGACAGAGACTGTCAAAATGCAGACCCATCACTGTCCGCAGTCACTTAATCTTAAAACCAGTGCCTACATTTTATGAGGCTGAAGTGACAGAACCCCACTAAGGCTTTACTCGACTGAGTATCATCCATCTTTGAGTACTGGCTTAAAACTTGCCTCGGCCTAGCAAGGAGCATCAAGCAAAATGGAAATTTTAAGAGTTAGACTATGTGAAGAAAATGCTGGATAATGAAGAAAGGAAATGCTCAAAGCAATTTTAAATCAGAAAACGACAAAACCCACATACACACACACAAATATAAACTCAGCTCTTGCACTTTCTGCCACTGCGCACAGCCATCCTATCTACCATACTACTGAAAAATCATGTGCCCACCCATCAACAGTCCACCACTTCCCTCCAACTTGGGGACCGACAGGTCTCAATTACCACCCCACATGCCTTTGACAGAATATTGCCATATTCTGTACTCCACCTCTAGACACATACCAAAGATTGGTCTTAACCTTGTTATGTAGCGGATACTAATTGATCTGTAATAAGCCATCTCCACAGTTAAATGTTCACAGTCGTCTCAGCATATCAAGGTCGTTCTACTGGACACTGGCATGAAAGCCTCATCCTCTAACCAAACCATGTTTATCTCATGCACCCAAACATCTACTTTCACCCCCTGCCCAAAAGAACTCCTTGAGCAGATTGTATTTAAATAAAGCCCAAAAATACATTTACTTTTATTTTACAATTTGATTGACTAGAGTGCACATTCAGGAGATGATTCAGACCTCAGACTCTATTATCACCACTGAGAGATATACCCTCAGTGTACCACTATCCTACACATCAACCACACAGAAGATACAAATGGCACACGTGGCTCTCAGCCCCATCATCTTCCACTACACACCAATAGCAAGTATACACCCATTTTAAAACTCCTTAGGCAAAGCACAAACAAGCCAAGTAAACCTTCCTACCTGTTCACTCCCCTCCAAAGATTCGGCACCACCACATCTGCCAGCAGTTGTCTCAGGAAGCTGCAAAATACCCTACCAAGGCACAAGATCCTTCACAAAGCAGACAGTCTACATCCCAAACAGACAATTACGCAAAAGATGTGATCCGCCTACAACCAACCAGAGTCAAGCTACTAATAATAAAAACCAAGACCTAGATGTGATTAGCAGAAAATAACTCTATCAACTATTGCTGCTTTCTAAAGAAAATCACCAGGCTTATGAACAACAAGTGACAGATGATGACAAATGGTAAACTCATATCATATATGTCACAACTGATTTAAAAGGGTGGCCAAAGGATTGCAGTGTCCACTTTGACATTCAATCTTATATAAAAATGTCTGCTAATACATTTTGCTGATGTCGAAAGATAAAGGAGAAAACTGACGTTTTTAATATACTGAGCATAGGCATCATTCTACGGAGCACTGCCACAAAAGGCCAGGTAAAGACGGCGTTATCCAAAGTGCCTTGGTGAGTAGCAGGGGTGGCAAAGTATGACCTACCAAGGTGAACCTACTCATTAAAGGCTTGCAGTGTTTTTCTGTAGCAGCTAAGCATGTAAACACATAGTTTGCCCAATATTGTCCTCATGTTGTCAAACAATGCATGGCAAAAGCATGTTTCATTTTCTATGAGAAGACCAAAAATATGCTCCATAATGAATAGGCACAATTGCAAAACACCATCACTAGTAATTATATTTAATTGTACTCCTGGATCTTTGCGTGCCATTATAACATGCAACCCATGGTCAAACCACAACTAATTCGTACCCGAGTGGGTGGTGTCACAATTTTTCAGTTTCTTCACTGCATTAAACATCAGGTAGCAAGCATGGAATCTAACTGTAGTGAAAACACACAAAGGGCAATCATTACCTATATTTGATGAAAGCACTGAAAACATGGTTTGTCCCACCCACAAAAAGGCCCGATGAAATCCAGTTCTATTCCCAAGACAACCTCACCCACTCCAGAAAACACTCCTATCCAAATACACACTGCTTACCCTAACAGGACATCTAACATCAAGACAAAGCAAATGCTTTACTCTGCACTTCACAGATACCACAAATATAATTCCCTAATGTTTTAGTGCCTCAAAACATGAAGTAGCAACGAGTTGCATCATATATGTGGTTTACCCTACAGAGCACCCAGATAATTCCCCCATGGACTGCTCAGTGCTTAGGCTTCCTTAACTACAGTGTCAGGAAGATGTTCACACCTCTCTGCTGCAGCATTCAACCAGTGGCATTGTTACATTTTGACACTTGTCTAGAATGCAAGAGTACCTGATGGTTTATTGGTCATGAGAAGGCTATGTCCATCAAGTGAAACTTTTTTCCACTCCTCTCAGTGAGCCTTGTGTTACAAACACCCTTCCACCTTTTTAAGACACAGTGCCCAATCACCGACAAGGATTCATTTTCACCCCTTTGTAGAAAGCAACCTTTTCAATGAGTGGTTGGTTTCATTGCAGTGTGTGTGATGTCAGGCATTCTCAGTGAATAGGATGTGCGTTATGATAATTATACAGCACCAGTTGAACAACAGGCGAGGCCACATATTTACTTTGGTAGGTAATAAGTAGGTTCCTATCATATAGGGTGAGAGTGACCCATGAAGATATGTGTTCTCAAATCTGTTCTGGCCTGCAAGAGGTAGGAACTATTCTGACGGGGATGTGGTTCCAAATCCGGAGTACATAAATTAAGAAAGACATCCTTATCTTCTACTGTGTCTATTTCTATATCTCCGATCTGACAATGTCCTGGTGTGATGCAGTATGCCTGAGGTATTAAGTTTCTCAGCCAGGCATGGAGGGGTCATTATGGCCCTTAAGACAGAGGGGAGAGAAGGGAAATTATTGAAGTGCATCATTACACCTGTAATAGGATGCCTATTAGGGATGACAATATGAAGTCTGGGATGCTACTGAGTATTGTTGCCTCCACCCAGGTGGGAGAGGACCACAGCTTGCACCATTCTGAAGTCAGCTTCAGATAGGTGGTTTTTTTCAAAGGAGATGAGCTGTGTAGAATTTGGTCGGTTATGTATTTAATGGGTATGATGTAGATTGTAGAATATGTTGGATATGTTCTTATATATATTGTGGGGTTGGAATGCTGAAGGGGAGTTGGAGAACTGGTGCTAGACCTGTAGGGATCTGCTTCCTCCTTGAGGTTGTTCATAATAAAGAGTCTTGAAACTTACCTGGATTTATGTTGTTACTACAAGCTGCTACTATGTACTTCTGGAGATGTGTTAGTTTAAGGAGCCGTCTATGTGGACAGGTTAAATGTGATTTTGAATTAGCCCTTTGGCTCAGACACAAAACCATCTAAATTAATTACTTAAGGCCAAATTTGAATGGGAGATTGTTTGGTACTGTTAGAAAACAGGGGACCTTTGTGAGGTTGAACTTAGGTGCTCCGCAGCCAGTTCTGTATTGGGTTGAGGCATTATTTGAGGTACTCAAAGTTGTGAGATAAAATGTTGAGATGAAGTTGTGCATCAAGAGTACTGATGGATCCGGATGAGAATGTTGACGAGTATCGATCAGAGGGGTTCCACGTAGAGAATCTTTTGGTTCCCATATGGTTAAACTTGTAGCAGTTAGTGAGTTAAGAGGCGAAGTATTGCAGGACTGATTCACAGAAGCTCATGTGTGTCCCAAGGGGGTCATTTAAGGCTTGATTGTCTTCTGTTAGAAGCTTAAGGCTGTTTTTGTTGTTGATAAGGAGATAGTTATCATCAACTAGAAGGGTGGCTATGTGCTCCAGCATGGCCTGAAGCCAGATTGGTAGTTTTGGTAAAGGCAATTCCTGTTGATCTGCTTCCGATATTGGGGTGAGGCTGCTTTTTCAATTATTTTTCTAATGAGTATTTTGTTTGGATGGCTTACTTTTTTATGCTACTATTCCATCTGTGACAGTTTGTTGCCGATTGTACCGGTGTACTTTGTCTAATGCATAAAAAAGTAAAGCTTCATCATTAAAAAAGGTCCGTCATTTTTAATGGGCCTATTTCATTTTGACAGCGAGATTCACCCTGACCAGCATGGCACTCACAGGCAACAGGCCTGCTACAGATGAAGCCCATTTCTGAATTTGGACTCCCTGGTAGCTGCAAGCAGGAGCAGCACCTTATACATGTCTTTCCGGCTGATTTCAAGTCACCTATGCCCTGGTGCCTTCACATGGAACAAAAAAAACAGCACAAAAACCAATAACAGGCATGTGCCCAATACCAGCACAGTGTACACTCTGAACAAGCCAAGGCAGAAAGAATCGATACCCAAAGTACCTTGGAGGGCTTCCTGTACCAGGAGATCAAACTGTGCATCTAGCATCAAAACCTGCGATCACACCGGTTTTGTTGTGCACTCCACACAATTGCCATTGCTTGGATTGTCGCACAGCACTCAGGTGCTGTCTACACAAGGGTAGGCTAACAGTAGTATGGCTAAACATTTGCGTTTTTGATGATGTCTAAAACTTGTAGAGTTTTCGGGAGGGCCACGGGTCCCTGCATCTACTCACTTTACCTTATAGAAGCTTCTCACAGCAAATTCTAAAAGAGACGGCTGCTGCTTAGCCCTCTGTAAAAATGCTTTAAGCACTCTGTTCATTCATCACTGCATATTCATGTCATCAGACTCAAAAGAGCATCAAATCAGTTTTGTAGACTTTTTTTATTTTTGATTGTAAGGAGAAAGAAATGGACAGATACTTATTGGTGGGTGATGCTATGAAACAGTCAGCTGCAATGTCTACATATTTCTGAAGAGATCCTGGAGATTATTGTGGAAGCGGAGGAATGGAATTTTTGTGCATCACATAAAAGTTCTAGTAGGGCAAAAAGTTAGGACAAAAGAAGAATGATTTACCGGTTTATACTTTAAGCCCTAATAGTTAGAAGGATTGCAATAATTCTGGTTTAAGGTAATCATTGCAGACAAGATATTGTCAATGTATTGCCATTGTAGACGTTCAGTTAGAGGCAGATCTATAGTTCACCAAGTCTTTCAAACTGTCGCTGAAAGTCCTAAGTTCTATACCAGGTCACAAGGAAAATACCTGGCTGCCTCCTGGCACCTGGGATATTTAGCAGTAAGCAATCTGCATGTATGAGTGTCCATCAGAAAAGTCATGTCTCCCAAAGACCAGTGTAAAATAGCCCGCAGACCAAGACTCACCTCTCTTTCCAGTCCTAAGCCCATGTTCTGTAATAGGGCTGGACCAGAGATGCACTGGATCAGGTGAGGACCAGAAAGCCAGCTGTGCTAGACTCGCAAGCACCAACCGTTCCGCTTCCTGCCGGTGGGCCTTCCAGCATAGTACGCTGCCTAAACTTAAGTGCAGCTTCTTATTTTACAGGGTTGGATTGGGATCAAAAATCGGCCCGGGAGCACCAAAAAAAAGTGGCCCACATTTGAGTATTGCCTTTCCCCAAAACACTGCTTCAGCAAAGTTTTATTAAAAGAAAGGGGGTGGGAGGCATGTTTTTTTAACTTCACTTAGATAAAAAAAATGCACAGATTAGTTCACACTGCTGAGCCACACATGAATGCAAGTGAGACCACTTCTGCTCAGGCCCCCTGCCCCCGCTCAATCAGCATACATTAATGGGCCGGCCCAGCGAGAGAAAGGGAGTGATACCTCCGCCCGCTGCCTCTAGAAAGGCCACTCAGGCACCCACTGGGCCGCTGGTGGCATCCTAACCGCACAGACAGCCCCCAGGCTGCCCAAAAAAGCAGCCCACAGCTAGAACTCGGCTACCGGCCCTTCGGCTATTTCCCGAGTGCCCGCGTTACCAATCCGACCCTATTTTATTTATTTATTTATTTTATTTATGCAATTTATATAGCGCGCAACTACCCTGGGGTGTCTCGGCGCTGTGGAGTTAAAGGTGAGCAGCTGAATTAGATGACTACTGGTTGAAGAGCCAGGTTTTTACTTGTTTCCTAAATGTCAAAAGGGTGGGTCTGGTTTTGATATGGAGGGGGAGGGTATTCCACAGTCTAGATGCGGCAACTGTAAATCGTCTATCTCCCCAGGATGTTTTCTTTGTGCGAGGAATAGTCAATAGGTGGGCTGAGGAAGAGCGCAAGGGTCTGTTGGGGGTGTATGGGCAAAGTACTTTTTTTAAGAACTCAGGTCCAGTGTTGTTGATTGCTTTATATGCGATGCACAATGCCTTAAATTTCGTTCAACTTCTGATAGGTAGCCAGTGAAGCTGACGAACAACTCAAGAAATCGACTTGAGCTTGGAGGTGCCGGACAGAATCCTGGCAGCTGAGTTCTGGACTAGTTGCAATTTGTTGAGGACTCTCTCCTGGGCGTTTAGGAGGAGTCCATTGCAATAGTCAACTTTTGACATCACCAATGTGCACATGAGAGTCTTACCGGCGCTGGGGGGGAGGAATGGTAGAAGTTTCCTTATCATTTTAAGAGTGTAGAAGGATGAGGAGACGACCGCGTTCGCGTGGTGGATGAACAACAGCTTGTCGTCGAACATTACGCCCAGATTCCTGACCTTAGTGACAGGTCCAGGAGGGGATCCCAACTCGGTTGGCCACCAAGTAGGGGACCAACCAGGGGCCAGGCTGCCGAAGATCATTACTTCCGTTTTATCGGAGTTCAGCTTTAGGCAATTGCTTGCCATCCAAGAGCTGATGGCTAGCATTCCCTCCTGGAAACTGGCAGCAACTGCTCCTCCATCTTTGTGTACCGCCAGCACCAGTTGGGTGTCGTCGGCATATGATGTCAATCTCATCCTGTGTGCTTTAATGACCCTGGCCAAGTCCGACACATAGATGTTAAATAAGGTCGGACTTAGGGAGGATCCTTGGGGAACACCACAGGGGAGGGTGAATACTGGGGAGAAGAAGTCGCCGAGTTTAACTGACTGGGTGCGATTGGAGAGGAAGGAGGCTAGAAGGGCTCTGGCCCTATGATTAATGCCGATGGAGGAGACACAGTCAACCAGGGTGGCGTGATCGACCGTGTCAAAGGCAGCTGAAAGATCCAATAGTACCAGGACTGCAGCGCCGTCTTGATCTAGGATCATCCTGATTTTGTCAGATGCCTTAATGAGGGCCGTCTCGGTACCGTGGCCCTTCCTAAAACCAAATTGGGTGTCATCCAAAAGGTTATTGTGGTCGATGAACTGTAATAATTGGATGTTCATTATTTTTTCAAAATTTTTTGAAGGAAATGGGAGACATGCGATAGGTCTGTAGTTTTTAGATTCTGAGGGTTCGAGATTGGATTTTTTTAGCAGGGGTTTGATAATGGCCTTTTTCCAAACTGAAGGGTAGGAGCTTGTGTGGAACATTGAGTTGCAGATGTTGGTAAGGACAGGGCCTATGGAGTCAGGGATAAGTTTTAGAACGGAAGGGGGGCATGGGTCGAGGGGGGATCCTGATTTAATGGTGGTTATCAGCTTTGTTATCTGCTCTGGTGAAACCTGACTGAATTCGGAGAAGGCAGTGGTCGAGTCGTTGGTGAAGATGTTGCGAGTAGGATGGTCGGACTTGACCTGGGTTGAGAAGTTGGAGTAGATTTGATTGAGCTTGTCTTCGAAGAAGTTAGCAAGGGAGTTGCAAAGTGATTGAGAGGCATCTATGGGTGAGCAGATCGGTGGGCTGGATAGTTTGGTTACCACCTGGAACAACTGTTTGGTGGAGTTTTGGGCAGATTCTATTTGATTGAGGTAAAATTTGCTTTTCTCTGCGACGATAAGATGTTTATATTTGGCTATTGAGTCCTTATATAGCGTTTTGTCATTGTTGTCGTAGTATTTGCGCCAACACCTTTCTAAATTTCTGCAGTGTTGTTTCTCCAGTCTGAGCGTCTCTGAGAACCAGGGGGCGGAGGGAGCACTTCGGTTAGTGGAAACATTCTGGAGTGGTACTAAGGTGCTAAAGGCATTATGAAGCCAGTCTGAATAATTATTGGAGGCGAGATCGGGGTCTGGTGTGAAGTGGTGTTGAGTGGAGGAGAGGTTTGTTTTTAGAAGATGGGTATCAATATTCCTCCACGCTCGAAACTGTTTGGGAGAGCGGGAGCTGGTGTAAGGGCGGTTGGATTTCCTGGTCTGAATAGTGAACAATACTGCAGAATGGTCTGTCCAGGTCAAGGGGATAACGGTGGATAGGGAGATGTGGCTATTGTTAGTAAAAAGACCGTCAAGTGTGTGACCCGCCCTGTGGGTGGGTTTTGTCACTAGCTGTCGTAGGCCAGCTGACAGTAGGTCTGTTGTAAGGGAGGAAGAATCTTTGTCATCGAGAGATTCTAGGTAAAAATTAAAGTCTCCCAGAATGGTATAATCGGGAGCTCCTGCTACTGTCTCTATCAAGCTACCTAAGGCTGTAAGGAAATCAGCTCGGGAGCCAGGTGGGCGGTAGAGGAGGGTTCCTTTGAACGATTGAATACTGGAGAGCATAATCGAAAAGGTCAGTGCTTCGCAGACCGGTGAATCAATTGTTTCTATTTTAGCTGAATATTTGTCTCGATAGATAATCGCTAGGCCACCTCCCTTCTTTATAGGTCTATCCTGTCTGAGTGCGCAATAGCCGACGGGAGTGGCGATGCAGAAGTCGGGTCCAGATGAAGGATCACCCCAAGTTTCTGTTATGAATAGGAGGTCTAGGTTGTGGTTGGTTAGAAGTTCGGAGATTTCAAATTTGTGCTTAGGGAGGGAACGTGCATTTATGAGGGCGGAATAAATGTGTTCAGTGTTTGTGGAGCGGGGGTAGGAAGTGGAGGATGGGGGTGGAGTGGGTAGAACCAGATTGAACGAACAGTTAGGGCAGCGAGTGAATAATTTATTGGTGAATGAGTCCAGGCTAAAATGGGGGCAGTGATGGATGTTCGTGGTGTAGTTGATGTTCATTAGCTGGGAGCTTGTGTAGGTTAATACCTTTTTGCCTGTTGTTGTTGTTGAGGGGCCAGGGGGCATGGCCCTGGGCCCGGTCCCGGCGCGGACGGGCGCAGACGGGCTTGCCTTTGGCGCGCCCGCTGCGCGCGTCCCCTGCGCGTTGAGAAAGGCATGTGGGTTTTATGGTGCGGTAGGTCAGCTGCTAGACTGCTAACCTCCGTTGTCACCGGAAGTGTGTGGGGGACACTTCCGGAGCTTGCGATCAATCCCTCCACACAAACTGAAACATCAGCGGTGGACCGGGGAACACGCAGGGGAACAGAAGACAGAGTGGTGAGCACAAAGTGATTTAAAATGCTTTTAAAAAGTGCAAGTGGCAGTAAAAACAATTTGGGAGCCCTTTGCCAGGCGCTCCAGACGACAGTAGGACAGTAGCGAGCGTGCTGCTTCAGTTACCTTTGCTGAATTACATCCACTGGACCCTATCCCATGGTGTGAGTGCTAGACACCGTTAACGACTTGCTACTGTTGCTAAAGACAGATTCCGAAACTTGATAACGATTTTGTGTAAAATCTACTGGATTTGTTTTGTACTTATCAACCCCCTCGCATTTCCAGGTTTCACCCTAATTTCAAACATACTCACCCGGCAAAAAAGCAGCTAGGTAATGGAACAAGTCATGGGTCATATTCCATTTTCGTTCGGAGACCATTCCCTGATGTTTTCATGATCTGTTAAGTGATGGTTTAACTGTTTCCAAATCACCACTAATCTTTTCGTGTTTTTGTGTGCAGCATATAGTCTGCCAGTAGTACGGCAATTCAAAGACTAACGCCATAACAATGCACTCCAGGACTCCACAGTGCTGTACAAAAGAGCTGTCTTTTTACTGCAAGATCTAACAATATCAAATCCCCCACAAATTGCTTTCCCTCAATGACAGTGCATCTTGCTGTACATTTTAGTTTTATGCTGTCCTCTGCTGGTCAAAGGCGATACAACCAAATAAGCACGCATTAATCAAGAAGTGAAATCACATTCACCCTTCAAAACAACTCTCAATTTCTTGAACCCTTGTTTGCACCAAATAACATTTTTAGATACGTAGTATATGTATTAGGAGTCATAAACCACATATGCAATTGCAGCTCTCTTTGCTTACTGGAAGCAAAATGTAAACAAGTCATGCACAGCCCTCAGTGCTTACTGGAAGCAATATGTAAAACAAGCATTGGCATAGCCAATAGGTCTCGCCTTTGGGGCCTTATAAGTGTTTAGCCAGAGCTATTGACTTTGCCAATGTCTTCAAGCTGTGCTGTAGAGAAGTGTGGCTGCTGTGCGGCATGCTGAAAAGTTATAATAAAAAAGTGTCAGAAGCATTTTTGTTACTTTATATATGACCAAGAAGGCATTATGTAAAACTGAACGACCATATTAAAAAAAGTATTTACAATAAAAATTTCCTCAGTTTTCTTTTGTTCTTGCAATGCTGGCAACTTGTTTCTGCCTATTGCAATGTTTGTTTGTTAAAGCTTTTTTTTTGAGGGGGCATAAACAATCGGAGGGTGAAGGTTGGGAACTAGTACCTGTATTATAACACTAGCAGCGGCCAGACGCTAGGGAGAATCAACAGATGCCAGATTCCGAGAGCAGGCTGAGGTGGTGCTGAGGTGGTAGTGGTGGTGGTGGTGACTGTTGAGGAGACGATGCTGAGGTGATGCTGAATGATACTCAGGTGTTGCTGAGTGATACTGCTGTGGTGCTGAGTGATACTGCTGTGGTGCTGAGTGATATTTTCTTGGCGCTGAGTGATGCTGTGGTGGTGCTGAGTGATATTGTCTTGGGACAAATACAACGAAGGCACCAATAAGAAGGCAGTATTTCTGAACGGCCCAGCACCGAACAAATGGTAAGGATGGGTGTGCCAAAAGCCCACAAGAAGAGATTACCACATGTCTTACAGACAGTGCAAGTGCTGTCTTAGGCTCGACCTAAAAACGGCCCACCAACAGGCCTGAACCACAGTCCCATTGGCTTGCCTTGTCAATCCGAGGCTGGGTGTGGCGACTAAATGATATGAGGTGTGTTGAATGTTGGGTTTGGCGAACTAGATTGTTAGATGAATTAAAGAGGAGAAAGGTGAAAAGGAGATGAAGGAATAGAGCAAGGGGGATGAAGAAATAGGAGAATAATACAAAGGTGAATTGAGTGAGTATGTGAGTCAGAAAAGGAATAAGCATTGGCAAAGCATATAGTTCGACTTTAGAAGGGGAGAGACAAAGTATTGGCGTTGCATGTGTGCACTCAGTGGTTAACTATTTTAACCATTCCAAGATGTCTGCTGTCTGCACACAAATGAAGCAAATACGTGTGTGAGCCTCTTTTAAAAAGTGTTCACATCCATAAAAGGCCATGAGCTGATACCGAGACCTATGGACAGCCAGTGCCAAAGCCAGCGGGATTTCAGTTACTAATGTCTGAACGGGGCTGTCCAAAAGCCTTTCTCATATGAATGTGCATGTTGTGTTGTATGCTGTGTGGGTGGGTGTTTGGTGGGTGCCCACATGAATAAAACTACCTGTGGGGAGGCCTCAAAAAGAGAGGTGGTGCAATTGAGCCATTTAGCATTAAACAGCACTAGGAAATTACGATGAACAATTGGAAATAATGTCAAGAGTTTTTTATTACATCATTAATTAAACCGTAAGAGCACATCAGATTAAATTAAAAACTATTGTAACTGTGCTTTAATAAGGGCAGTCTCTAATGGTACCATAATATAGCAAGGCCGTGGGGTCTGTTCAAAACAGGTGCTGGCATCTGGTAATATGAAAGAGAAAGGACAAGAAAAAACACTTCACTGAGCAGACAGCTTTGTTTCGTTGCACTTTTAAAGCAACACTTCAGACCCGTGAGGTGGACGGTGGAGCGACGGGCCCCGTTCAGGTTGTTTGGCTGCCATTCCCTTCGAAGCCCGCCTGGCTGCTCCATCTTGCAGATATTATTAAAGATGCACTTAGCAGTTGCGCCCTTTGTCTGGCAGATAATAGTCCCTTCCACTTGAGTTGCTTGTTGAACATTGCCAACCCAGCTCCAGGTGCAACCTGGATCATCAGTGGACGGAGCAGGCAGAATTAGCCAAATAAAAGCTAATCAGGCTTTGTTATTTGCACACGTGTGGAGGTCTAGGAAAGCTGCAACACGTGCATTGGAATAATATAGTGCAGAAAGGCAGCTATTGAATGTGTAATCTATTTGTTGGCCTGTTATTTATCTTGTAGTTCATTTGGCTATGACTCTCTCACTGTTTCTCTTTCTCTCTCTCTCTCTCTCTCTCTTTTTTTGGACAAAATATTTGGCCTTTACTATATCACTCTCTTCACCTGTCTCCAACACTTTGCTAGGTTGTACAGGTTCAGACTAGGATGGAGTATGGGCCTGTAGGAAAGTGCCTCTTTTGACATGGTTAGCCCTCACTTTTTGCCTGATGTAATTTTGAACAGTAAGTGCACTCAATCCCTGCTAACCAGGTTCCCAGTGCCAGATCTCCTTTCTCTAAAACTGTACGACGATTGACACAACTTCGGTTTTGTCTATAAGCCCAGGGTAAACAGTACCCCCAGTACCCGGGGCATGGGGATGGAAGAAGGTCCCCTAGGGACCCCTCACCCAGACCCAGCGGTGGTGCTGTCACAGGCTGTGTCCAGGTCAGGACAAACCAAAGAGTCAACATGGCACACAGCCCTGTGCGCCATGCCATCCTTACACTACATAAGATATAGGTAAGCCACCCCTAAGGCAGGCCTTGAGCCCTAAGGCAGGGTGCACTATATCCTATGTGTGGGCATATCAGCCTGAGCAGATATGCCCCTACAATGTCCATGTCTAGTCTGAGATATTGTAAGTGAAGAGGGAAGCCATAAAGAGTACATGGGCTGGATACTTGTTAACATGAGTTTCCTATCTCCATGATGGCTTCACTGATTTTTTAAAGATGTTTGGTACCAAACATCTTGTTTTCATAAATCCTTACTGATGCCAGCCTCAGATTTATTAATAAATTCACACAGGAGACCCTTTTAGGGGGACCCCTGAAAACGTAGCAACCACTGGTGTGGTCCCTGTCTAGTTTTAGCCAACCTGCCATCCCCAGACATGTTTCTGGGCCCCTAGGTAGGGCGCAGCGCCCTTTGGATCCAGAGACAAAGCCTGCTCTGAGCGGAGGTGGTCATACCTTCCCCCCTGCAGGATCTGCCTTGGCCGGACCAGAAACTTCAAAGGCCCTGCAGCCTTTGAACCCTGCCCTAGCCTCTGCTGTTAGAAGCAGCTGGCGACCCCCCTGTCCTGCCCCACTTTTGGTGGGAGGACTGGTGGGAAAATTAGGTAAAGTAGGAGGTGGGTCTACCTTCACCCTGTACCACCCCTCAGGTGGGACAGGTGAAGTAAACCCCACTTTTCGCTGTCTCCCATCTTGATGATGGTGATAGCAATCTATTAGGAATCAGGGTATGCCCACCCCCCCACTTGGGGTGTGCATAAATAGAGTGTAGGCACCCTGCGGGTAAGAAGCCCTTTGACTACTACCTGTTCTCTCTTAAAAATGCCCCTGAATTCAGTATTTATGTGGCTTCCCAAGAACCTTACTTCAGATTTGACGAACACAAGAAGATGACAGAAGACGACTGCTGCAGTTCAAGAACTGAGACTCGACGCAGAAGAAACTGGCACAAACCCCCGCCGCTGCCAAAGACTCGCTCTTTGCAACCTGCTGTCCTTCCTGACCCCTGTAAGACTTCCAAAAAACCCTGGATCCCTCCATCCTTCTGCAAATATCCAAGAACCTCCCTTTGGGCTAGAGGCTCTAGTCCCTGGCATCTGCCGGCAAAGAAACCACTGTGGTTGAGGACCGGCACGCACCGTGCCAATGAGACTCACCACTGAAGAACTGACGTTGCAGCAACCAAGGCTTGTTGGTTCACCAGCCTGGTGGAACTGACTCCTGCACGTCTCCATCAACTAGAGGGAAACAGCCCCGTTCCTGAGAGCTGTACCCTCTTGCCAGTGACGTTGACGCCTTTAAGCAGCAGAGTTGGCACGACCGCCTCCTCCATGGCGACCTGTTCTGCATCACACCTGTGGCCAGACAGCTGCCGGTGACCTCTGTAACCAGCACCCACGACCTTGAGAACTTCGGCTCCAGTACAACCCGACTGCCTGCTGTGCCCGAATCCTGGGCCCCCAAAGACCTTTAGCCCTTCGGCAAAGACGGCCTCTGATCTTCCGAGGGACCGTTGTAATCCGAAACTCTGCGGAGGAGTCATCTCCTACCAAGAACCCATACCAGCAACCGCGACTGCTGGGTTTGCAGTGTTCCAAATCCATTGGCTTCCAGTGACCTGTTGCTGGCGACTGAGGTGGTAACCATGTTGGCGGTCGACTGAACTCCATTACGGCTGTACACTTCCAGTGCTCACCGCCGATCACGAGGGTAACTATTTGACGGTATCGTCCACCGAATGCCTAGCTACTGAAAGTAATGCATACTTTGAACTGCAATGCGTTTATTTTGATCACCACCAGCATACAAAGTATTTATTCGTAAATTGAAACAGTATAAAATATATTACCGATTTGAAATTTTTCTTCTCAAAACATATATAAAGAATCTTGGTATTTTTATACAAAATTGGTCCCGGATTTATTCTTGAGTGTGTGTCTCCATTCAAGTCAGCTTTATACGATTTTAAATTTGATAATCATAAAAGCAAACATGGTTAAATACATTCATAAAAATTTCTTGTGTGGCTTATTTATTGCCTCTGTGAGTACAACAAATGCTTAAAACTGCCCTCTGATAAGCTTAACTGCTCACTCACACTACCAAAAAAAGAGAGTTAGTATTATCTACTTACTGCCTCTATCTTCCTCTGGGGATCCCTTGCACTCTCTACATAGTGTACTTCATTTTAGTACACTGTACAGAAAGGCAGGCTCCTACAAGGCCCAGATATCAAAATTATAGTGGCTCCCATTCGTGAACCAGATAGGTTAAACAGTGGGCACATTTGCAAATCAGGGAAGTTTTGAACTTGGACACGCTGTAAACGTGCAATGCAAGATACAGGAAATTGCAATTGTGATTGCTGTATGTAATATTTGTGGTAATATCAGGTAAATCAATATTCAAATCGGACCACCAGACAATAATACATGCCCAGAAACAGCCAAAAAATGGCTTAAACATTGACCTGTCAGACTAGTCTTTCTGTCACTGCTTGTTTACCGATATCGGCCAGTCAGACCCTGAGGTTGTTCTATACTCAGAGAGAAACATAGCTGTAAAATGTTTCAGTGAGTTAAAAACTCATTGCTCTGTGATTTGCAGGTGAAAGGTTTGAATCCCAGTGAAGTCATCTCACATCTCTTCTTTACTACATCTACTGGGAAATAAATAAATAAATATTAAAAGTACCTATTACAAGCCCTAATCAATGACACTTCAAATTTAACAATTCCCCAGTATACAGAGTTTATATATTTGATGTTGTTAATCAGTAAGGTGAACACAGTGCAAATTCGACTATCACAATTGCCTACAAAAATCACAATTAGTATATAGCTCAAAATTAATTACAGCCAAAACGACTGACACAGTCATAAAAGCGATAAAAAGAAACAAAAATTCATTCTTAAGTCAATTACATAATTTCCTTAATGATGTATAGGCACAATTAGTCAGTTATTAAAATTTAGACGGCTCTTAATTTGATAGATTGTCTCCTTCGCTTACAAGCCCAGAGAAATGAGGCGACAGAGAAACAGTCAAAGGGATCATTACGCTTTTTCAAGAAAAACAGAGTAATACGACATTGTGCAAATTTATATCGTTTTAAGAGCGGTAGAATATATCTAGATCTTTGTTCTTTATAAAAGTGACAGAAAAAAAAGACATGAAGGTCAGATTGTTCAGAGGAATTATCACAAGGGCAGGGCGTCAGATCATTAAAGGAGTACTTCTTAGCAGGGAAACCCAGCATCAAAGGAATTAAATTAATGCGAAACCTCAGAAGAATGAATCTGTGCTGTAAATTTCAAACTTTTTCTAAGTATGAGTACTCGCCCTCCATTCGGCGCGGAGTCAGTTGGTACAACATTATAATGGATTATGCATGATACCTTTCCTTTCTTTCATAGCTGCCTTTGCTAGAAATAGTGCTTTGAGTCTATTTTTGGGAAATTTAGATCAGGAACTCGGATTTGTAAATAAATCAAGTACACCTAAGGAGAACAGCGTAGAATTTAACCTACTGCAACCAGACAATTTTCTGTACCTTATTCGGTAACAGACAATTTTTTATTATAGTCTGAGTTACGTCTACTGTATCTCTTTTCCGTATTGAATGTCATAACATAATAGGGGCAAGTCTTATAATGTCAGTCAGATAGGGTAAGTCTAATTCTAAGTGGCAGACATAGTTAGAAAATGAACCAAGGAGAGAAATTACCCGCTTGAAAAAACCATCCTCTAACTCTTGAAGAGAATCTTTTGATGCTGTTCCCCACAGCCTTGCCCCATATGTTGTGGCCGAGATTGTTTAAGCACTATAGATCTTTTTTATGGTGGCGATGGGTTTTGAGCCCAATTTATAGATAAAACTAAAAAACGCAACCATTGTTCGCTCCATTATTAATGCCCTGTTATCCACCATGTGTGACCAAGATTGTTTATTGTCAAAAGATACCCCTAGGTAGGGAAAAGTCTCCACTACTTCCACTTTTTGACTACCAATATGGAAAGATGGGATTCTTTTAGAGGGGGTAATCCTTTGACTAGAACAAAGGATTCGGACTCATTTACTCTAAGGTCCAACGATGACATGAAGCTCACATAGGCCTCTATAAGGCTTTGTAGTGCTAAGCCTGTCCTGGCTATTAGGACAGCATCATCCGCGTAAGCCAGGATCGGGAGTGTTGCCGGAGGGAAAGAGGGGACATCTAGTGCGGCGCCAGTTAGGGCGGCCTCCACCCCACTTGTGTAAAACAAAAATGGGGCAAGGACGCAGCCCTGCCTAACGCCCCTCATGATTTTAAAGGTTCTTGTACATTCTCCATCCCTTCCATACCGCACACATGCCGTCGCCTGGGAGTACATCTGATGGATAAGGTTTATTAGCTGAGGATCTATGCCCATCTCTACCATTATTTTCCGAAGTTTAACATGGCTTACGCAGTCAAATGCGGTCGTCAGGTCCATAAAGGCCATATAAGTCTGGCCGCCATTTGCAACGATATACTTGGCAATAACCAGGCTCAGATTCAGGCACTGGTCTATCGTGCCTCTACCCTTCTGAAATTTCCAGCATATTCCTCTGTATATAAGCATTTATTTTCACTATAGATATGTACCTATCTTTGTGTATTGCTTTGTATAAAAATGTAGAATAATTATGTTGTTGTAAATAAATAAATAAATAAAAATCATCTTTGGTCTACATGTACTTACTTCCATTGTGCATCTATGTACCTTCCATGTACTTGGATCTGTGTGTCTGTTATTTTTCTCCTGAAAAAGCATATCCAATGCACTACCCTATTTCTCATCCTGTACCTCTATCAATATCTTTAATCTATTTATACTTACCTCCTTTATGCATCTATATACTTTCAATGTACTTATGGATCTATATATTTATCACTTTCTTCTAATTTAGCATTTCAAATGCACTACCCTATTTTCTCAGCCTATACTTCTCTCAATATATCCTATGGCCCAACCTTCTGACTCATCTCAAACTTCTTTCTACTACTCTTTCCAATGCACTACCCTATCTCTCACCCTATACATCTATCAATATATCCTCTACATCCACTCTCTCATTTATCCCAAACCCCATACCACTACTATGATCTTCAAAATAACCCTTTCTAGACTCTCTCCTACTCTACCCCTCCTTGCATCATCTGACACCTCTTTTTACTATACCGATCCCCCAAAACAAATCTTTATAAACTCTTCCCTCTGACTCTTCCCCTCAAAAACCCCTTTTTACTCATCCAAAAGCCTCCTCCTACTGCTATGACCTCAAAAGAAAAGAGAAAAAAAAGAAATCTCACTTTTCTGTCCCTCCACTATCCTTTTCAATCAAAATAACAGACTAACATGTTCACTTCTCAAATTCCATATTCCACTATACTTATTCACCACTAATCCTTTATGGGTTCCAGAGTAGCGTGCTACTCGCCAATAAAGCGTTTCAACACCCCATCAGGGTTACCAGCACTATATAAATGCAAACCTTTTTCCCTTTTCTACCCCTCCCCAACCCTTCTCAATCCAAATAACTGACAAACATATCCACCACTCAAATTACTTTCATGTTTCGCCATACTAATTCAACAGTAATCCTTAAGGGTTCCAGAGTATTGTGCTACTCGCCAACAAAGCACTTCAAAACCCCATCAAGTTGTAGCAAGCGCTATATAAATACAAACCTCTTTCCCTCTTCTATCCCGCAACCTACCCTTCTCTATCCAAATAACTGAATAACATATCCACCACTCAAATTACTTCATACTTCACTATACAAATTTTCAACACTAATCCTTTATGGGTTCCGGAGTAGCGTCCTACTCACCAGAAAAGCGCTTCAACACCCATCAGGGTAACAGGTGCTACATGAATGCAAACATTTCTTCCCTTTTATCCCTCCGCTACCCTTCTCACTCCAAATAACTGACTAATACCCACCACTCAAATTACTTTCATATTTCACCATACTAATTCAGCACTAATCCTTTATGGGTTTCCGGAGTAGCGTGCTTCAACACCCCATCAGGGGTAACAAGCGCTATATAAATACAAAGCTTTTTTTTTTCCCCTCTTCTATCCTTCTGCTATCCTTCTGCTATCCTTCCAAATCCAAATAACTGACTAACCTATCCACCACTTAAAATTTACTTGCATGTTTCACTATACTAATTCAACACTAATCCTCTATGGGTCCTGGAGTAGAGTGCTACTCGCCGAAAAAGCGCTTCGACGCCTCGTCAGGGGTAGTAAGCGCTATATAAATGCAATTACAATACAATACTGGACTGGGATCAAGATGTTTTTGTCCCTCGCCCAATCTTCTAGCCTATTTAACAGGATTCGCCCCAACAGTTTCGCAGTACTATCTATAAGGGAGATAGGACGATAATTCTGAGGCTTAGATTTATCTCCCTTTTTATATATTGGCACTATAATGCTCATTTTCCAAGACGGTAGAGGACCTATCTTGGATATCACATTAAATATCATGGTTAGCAATGGGGCGCACAGGTCTTGGTATTCTAGAAAAAAAACTATGGGTACACCGTCCGGACCTGGGGCTTTGGCACGACTCCACTTGCCCAAAGCAGTTCTTACTGAATGACAAATGGTCCATTGTGGGTTCGGAAGAACCAGGTGGTTCACACATCGGTACAATTTCAGACCCAAAGATCTTCTTAAAATGCGCCACCCAGGCATCTTCACCCACGTGAGTATCCAGAGTTTTCTCTGTATTATTCTTGAAAAAAGAGGCGTTTATCACCTTCCAGAATTCCCTACAACTCTTGGAGGATGCAGCCTTTGACAAATTTTCCCAGGAATCTTCTTTCAACTCCATTTCCCTATTTTTCCAGGCTGTCCAATAGGTTTTACGTAATGCCTTAATAAGGACCTGATCCCTAGAAGACTCTTTGAGTGCCCTACGTAGGTCTTTTACAGCCCTCACTCAGGCCTCATCACCCCATTGTGTTTCCGATTTCTCCTTATTAGTTTTAGGCCGGAACAGGGACAGTTTAATTTCCTCAAGTAGTGCTAAAAACATTGGAATTAGAGTATCTGGGGAGATATCAAAATCTAGTCAATTAAGGACCGAGTTCAACTTACTAGACACAATCTGTTGGACGTTTCTCTCCTTGTCAGTGTTATCCCATTTAAGCTGGTAGCCATTCTGTCTTGCTAATATTGGTTGCGGTACCTTTTCTGTTTGTGAGTGCTTAACACCGACCCCACAGAGCAATACAAATAGTATCGCATGGTCACTGAGGTTAGAGAGCTTAGTGTCAGTATGGAAAATATTTCCTCGACAGGAAGCAGAGGCCACTATGAAATCAATTGTCAATTGTCGATTCATATTCGCCACGAAAGAAAGTTTTTTTCAAAGACTCCTGATTCTGAAACTACCTTATTACAGACTTCTAGATTCCTAGTGATTAAAAACCTATTTAGGATAATTCCATATTCATGGTGTGTGAAATGGAACAATGGATCTCCCTCTGTGTCTTCTATTCCACAGACAGTAACCATTGAATGGGTACATAGCTGGGCATTAAAATCACCTAACCATAGAATTTTAAACTCCTTATTTGGCATTGCCCGAGCCCAGCCTCTTCCGGGCGCTGACGACCGTGGAGGGGCCCGCCCTTGGCTTTTATGCGCGAGTTCAGCTACAGCAGGGGGTGATGGGAGGTGTAGTCCCTCCCCAGTGATGCGTTGCGGAAATGCATGACTTCTCCTCCCAAGGCAGGTTCTGTCAATCAATCTGGCCAAGCTGGACATTCAACGATCTTTGAAACGAGGCAAGGGAGGTCAATATTGGTCTCAGGTTGTTCAAATTGATTGGTAAAATTGATCAAACTGGACCGCACAGACACAGAAACGGATGCAGGTGCAGGTATAGGGGAGAGGAAGGGGCACCAAATCTTTGGGAGGGGGGAGTGGTGGGTCTCGCTTAGAGGTAGGGGCATGAAGGAAGCTCCTTTACTTTTGAACCCCCCTTCCCCTCCTCCTCAGTCCTCACTGTCGGATACTTTCACTGTCTGACCTCTTTATTGTGCCCTCGGTCCAGCCCGCAATCCTCTACTCTTTTCTTCGGGCCACCACAAGGGAGGGACAGTGCAGGTGCAGACATGCAGGCCCTCAAGGAGCCCTAATGGTGCCAAACCAAAACCAGACAAAATGGGGGCGAGGCAATCCCCCTCACCTCACCACATGCTTCTACTGGCAACTCTGCTGACTCTAGCACCTTCCCCATGACGCACCCGGTCTCCACTACACCGGGCTGCCTCCACGGGGGAGACCTGAAGACTGAAGACTGAAAGCGAATCAGCCGTACTGGCCCCTGCAGGCTGCACCAAGTCTCCACCTCAATGCACCTGGCCGCCTCCGCGGGGGAGCTTGGAATTGGCAGAAGCAGCCGCAGTGAATACAGCAACGGCACGGCTTCACAGGCTTGATGCGAACACCAATGAAGACCAATGCTGATCAGGAACCAGAAGTCGCCTCTCTACCTTGCACAATTATCAAATGAGGACCTGGAATAAGATAATTGTTAACATTCATTCATTACTGATGGGAGTTCTCAGATTTAATGAGCTACAACAAAATATTGAAACAGAATCAGCGGAGTAATTTATCTCAAATTTCAAATGATTGGCATACCAATCTAATTCATGAATCAAAATGAATAAATAAACATTAACAAACTGCGAAATTTGATCTGAAAGGATTTATCTTCCTCAGCGACGGAGATTATATCCTAAGGAAGTGAGTCTATAGAAAGCAATTATCTCTCATACAAACCCTAGGGATGAAAGTATAGTAAATCACCAAATGACCAGTTCCAATTCATGGACAGGATTGTCTGCCCCTGTCTGTACTGCAGCATCAGTGCCACAGCTGTTGTCAGAAACCTTCCAGCCGGAAAGATTCCACAACACATGCATACCAGCTGGCAGCAAACGTAGTATTTCGTCACAGTTGACATTGTTTCTGGAAGTCCAAATCATCAGTCTCTGTACCGCAAGATGGGTAGAGAAGGTGGACAAGATAGGGACCGCCCCTGTCCATACTTTGGGCAATTATACTCATCGATTTCTGGTTTACACCCCTTGACATCACCACTTTTGTCAGACCACTCTGTCCCATTGGTCAGAGTAGGTAGGATGAGATGATGTAGAATGTAAAAGTATACAAATCTGGAAGAATTAAGTAATCAATTGCTTTGCGCCTTGCTTAGGACCACTGTCCCTTGTCATGTGATTGGTTGCAACATTTAGGAAATAGGCGAGTTCATGTTCTCATACTTTGTCAGTTCTTACTCAAGCATGTGCTCTAGGAAGTAACAATTTTGTTGCAAGTCCAGTCAAATAGGCTACAAACGTGAAAGGAATTATTGAGTATTAGAGCACAAGTAGAAACTTTACTGAAAGGTACCCATAAGCTTCAGACTATTCAGTTCATAAGTTCATGCTAGGAAAGAAAAGGAAGTTTGAGGCCTTCATGAAACACAGCTTGTGCATAAAATCTCACATTATTGAATACCATGCAGTAGTTCTTCAATTAGGCAGATTAATGATTTGCATCTACATCATGTGAGTATAAAGTACCCCTAATAAAACAAATTCAACACTTCATTATTATTTTGCATACTAATTTCAATTCTATTTTCACGTTATAGGTTAATACATCATTCAGGATTCGAAAGCTCATTTAAAATAAATCTTTACAAAGCACAAATTATTATAGTATCTGTTATCTCTAAAATGTCAGTGCTCACATTACACGTTCTAATGTTAACACATAACAGTTTTATTCTTTTATAGAGTTTTCTATGTTAGCGTTTGTTTATTATGTTCATTTATGTTTAAGGAAAAACATATCAATATATTTGTTAAACTTTACATTAGTTTGTTTATGGTTAAATGTAATCACAAACCTACGTCTAACATTCTGCATGCTTTTACGATGCAGTATCTAAATCAAATTTCATTCGAGCCTTTTCTTAAGCATGGTAACCTAACACACATTTGTTATGTTCGTAAATAAATGTCACAAATCTTTTTTCCCAGGGTGAGTTCATAGAGATAGACGAAAGATATCATCTATGCTCTATCATTATATAAAAATAATATTTATGATCCAGTCTCTTCTTCCCTCACTCAAGGAGTGTCACTTCTCCTAGTAGTAAAACCTTTTCCTCCATCTCCCATAACATCGTGCTTCCATACACTTCTTTCCTTCCTCTCTCTCTCTGACATTGCCACTCTAAAAATAGCCCCTCTCTTTTTATTTGCTTTCTCAGCTACATAGTTTTCTTTTTATCCTCTCCATTCTTTTTGCTTGCTGGTTGTCCCTTTCATTCAATTCACTACTCTCTTTTTCACAATTCTCTCACCCTATGCCTCCTTTCATCTTCCAACCTATCTTTTCTGCTATCATGGCCCTTTTATTTCCACTTCATCGTCATCCTTCAACTTCAACATTTTCTCCTCCTCGAAATTCATGTCAGAAGTGATAGAACAAAATTAAAGAATGCTATACAATATAAGAATACTGGATTCAGGACTTTCATGCGAAAAGGCATGAAACACTGACCAACCCCATTGCTGAAAACAACAAAAGACCCTTTGAACAATAATTGCAAGGGGTTTTAAACAAACAAGGAAAAAGGGTGGCATAGTGATGAGGCAACTTGGGCTGTCACATCCTTAAACTATATGGGAGCAGAGATTGTTCTTGCTAGCTAAGATGGTGAAGGCTATGGAATGGCAGGCTTCAATGTTCCTTTTCAGAAATGAGATTGTGTGACCTCTATGTATGAGCATTTCTAGCACAACCAGACATGAGGGCAAGTCTAATAGAGCAGCGAAAGCTCATCTAAGCTGGTGGGCTTCTATTTTTGCTCTGATATTTCCAGCTGTAGGCACAACTGGCCTTGTTCTGTCCACTAGGAAGGATGCAATATTAGTTTCATCATTCAAAACTTTCTCAGAAGTAGACCAAAACATTAATTACTTGTTGTCTCTGCCAACCTCACCAACAAAAGTCCTTGACCGTTCAACTGTGGGTAAATTAGGCCGAGATTATTCCCCCAGAGACATACGGGTCTTCTGCTCTATTTGAGTTGATCAAATTGAATTTAGGTGATCAGTCTAGCTGGACTTTGCATTTGATGTTAAACACTATTGTGAGATTATTGTGCTGTGTATAGCTGGATAGGGTACACTCTGATTTATATATGGAGATATTCGTTTAATTAATTGTTACAGATGTTCATAAAGAATACGTTAGAAAATGGCAATCAATTATTTTAACTACTTTTTAAAGGATTTAACAAAAAGAAAGTGACAGAGAAGAGATTTGACGCAAAAAGAACAATTGATGGATAGAATGCAGAACAATGTCATACATTCACCCCAGTACAGAGATCTGGGCCTAAATCCATCGTTTTTTGCTCACCATGCCATTCCAGTTTGGACCCAGCCATATGCAAATCAGTCTTGACCCTGCGCCCAATGGGAACAGTCCAGCCCGAACTGCCAGGCCAGGTCCTCCCTGGACTGGAAACAAGCATCCTAGGACCGGTTTCGGGCTTTCAGCCCTCATCAGCCAGGATAGCTTGACTCGAGTGGCATGGAGAGCACGGGACCCACGTCTGGGCATATCCGTCCCACTCGGGGTGACAAATGCAAAAAGAACAATTGATGGACAGAATGCAGAACAATGTCATACATTCACCCCAGTACAGAGATCTGGGCCTAAATCCATCGTTTTTTTGCTCACCATGCCATTCCAGTTTGGACCCAGCCATATGCAAATCAGTCTTGACCCTGCGCCCAATGGGAACAGTCCAGCCCGAACTGCCAGGCCAGGTCCTCCCTGAACTGGAAACAAGCATCCTAGGACCGGTTTCGGGCTTTCAGCCCTCATCAGCCAGGATAGCTTGACTCGAGTGGCATGGAGAGCACGGGACCCACGTCTGGGCAAACCCGTCCCACTCGAGGTGACAAACGCAAAAAGAACAATTGATGGATAGAATGCAGAACAATGTCATACATTCACCCCAGTACAGAGATCTGGGCCTAAATCCATCGAGAAGAGATTTGATACATTTTATTATCTGTTTAGTTTTAAAGAATTTCCACACTAGTTCAAACTTTGCAAAAGCAAGAACCTATACTTCGAAATGTTAAACTCATTCATCTACCCTTTCTTTTTTCAAACCACTTTTAATACTATATAGTCTTTTCACATATTTTTTTTTTGTCTGCTTTCAGATATTCCTTCTTTTTTTCATTGATTTTATCAATTGCTAAATGGCGATGCCTTTGAAAAGTACGTCTTTAATGAATTTGTATGTTTTTAAAAAAATGTTTAGTTTGCACAATTTTTATACCAATCCATATGTTTTTTGGTAAAAGCAAGAAACTGTACTTCTAAACAATGATTTTAAAGACAGTTTTTCATCTCTGTAACATATGTTCAGTCCTCTTATCTCTCTATTTCTGCATATCCCACATTCTCTCAATTTCACATATTGTATTTAACACTCTTTTTGCTTTATTGCTATCATTCCTTCTTTTTGTCCTTTAATATACCCCAAGTGTATCTCCTTTTCACACTGAACCAGTCATCATTTACTCATTCGTTTGAAGATTCAATGGGACGCTCTTTCTCTCCAGCTCTCTGCTATTACCCTTGATTAAAACTCAGCAGATTGTCTATGCTTCTTGTATGCATGTCTTTAAACAGCAATTACCTCCCGTCCCTCCCTCGCCTTCCTTCAGCACAATTGAGGCCCCGCCTCCCATCCAGACCCACCCCCAGCATAAAAACTCTGCCCGCCCCCACCTCCACCTGTTTTTTTCTGTCTCCCTAGTGAGACTTACCTTCAGTTCCTCCCTGTGGCGGTGCCGGGGAGTCTTCGAGTTGGTTCTCTGCGACGGCGGTGCCCTCGACGGAGTTCTCCTGGCGATGCCTCCTCTCCTCGTCTCCCTCGTGGATGGGGGCGGAGCGGTGGCTCAGGAAGCTGCTGTGTTGTTTGGCGGTCCTCCTGTGGCTGGGGCTGTGTTTCCGGGTCGGGCCTGCTTGGCTGCCTTTGCTCCCGGACTGCACTCATCACGGAGACCTGGTAGGCCGGGTTTTTGACCCGGTATTTGTTCCTTTTTCCTTTTGGTGTACCATGTACTGTGACTTGCTGTTTTCTCTTGACGGGCGTGGTCGTCTGTCTGCCTTGTCTTGGGGCTGCTGGGGGCTATTTTTCCGCTTGCTGCCCTGGGTCGCTTGAGGTGGTTGGGGGCCTTCTGGTGTCTTCTTCCTCTGCTGCTTGGTCTCCGGTCCCCCTGGGGTGCCCTAGACGCATGGGCTCCGCGGGGGTACGGTGCCTCTCATGTCTGTGGCTGGTGCGAGACTTGATTGAGGCTGCTCTGTCCGGTGCTTACGGGCTCGGCCGCTGCCTTCTGGTCCTTCCCGTCCTCGTCCGGCGGATCCTGTGGGCGGCTGGTTTCCGTCTGGGTCCTGGGGTATTGGGCCTTCTCCCGCCTCTGGCGATGCCTTTGGCTCCGGGGGTGTGGAGGGTCGCTTGGGCTCCTGTGCTGTTCGGCTGGGCTTTCCTCTTCCCTGCTGGGCGGGGTCTGTGGGATTCTTCCTTGGTGTTCCCGGCCCTTCTGGTTGGGCTTGCCCTGCGGTCCCGGTGTAGGGATTGGTGCTGTGGGAGTGGCGTGCGTTGCCCGTGCTTGCTGTATTTCGTGCTCCTTTCCCTTTTTGTGGGGATTGTACTTGCTGCTTTCTCCACTGTGGCCCGCCCGGCTGGCGACTGTTTGTCTGTTGCCTGCGGAGCCTGCTGTGTGCGATCTCTTTTCCTCAGCCCTGAGCGTTCCTTCTGTGCTGTGTTGGTCCTGATTGGTTTCAGGTTCCTTCACGCCTTCTTTTGCATCAGTGGGTTTTTCCTGCGGTGCTGCGGGTCCCTTGCTTCCTCCGGCGGCTTTGCTTGTTGGGGGTGTTCGCTCCTTTCCTCCCTTTGGGTTGTTGGACTCTGTCCTGACCGCACTGCTTGGCGGGTCGGCTGTTCTGCTTGGCTGGTGCTGTGGCGCTGGCCTGTTCTCGGCTTCTTCTGCGCCCTCCTTGGTGTGGGGTTTCGTGGCTTTGGCGGCGGCTGTTAGGGCCTCCGGCCGTGGTGCCTGGTCCCCCCCCCGCTCTTGTCCGGTCTCTGCTGTTCGGCGGGGTCAGGCCTGGTTCGTGCCTGGATGGGTGGCTGCCTGGGTCTTTTCGGTACTGTGGGCTGCATGTCCTCTGTCCTTCTGGCCGCCTTGGGGCTTCTGCGTGCCTTTCCTTGTGTGGGGCGTCCTGCCTTTCTGAGGTGCCTTGTCCTGGGGCCTCTCCTTTGTCCCCGATGTGGGCGTCTCCTCCGCCTTTCCGGTGGGTACGGGTTTTTGGCCTGTTTTCACCCTGGCTTCCTGCTTCCTCGCCTGGGTCCCTGTCACTGCTGTCTGGATGGTTCCCTGCGGTGGGTGGTCATCTGCGGCCTTTTCTTCCTTGGTGGCGGTGGCCCGTTTTCTGTTGGCTGGGTCCTGTGTACTTTGAGGGTCGTCTTGGTGCAGGTTCCTCTGGGTTCGGGGGTTCGGTTGCCTCCCCTGCCTGTCTCCGGTCCCCGCGTGGTGGCTCTGCTGGACGGGGTGTCCTGTTGGCTTGCCCTGTGGTCGGTCTGCTGCGTTCCTATCGTGGAGCCCGGGCCTGGGGCCCTCTCCGTTCTGTTTCTGGGGTTGGGGGTGTCCGGCGGCTTCGGCCTGTCCTGGCTCTCCTGTGGGTCTGCTCCTGCGTTCGGCCCTTTCCCTTCCTGGTGTTGGCCCTTTCGTCCGTCGTTCCTCTGGTTCTGCCTGACTTCTTTTGGCGTGCCGTGGGTCTCAGGGACGCTTCTCTCCGCTTCCCAGTTGCCGCTTCTTTTCTGCGGTTCGCTGTGGGTGATGCCCTTTCGGTTTTGCGTCCTTCCCTTCGGCCTCCGGCCCTCGCCCTGGGTCTTCCCGCGGGTCCTGGTGCCTCTCGTGGCTCTCCTTCATGCGAGGGTTTTCCTTCGTCCTTCTCTGTCAGTCGGCCTGCTGTGTGCGGCCGGCGTGTCTTTTTGCTCGGTCTGTTCGGGGGACCTTGGTGGTTCTTCTGGGGATCGGGTTTGTTGGTGGCCTGGGGGGTGTCTCTCTGGTCCCCTCTCGGGGCTTGGTGTTCGTTGGGGCTTGTTTTCGGCCTTTGCATGGCCATGTTCCCTTGTCCTGCCTGCGTCTGGTCTCTGTTCCTTCGCTGGCTCGGGCCTTGTTGTCCGGGGGTGGCTCCTCCGGCGGTCCTGTGGCTACAGGGATGGGGCTCCTGGCTTCTGGGGGTTTTCCAGTTCCCGGGGCTCGTTTTCTTCTTCTCCGCCTGGCCGTCTGGATCCTGTTGGGTTGGTCTCTGGGGTCTTTTGTCCCCGCTGCCCTTTTAGGTCCTTGTCGGGGGGGAGCTATCCTGGTGGCTCTCCCTCCGTCGCTTTCTGGCTGGCTATTTGCTGCCTCCTCCGGCTCCGCTTGTGGTGGCTTGGCCGCCGGCCTGTCCGGGTGCGGGATTGGCTGGGGTCTGTTCGGGTTCGGGGTGCTGTCCCTGCTGGTCTCCCGGTGTTCCTCCTACTGGCAGTTGTTGGGGGCTTGCCCCGGTGCTCTTTCGGGGCTCTCTGCTGGGCCCCTGGGGTGTTGGTTCGGTCTGGCGTTCTGGGGGCGTGGTCCTCTGTCCGCCCTTTGGGTGGGTCCAGGTTCTGGTCCTTATTCCTTGTTTGCCGGTGTCCTGTTTCTCTGGCTCCGGTCTGGGTGCTGGGACTGTTGGCTCTCTCCCTTCGGCGGGTGACCTCTGGGCTGGCGGATCTGTTGTACTGGGTCCTTCCTTTTTCCCTCGTTTCTCTCTTCTTCCCTGTGTGGCCTGCCTGTTGGTGGGTCCTTGGGGCCTCCCTGTGGTGGTCCTGTTGCGGATCCGGGGAGGGCCTTGTAGGCCCGGTTCTGGTCTCTGGGCTGGGGTCCCGGGGCTTGGGGGGGGTCGTTGGCCTTCCCTCTCCTGTGCCTCGGGATCTTCTGGGGGCCTTTCTCCCCCCTTTTTCCGCTGCTCGGGGCCTTTCTGGTTCTGGTCGGGTGGCTCTGTGCTCGGGGGTTGTTGGTTGCTCCCCTTTGGCCTGGGGTGCCTTGGTCTCCTCTCCTGTCCGACTTCTGTTGCGTTCGGGTGTGGGTCCTTACGGTGGTTCCGTTCTCTTTGATGTTTCCGGCCCTTCCCCTGGGTTCTGTGTGGGGGTTTCACCTGCTGCCTGGTGGTGCGTCTGGGCTTTGCTGGGTTGGGGGTTCCTGGTCGTTTGGCGGTTGCTTGGCTGCCTTCCCGTCGGTCCTCCTCTCTGCTGTCCTGGGCTTGGCATGGGCGGTCCTTTTTGGACTGGTGTTCTGCTCTGGGTGTTGTTCCCGTGGTGGCTGGCCTATGTTTGGCATGGCGATTCCTTCCGGGTGGGGTTCTTCTGGGTTTGTCGGTGTCTCCTCTGCGGGTGCTGTGGGCGGCTCTCTGGCTTCTTGATGCTCCTGGCGTTCTTGCGGGTTGGCGGGGGTCTGGTGCCCCCTCGCCCTGTCTGGTCCTTCCCTTCGGGGTCTTGGCTGCTGGTATTGGCTGTCCTCCCTTTGGTCCCCTTGGGAGTCTCGGGTTGCGGCTCTTGTCTTTTGGGCCTTGTTTTTGGTTGCCATCCCCTCTGCGCTACGCTTGGGGGTGTTGGCTCGGCTGTGGGTTCCCGTTTTGCTTTGATCCGGTTGCGGTGGTTGTTTGGCCTTCCTCTGCTCTGTTGGGTCGTTGGTTTTGGTCCCCGGTCTTGCTGACTGTCTGTCTTTTGGGGGTGGTTCCTCCTGTGGGGGTCCGGGGGTGTTCCTCTCGCTGTTTGGCGGCTTCGGTGGCTGCGTTGCTTGATGTCAGGCGTGCTTTGCTGCGCTCCCTGCCGGTTGTGGTGTCCTGTCGGGTGGGCTCCTCTGTGGGATCTGTTGGCCTGCGTCCTGGTCTTCTCCCTCTCCGTTTGACTGGCGCTGTCCGTTTGCGTGTCTGGGACATTTGTCTGCTGTTCTGGGCCGCTGGGTTCCTGGGATGTTGATCTGCTGTGTTTGGGGCACTGTTTCTGTTTTGGTGTTCTCTCGCACTCAGCTGTCCGTCTCTGTTTTCTTCTGCTTGCTATGTCCTCAATTGTGCTGAAGGAAGGCGAGGAGGGACGGGAGGTAATGCTTCCATTTCTAACGATAATGGCATTACTCCTAGTCCTACTCCCTCGCCTTCCTTCAGGACCCTCCTCCCTCCCGGTCCGGTTCATCTGAGTGCTAGCTCGGCTTGTTTACGTACAGGTGGAGGTGGGGGCGGGCAGAGTTTTTATGCTGGGGGTGGGTCTGGATGGGAGGCGGGGCCTCAATTGTGCTGAAGGAAGGCGAGGGAGTAGGACTAGGAGTAATGCCATTATCGTTAGAAATGGAAGCATGACTGTTTAGACGATGTATATGAAATGGTGCTCTGAAATGCATTATTTGGTCTACTTCTTCACGCTTTCTTCAAGAAGCCTGAAGTGCATGGCGTAAGTAAGACGTTTTAGGATAAATATACCTATGTTACAGATAAAGCAATAGTTTTACAAATGTATGTTTGTAGGATGCAAAACAGTTTTCACTCCTTTCTGAATGCTAAGGGGCATATTTACGTTCCCTGGCGCATCCCTGCAAATCAGCAGGGATGCGCCAGGGAAAATGCGTCACGCAAGTTTACCCTTGCGCCACCTCCGATGCGCCGCATTTACAATGCGGCGCATCGTGCGCTAAGAGATAAGCAGATGCGTGACGCATCTGCCGGCGAAGGTTGGCGCAGTGCTGAAGTTGTGTCGCAAGCGCAACGCAACTCCAGCACTGTGCCAACCTTCCTATCCCTAACATGGTGCGTCAATCCTTACGCCTGCTTCAAGCAGGCGTAAGAATTTGACGCACCAGCGCCGGAAAAGTGACTGCGTGAAATCTCGTAGATTTCACTGCGTCACTTTTCCGAGCGTCCCTGCGCCGGAACGCCCCCTGCGCAGGAACGCCCACATGAAACCTGACGCAGGTTTCATGTGGCGCAGGGGTTTACTACGTGACGCATCTCCAGAGATGCGTCACGTTGTAAATATTGCGCAACGCGGCGCATGGTTTGCGTCGCCGCTGCGTCACATGCGTGAGGCAACGGCGGCGCAAAAGTGGAGCAAGGGGCTTGTAAATATGCCCCTAAGTGTCCATTTTGCGATCTGGTTGTGGGATTCAATGCATTGCGGACTTTCCGGCCCTAAACACGTTGCAATCTGCCGCTAATGCTGCGTTGTAGTGTTCTTTATTTTTCTATTCCGTGTGTTAGGTTTTACGTTCCCAAAATCTACTATTGCATTAGATGTCTTTTGCACACAGATTGTCATGGATGCATTACAATGCTTTTTGAAGTGTCTGTTATGCAAAAGCTGTGATATCACACGAAAAAGTGCAGCCATTCATCGGGACCTTGGACTCAGGAAAAGGACCCGCTAGCTCACCCTGTATGGGTTTTCTTGTTTGTCTAGGTTGTATTCCTCCAAGGTGCTTTTGCCTAATGGCGTAAACAGTTGGGTAGAACGCAGGCTGATAACAGACTCGTGAAAATGATAGTAATAGTCTGTCACTTATGAAGTGAGAACCTGATATAGACAGTTTTTTTCATTTTTATCTTTGTTAATCAGACAGCTTTCTTCACAGTGTGCAGCGGTTTTGTGTAAAAAGTGGGAGCATTACACATTGAAGTGAGACACTCAAAAACATTGTTTTTGTTGAAGATTAAGTATAAAATGTATTCTGAGGTTTAGTAATAAAATTCAGGTGGTTTGATATAACAGCTCGTGTCACATATCCTTTTTAACTGTTCAAATACTTTCTACACAACATGGAAGCTATGTCACACAAGTGTCCTCTACACTTTAAGTGACAATTGGCAGAATGCACTGCAGGAGGAAATTATTTGACCTCTGTGCATATTTTTGCTATTTCATTGTCAGATCTATGGGTGAGGAAAGGGCTGTACCCCTACTGAAATTGTACAGATTTCCACCTTTGATGAAGATGGCATAATCCAGTTTTATATGCCTGAAGGTTCATTTGAAATTTCTCATCTCTGCCTAAGATACATTATTAATAATGTTGTAAGTTTTCAGGGTCGTGAGAGTGTCAGGATTGTGAACTTTATCATCATCTACACTCATAACCTGCTTTCCATGATATTCACAAAGGAAACCCCTAAAACTACCATAAGTGTCGTCACAGGAGTGTAAGATTAGTTTCTGAACAAGCTTCTATTTGTTAAGTAACTTGCCTTTCTAGTACTCTGTAGGTGTGGGTGAGGATTCCAACTTCACCTAGGATGCTGTCTTCGCACTTTTTCCAGTTTACGAAGTTTTCCAAGAATTCCAACTTCACTGCTATGATATTTCTTTCTGCGAAAATGCCTTGCAAGGAAGTTTCCTCACAAATCATTTTGCTAAAGAATTATTACTTTTGGCAGAAGATTTCTCCTGCTTTTTGTTCAGCTTTAGAGAAAAGTTTACAAACTGCAAAGTGGAAATTCGCACACCTCTTGTACTCTTCTGATCAATTAGATGTGTTTCGGGACCATGGTTAATTACTGATAATACGTTTTCAGGCACCCCTTATTTGGACGAAGATTTGTTGACCACTGTAATGAGATATATTGTCAGGGTCATGATTAATGATTTTAGGATACTTGCCGAACCTGGGACCCCCAGCCCAATTGAAGAAGCTTGAATAAACAGTATTTCTTATTACAAGAAATGTATGAAGTTCTAACACTCTGAACTTCTGTTTTTTTTAAAATTTATTGAGCGCTTTGTCCTTCAAAGTGTTTAAAAACACAAAGGGACAATGAAAAGGCCCTTCGGGGCTGTAGTACCATTCCTGCTGCCATTCATAGCTACAGGCATGCCAACCTGCAGCTGATCTTAGTTGTTGTAGCTCTTCCCACATATTCCACATTGGCTGAAGTCCCTGGGTGACTTCTGGCAATAGGAAAATGTTATGATGTGATTGCTTAGTGGTAGTTGTTGTGTTTTCCGAGTGACACCAGGGAATCACACTACCCTGCATCCTGTTGTCCTGTACAAGTTGGGCAGAGCATGCAGCAGCGGGTACGGTGTTGGGTGAAGTGGAACTATGCTTCAGGCAGTCAGTCAACTTTGCACTTTTTCATGAAGTTCGAAGTTAGGCAAACCCCCTGACCTTCTAGGCATAGTGATTCATTTTGCCCATCTATAGTTATTGCTCAGCTGTGGCAGAGGTCCCCACAGAGGAACGCTTCCTTTTCAGAAAGGTGTATTAGCAGAAAACCTGTAAAATGTTGAGGCGACATTTTCTGCTCTAGCGTTGCTCACATGTAGCTACTGGCAATACTGCACCAATCACAAACACTCAACCAATGTTTCACATGTACTAAGCTTGTTAGAGTGAGGTATTCTGGTCGTCCAATCAACCATTTACAAACTGTTTACAGCGTGAAGTCTTCATAGGCTGGAAATGGATATACAGCGAGCAATGTGTATTCAGTGCAGAGATGAGCTCATACACTAAATTAATGGCCTGTTATTTTAGAAGTGGAAATATGAAGCCATGTTTACTCAGAGGTTTATTTTTGACTGAATGGGTGTCTTTCACATAAACTGTATCAGCCTAATTAGAGAAGGCTTATTTGCTAGTCCAGAGTACTCACTAAGGGTGTTGCGTCTCCAACCTCAATGTTAGGGTTTGCTTTCCGGGTGTCACCTGAGCAAACAGCCCCATTCCACCCCCTGCAGCAACTCGCTTCACCCACCATCGTGTGACTGTGGTGCAGTACTCCTACGATGATACTACTCCCAGCAACTGCAAAACCCACTCACGTATTTTCCAACGGGCCCTTCCACAGCCTCCAGCTAACCTTTAGTAAACCCCAAGGCTCTTTCAGATAACCTAAATAGATCTTAAAACATCGTATGACAGTCACTGACACAGCTGACAACACTAACTCATATAGTGCACAATGGGCCCTCACTTCGTATAACAGTGACTACAGGAGCCCGTCATACAGAGCCCAATAGTCACTGGCATACCCAAGAAATCATTCCGATTAAACAGACCCTCACACACAACAAATAAACCACTCCATATGACCAACAAATCATCACATACCAGTAGCGGCTCCTGGAGGGAGTGCTGCGGGACGGTGGGGCGGAGCGGGGGAGGGGGAGGGGCAGGGTGGGGGGTAGTAAACTCCGGCATACGGCCGAACAGAGGTAAGTACATAAATAAATAAATAAATAAAACGAATTACATTGCGCACGCTGCATCGCCATTTGGCGTTGCAGCGTGCGCAATGTAATTAGTTTTATTTATTTATTTATGTACTTACCTCCATTCGGCCGTATGCCGGAGTTTACTACCCCCCACCCTGCCCCTCCCCCACCCCACCGCCCCGCAGCACTCCCTCCAGGAGCCGCTACTGTCACATACGCTCAACAAACACTCAACGACTCCCATCAGATCTTGTTAATGCTTCCCACAGACTGCATACAGTTTCCCAGGGGCATAACGCATCCCTTCGGCTCCTGCCACACAGGGTGCCCGCCAACCCTCCTCGGGACCCCCAACCTTTCAAGGGGGCCCCATTCAGGCCAAGATCAATGAATCTCTTTGACATATGGGAGACTCAGGGCCCCTCATTACATTCTGCAGGGGGTCCCCATCATTTTGTGTTACGCCATTACAGCTTCCAACTTACTCTTGAACTACCATGCAAACCAATTCATTTCTCAGAAAAGCCCACCACATATTCCTGCCAGATGTTGACTTCGCCGTCATAGATCTTTACATAGTTTGATACACAGTTTCTCAGAGATGGCTCAAATCCTGACAAAATCCCAATACAAGGCCAGTGCTTAATTTGTAATAAATAATAAGTGCCAGGGCCCTCATGATGAACCCACTGCAGCTTGCACCACCCATTGCCCCGTCAGCGCTGCCATCACAGTACCTACACAACTTCTAATCATCACACTGCTACACATGTGACAATTCAGACTGTTTGAAATGCTTGGGCAGTAGGTATTAGTTTTTTTTTTTAATGTAAAATGAAATAATAAAACAACTCTGTTCTGTTATCTCTACCTCACGCAAACAGCGCCACCATGTGGCAGCTGTCATAAGTGCCGGTGTTGAAAATTAAGTGTCCTGCCAAGCACCGGAAACTACCGGCTCAAATTAAGCACTGCAAGGGACTGAGATTGAACTTAAACTGATGGATTCAGTTCTGTTTTCCTCTTGTGTATCTCAGCCCACATCCTAAATTTATGTCAAAGGACAAGGATACTAGTAGTTTAACACAGTACGGGCTTCACTCTTGGCACTTTGACATTCATTGTGAAACATCTGCATAATGGCTAGTCTGCACCAGTCTGACACTGTGACCAGTTAGTTGTCTTCTACGACATGAGAATCTGGATCTATCTTTGGGAAATCACAGAGAGCTGTCACCTTGGCTGGTCTTAAAATGAAAACTTTTAGAATCCATGTATATGCGCATAAATGCTAAATGTACCTATCTTAATGTTATTGATTGACATCCATCAACTTTCTAATGCATCAATTTCCCTATTCATCCTTCCAAAATAGCTAATTTATTATGTAAGCCAGTACTGTTATATACAGACTCTCCAATCGAAGTGCTCTGTTGCTAAGAATACACAAATAGATGAATAAACAAATACATTAACTATCTCAATGAGGTATTAAAATACTGCTTTAAATTGGATTCCGATTTTTGATCGATCGAGCCAAGACTATTACACTCTGCCTGTTTGAGTCTACACTGCAGTCCATGAAATGGGAAGACCACGAAGGCTTAGCAATTATCTACTATCTGCATGCTATGAATACCCGTCATCTGATCAGAATAAATGCATCTGACACTAACTAAGACATGATACTTTCATTAGGATTGATTTTCATGGTATTTTGAAGAAAGACAGCCATTTTATTGAAAAATGAACCAAGGAAACCGAGCTGCTGTTAATAACCAAGGAATCCCTATGTGGGAAGACAAATTGTGGCCATATTTATTGGGCAGGAAAAGAGGGTCCATCTGAATAAAGGATAATGGACTGTTACTCATAGCCATATCAACAACTGGGGCTGGGGCCTCCTTAGATCACTGGCACATGGCCACATCCAGCAGCACCTGTAAAGAATCTTGGGCTAATAATTGGGACAGACCAAATGTTGGTAAATCAGGTAGAGTGGTGTCAAAGCAAAGGGCTGTTTTCATCAAATTAAACTATTTGCGCATATTTTCCATGTTTTGAGTTTCAGCATTGAGCTACAGTAGGCAATGCATTAATACAATTCCCCCTTGCTTACGGTAGCATCATATACGAGGGTGCCCTGGCTGATCCTTCACGTCGACTAAAGGGAGTGCTCAATGCGGAAGAAGAATATTGATGAGACATTGTACGTTTCAGCATGTTTCACCTATACTGTCCTCTCGTCGCAATCCTTGGCACAGAAATATATGTTCAAATGTGTGTCTTAGTACATAGAGGAGATAGGCTAAATCTCATAGGCTTTTGCCAGAAAAATGCAGCCAATTTTAAAGGTTGGCTTTGGGTCGGATTGGAAATTGTGGAAATGCCTTTTATGCAACATCCTCCAGGATGTGAAATACACTCCCTAGAAGCAGAAACCTATTAAAGTTAGAAAAACTCCTAAAAACGTGCTTGCTTTTATCTAAATAAGGCTATTATCCTGATTCATTCTCTGATGTAGAGTGTACATTGCTAGGACACTTTTTTGCACGTGTGGTCAACAAAGTACTATAAATGAATGACGAAAGAAATACATAAACAGCCCTCCCTCTAATGCACTCCCCAACTCAGACAGAAGGAAAAATCCTTAGGATTCACTATCAATGCTTGGCACCATGTTCAAAAGAAAAATGATGACCAAAGTCAAAGGCGAAAGAAGCAAACCAAAGTTTTAATGTATTTTATATAAGGATTATCATCTAAATAAGGTTGTGTGATGGTACCACGCATGCGATTGCCACAAATGCCAGTTCCAAGCTGTCTGAACCACGCAAGTCTTAACCACGCATACCTTTACAATGCAATATGCGCTGCTACGGCATGTATGGTAAAGACTTATGCGGGGTTAAGACTTTTCCGGTAAGTGTACCCCGATCCCTGCCCCCTGCTCTGAGCCCTAAAACAGCCCCCAAGCCCCCACCCTGAGACCTAAAACCAACCTCTTACCCGAAGCACTAAAAACCTCCCTTCCCCCCAAGCCCTAAAAGGTACCCCGATCTATGCACCCGAGCCCTAAAACGGCCCCCAAACACCTGTCCTGAGACCTCAAACTATCCCCTCCCTCCTGAAAACAAACCACCTCCCCCGAGCCCATAAAACTACCCTGACCCCCCCAGCCCTAAAAATGTCCCCGACCCCACCCTAAGCCCTAAAAACTACCCAGACCCCCAGCCCATAAAAAACTATCACAACCCCCAAGCCCTAAAAACGTCCCCAACCCTCCCGCCCTGAAAACGCGTACTTGCACGTAATTGCGTACTAAATACTGCATAAAATTCTAGGGGCCAACCGTCAGTCCCTGGGGTTTTACCTCTCGCCAATTGCTGAATGGTTTTGGATATCTTGGTTTCCGTAATGGGAGATTCTAGGGTGGTGAAATGTGTCTCCGGGATCTGGGGGAAAGCTATGCATTCGAAGAAGAGCTGTAGCTCCTGTCTGTCATAAGGTGAAGGGGCTCTGTATAGGGAGGCGTATTATCGGCAGAAGGCTGAGTTAATCTCGATCTGCGAGTTGACCAGCCGGCCCTCCGAGTTAAAAATAGCAGTAATGGGTGTTTGGGATGAGTCAGTTTTCGATAACCACGCTAATGTCCTGCCCGCTTTGTCCCCCTTCTCATGTCTTCTAGCCAAGTATTGCTTATAGTCCAAGGCACACAGCTGGTTGAGAGTCGTTTTATGGGATAGCTTAGCTTGGGCCAGTGTGGGTATGATTTGTGGCTCAACGGGTGATAGACGCTCGCAATGCTGTAATTCCTTCTCTACAGATTCCAGCTCTTTATTGAGGGACATGTGGGCACCATATACTGCTTTTATTGCATGTCTGCGTAAGACCACCTTAAATGCGTCCCATTCTATTCCCGCATTGGATTCAGTGCCCTCATTGTCTAGAAAGTATGTTGTGATTTATTGTGATAGGGAGGTGCGTAAAGGAACATCTTTGAGTGCTTCTAGGGGGAGACGCCACATAGGGATACTGGGTTTAGTTTTCCCCCAAGTCAGCTGCAGTTGTAAGGAACTGTGGTCTGACAATGTGCGGACAAGGTATTCCGCATGAGACACCCGTGGCAAGACCTCGTGGGAACAATATATTAGGTCTATTCTACTCCCTGCTGATAGGATTTATACCTCGCCATGCGTCCTGCAGATGCAGATTGGTGTGCCATGTATGCAGATGGTGTGACATGGTGATGGATTGTGCACCTGGGAGTGGGGGGCGTGAGAGGTCCATGTCTAGATCTGTGGTGCAATTGAAGTCCCTTCCTCAATAGATAGGTGCTGATGGGTCATGGAGCAACGCTGGGGCCATGGATTGCAAAAATTAGGATTGGCCTTAGTTTGGGGCATAGAGTAAAATTAGCGATATCGGTAGGCCATCCAAAAATCCCCTCCAGAATTGCACATCGCCCGTCTGGATCAGTACGTGTGTTAAGTATCTCCAGTGGAATCCCGGGCGCCATCCATATCAGGGCCCCTCAAGCATAACCAGAGTACGTGGTCCCTTCTATCGTGCCCCTCCAGCACTTCCGCATTGCGGCAAGTGACTGAGTGGCCAAGTGTGTTTCCTGGAGGAGCGCAATGGTGATTTTGCACCTCCTCATGGCCACGGACATTCCATGTGTATAGAAATATATGGGTTCCCTGTGTTCCCATTTACAAATACTTGTCACGGAGGTGAGAGTTGGTTCCCGGTGTGCCAACATCAAGTCCTGTGCCCACCCGTGAAAGTATGATCCCCATATAGTACACAGGCATTTGTATACATTCTTAGCAATTTGGTGGTGCTAACAGTGCATTATAAACAATAACAGTCCCCAACTCCCACTCCCAGGCCAATACGCCAATGGGCGTACAGCCATCAGCACTTAACTGTGATTTGACTAAAGTTTCAGATGAAGAAAGGAAAAAGAATGTTAATGTTAAAGCCATTTATAACACACTTGAATCACCCCGAGGGGTATCTCAGCGTGACCAGGCATATAGACCAGGAATAAATAGAGAAAGGAGCAGAGAGAGAAAAGAAAAAGTAGTACAACAATGGTTCTGTAATAGTCACTCAAGGTGGGTGGGAAGTGATGACAGCATGGTGAGCTTGGAATGCCGGCTTGTGAGAGTTGTTGTGCAAAGCCCTGGATATTCTTGTGCAGCATTGTTTGACCAGGAGTTCCTTTTGTAGTCCACAATGGCATTTACGCAGTTGCCAGGTTATGTTGCTGGTCTGTGTGAGAGCTCTCACATTAGGTTGTCGGACGTTTGTGGAGTGACTGCGGGGCTGCCGCCCCGTACCGCTGTTTGTAGCGAGTCTGTTAGTGATGGACTATCCTCTGATTGATTCTCCGCCTCCGACCCCGAAGATGATGGAGGACGGGAAGCCGCGTATCTTTCAGTGTTCTTTGCTGCTTCTGCTCTCTCCCTTGCCGCCTGGACTTTGGAGGGCCCCTGTAGTTGGCTTTTGCTTCGTGAGCCACGGCATCTTTGTGTCTACCACTTCTGTCGAGGTTCAACTATTGTTCCCCAATTGTGCGCTAGCCCATTCTGCTCCATCCAGGCTCACGCCTCCTCTGGTGTGGCACAGAAACTGGTGTTGCCATCGTGTTGGATCCGTAGGGTGGCTGGGAATTGGAGAGCATATTTCACGTTGTGGTCCCTCAGGCTCTTCTTCACGTTGAGGAAGTAGGACCTGCGTCGCTGCACCGCAAGTGTATAGTCCGGGTATTTGTGCACCGTAGCGTTTTCGATCAGCCATGGGCCGAGAGCTCTCGTTACCTGCAGTTTATGGTCTCTGTTGCGGTAGTTAAAGAGTTGTGCCACCACCGTCCTTGGAGGGTTTCCCAGGCAGGGGGGCATCCGGTACGCTGTGGGCCCTCTCTACCGAGAAAAATTTGGATTGTTTGCCCTGGAGGATCGCGTCAACAAACCAGGATTCAAGGTAGAGTTCCATACTTTGGGCCTCACACATTCAGGGAGGCCTACTATTCATCCGTTGTTCCTGCCTGATCTTCCTTCCTGGTCTTCCACCTGGTTTCTGAGGTGTTCCAACTCCTTTTGTAGTGTTCTGATTTGTTCTTCTGCCACCTTCACGAGGGCCTCATAGCCGCCAACATCGATTCAGAGTTCTCAACCCTGTCTTTTAATTTTTTGTGATCTTCATGCATGAGTCCCATTTCAATGCATAGTGCATCTATCTTGGGGCCCAGGATGGATTTGATATCCAGGACCGCCGCCAGGAGTTCGTCGAAACGATGTGAGTGGTCTAGTAGAGCTTCTGGTGATGATTTTCCAGTTTGGTTGGTGTCCATTGGACGGTCTGCAGGATCCAACGCACCCCCGCCTGGCCCTGGGGCCTGTCCGGTTTGTTCTTCCCCATCCTGTGGGGGGCAGCACAGGGTATGCGCCTGTTGATGGTCAGCAATATCTTGGGGTATCAAGGTGGGTTGTGCCGTCACAGGGTTCACAGTGCAACAATGAGGACCATGAGAGGGCACCAGGCACTGCTCTGCAGCGGTCCTGCTGCACCCCAGAGGTGTCGCTGCCTCAGCCCGCAGCTCAGCAGGGCAGCTGCCAAGCACAGATAGTCTCCCATGTACAGTAGCAGGGACCACACGCCAAAGCCACAGCCTCCGGACAGACAAGAGGCAAGGGGAGCACAAGTCTCAGTACATCCAGGCCAGTAGTGGATAGGCTGGACCACTGCTTGATCCCTGCCACCCACACCGGTCCCCAGCTCCAGCAGCTTGCGGTTTACAGTAGTCTCAGGCTCTCACTTGCCCTCAACATTCGACAGGAGGGGTGCCGCAGTAAAGTCTCACCTTATAGGGGCCCCCGGAGTAGGCCCATAGAGCACACAGGCCATGCAGCTTAAGCAGGATCCACATGCCAGTACCCTTCTGAGGAAACTCGGGGCAAAGGCAGGGGCCCCACTCAGGAGTGGTGACGGTCCCCGCAAGTGCCATCTTGGCCACGCCCCTGTTACTCTATCTAATTAAGAGCTTTGCAGAACACATCATGCGTGTTACCTTCCAATTACTCCAGAGCACTAGATAAATTGCCAATGTACAGTTTGATGAAGAAAAAAGAGTGTTAGAATCCAATCCGATGAGTGAGTGTTAGTGTATGCTATTCTGTGGCTTTTTTCCGCATAACTGTGGATTTGCCACATTTTCCACATAATCCATCATCTGCTTCATAATCTGCAGATTTAAAAAAAAAGATGTGTTTTTAGCTCAAGCAGATCAAAAGTTACTAAAAACTTGGTGACGTGGGTTCATGCACATTGGAAGGCCCTTTGCAAAGGGGAACTGGGCATCTTTCAGTTGCTTTTTTCTGTATTTTGTGGGTAAACAGGTAATATTTAGGTGAAATCTTTGCCCAGGCAGTATTACCATCTGTAAAAATTACAAATTAATGAAGTAGTGTATCAAAGAATTTGCCGCAATTTGCCACATAATTTGCCTTTTCATGCCACTTAATTTAGTCAACCATCCCAGTAATTTGGTGCTCCCCTGCCACATAATTCCAGTGTCCCAGAGTATAGCTTTTGTCACTGCCACTTCATAAGGGACAGAATCCGCCAGATGGTACACATTTTACTGGAGATTAAATTAACCACACAAGGCTTCGGGTATTTATCAGGATAAATAAACTCTGAAAATGGATTTATGTATTCAGGTGTTCTAAAATGCCAGCACGTAGTCTTACAATCAGTTCACAGCATTTGTTTAACAAAAAATCCCTGGATGCAGACCTCCTGGACAGGTTTTAAACTGTAACTAGAAGTTCTTGGGCACCAAAGCAACTTTTGAGGTGGAGATTGCTACTGCTGTGTCCTGAGCAGCAGCGATAGTTAGTTCAGCACTAAATCAAAATCTGCATAGCATTGCTACTCCTAGCCCTTCGTGGATGTGAGGACAGAGGAAACCTTACAATACCATTACCATGCACAAGACGCAATAAATAACACTGACAACTATTTTGTGGATGAAATTATGTCACACGATTTTTGATTACACAGGTTGGGTTAATTTACAGGTAATCCAGGTGTCAACAGTGAGTTCACCGAACAGCTGACACCCTTCCTGAGAACGCTGGAACTGTCTTGTTGGTGATAGCACCACCAATGCTCTTTAATTTTTGTAACTCATTTACTTCACATGGGTTTCTAGCCTATTTTTTCCTTTTTGCGTTAAGCTCCTGACAGGTCGGAGCAAGACCAAGGCCAGTCTCAACAGTTGCTCAGGTTTCGAACTGTCCCTTGAGGAATAAAGGAGCACAGTTGTGTCATGCCAGGCAGTGCCTTAAGGACTCACAGTGGCTTGAGGAGTTCCCTTTTGGCTCCAAGATCCACTACCTGGAGGCCTTTGTAGTTGCATAAAGCTTTATGATAAACCTGTAACTCTGCCAAGCCTCAGAGATGGCACCTCGCGATAACCGAGGCCTCTCCACCTGTACCAGCTCCTTCCTTTCCTACTAGGTACACACAGACCCTCCCAGGCTTCCTGAATATTGAGCCAGAAACTGTCCAACTCAATATCAAACAAATGCACCTGATCTAGTTCAGAAGCTCTCAATTAGATTTCTATTCAGGAAATTGTGTACATTGAGTAAGAAACAGATTGCTCCATAATTCTCTGCATATTGAGGTTAGTTCTCCTAAACGGTGTGATAGCAGCTGTTGACTTAGCCCCACTCTCTCCTTACACAGGATGATGGGGTTTCTGACCAAAGTGTGCCACAGTGACCCACCAGAGCTGGCAAGAGTCTCTCTGTAGGATGAAGTAGCATGACCTCTAAGTACTCAGGTCTCACCCTAAGCAGGGGTCTCCAACCTTTTCTGTACTGAGAGCTACTTATGTTCAATGAAACACATTGAGAGCTACAAATGTTATTAGTGTTGTACAATTTACATTTTTGTATATGTATAATAATTCAACCAAACAAAAGCTTTCTTATTTAATAAGCTGGGCTGCACACAGGTGAGCTACACTGAGGTAGCTGGAGAGTTACAGTAGCTCACGAGCTACTGGTTGGAGACCCTAATGTATACCTGGATCAAACAAACGATATATTCTTTGTAATTCTCAACAACCTAATCTTGCCCATAGTAACATTGGCATCAGATTAATTAACTAATATTGTAAACCATAGGTACTCACAAACATTTTCCAAGGGGCCAAAAAATGTGGTCTGTGGTGTGTCTGAGGGCTGCATTGATGTATTGATGCCAGAAGAGTGGAGGTTTAAGGGAAGAGCGATGGGCGGGAAGGTGTAGTGCAGGCTTCGCCAACGAGTATCTCGTGAGCTACTGGTAGCTTTCCAGCTACGTGTGAGAAGCTTTTCTGTGTGCAGCCCAGCCTTCTAAATTAGAAGTGTTTGCTTGGTTGAATTAATTTATGTTGAACAAAATTCTAAAGTGTATTCCAAATGAAAATCTGTGTATTTTTAGACTTCATAATTTCCTAAACATATTTTAAGCTGACATTATAACGATAAATCATGTGGCGCTGGGGAGACATATCACTAATATTATTAACTTGTTTCCAACGGTATTGCCACTATGGCTGTGATACATTACCCGTGTAGAGTCATTCCAAATTGATAGACTGCTTGCAACCTTGCCAGACGCACTGAGGCGATCACTGCTAGTAATCTTGCATTTGGTTGCCACTAATGTAATCCTATCAGATATGGTCGCTATTACAACACTAATTATATATTGTTAGCTTGGGATGATTTCCATTGAACTTAAGTAGCTCTTGATTACTGAAAAGGTTGGAGACCCCTGGCATAGGGGAAATGAAGTAAGCATGTCTAGTGGCTGAATTGAACAATGTGAAGCCAGAAAACCTGCGATTAATTCAGGCTCCCCCACTTGACCAATTTGTCAGATCATAGGCAATTGTTTTATTTCTCTTTGCCTCCTTTTTCTTCATTATTACATAAAAGAACACCTTGAAATACATGGGTTCAGGATATGTGCTGCACACAATCTTCCCTTGTGTTTGATCTAAAAACTATAATGTTGTCTATGTATAATAACAACCCAGGCCACCCAGAGGGTGCACGTGACAACTGACTTGCCTCCTAATTCACTATTGGCATTGTTGTCAAGTTGGAGGGAGCCATAAATGTTTCTAAATTCAAATTTGAAAACTTTTAATTTTTGATACCTTATATCTGTACTAAAGTGAAATGGCTCTCCTTGTTAATGAAATACACTTTTGGAATTTTCAAGATACTATAACATATTTTTACACATTTGCTGCTAGATGCCTTTAAAAATGAAGGTGTTCCTAAAGTTAAGTGGGGCAGGACACCTTAGTTACTTCCTTTCTTTAACTTCAGTAAACCTTCAAAAAATGCTTGCCCATCTATTTAACATCTTTTTAGATCTCGCCTAGCGTTGCAGCGCATGCGTTGCACGCTTTGCGAGGCATATGGTATATACTTTAGCGGGGAAGCTTCGCGTAAGCTCCGCCCACTCTCCGCCCATCTTTTTGTTTGGCTTCCATCCTAAATGCTGGCTTCTGATTGGTTTTCCCCTTGTTAGTCCCTCCTCCTAACGTCCATGGCGTAGTTTGTGCACATCCGAGGCTATTGGCCCCTTTACTCAACATTATTTTTTTCCCTGTGTCCCCCCCGCCCCCTTACGCAGTCCGTGATTTTTCGCCAACCCCTCACCCCCCCACTCCCATTTGTGCCTTCTATCACGCCCGCACACCCATTTTTAATGCAATACGTCTCGCGTAAATGCGAGTCGTATTGCATTGCAAATGCTTGTTTTAAAATAGTGCGCAGGCATCCCGGAAGTGACGTCCCTGGGGTGCACCGGAAGAAAACCCTCGGTTGCTCCGGAAGTCTTGTTTCGTAACTAGGCGCTATTCACCTCAGTTTTCGATCCCCTCTGCCTGAACCTCCCCTCCCCTTCTACCCGGAGCTCCCTGTCACCATCCCACTCCTCCCAGCTGGTGCCTTGACGCCTACGGAGCCCCCGTGCCCGATCGTCCGCCTGGGGATGCCCTATCTGGACTGATGGAGATCTCAGAGCTGTGCCTCTCAGACCCTCTGGGCTACCACAACCGGTGAGTACCTCCCATTGTGCTGAGCGCCGCGGGGTGAAGGGTGGGCGCAGACCCAGGCTGGTACCATGATATAGTACATAGCAATAACAGGGATATGGAGCTAAGGCAGCTGTACTTGTTTGAGAAGCACAGAGTCCCTGCCCACTCCAGATTATCAAGCCGCCATACGCATGATGATGTCACTTTAACAAGTGATTCAACCAGTCTGGGTCTATTCTGAAGGGAAACGATGACTCTTCGGTTATTAGGATGGCGGGACACACTATCTGTGATTTAAATTCATTGTGAAGAGAAGGTTCACAGGAAGAGCAGGGGAGGAGGCAGTGGCGGGACCAGGGCTGTTTCTACCATTAGGCAAGACTAGGCGGCTGCCTAGGGCGGCAAAAGGGCTAGGGCGGCAAAAGGGGGATTTTTTTTTTAATTTGTGCAATGCATATAATGCCCACTGGAACAGTCTGCTTTCATTTCACAGAAGTAGCAGGTGAAGTTCTTTACGTATGTTATCCTTCTTTTCATTTTTATAATTTCAGTATTGTAAAGAAACCACAGGGAACCCATTTCATAACCTTTAAAAGCAGTATAAATAATGTCACCATTCTCGTGCAGACACATGGAAAAGAGTACACATGTAAGTGAACGTAAAAACAGTAAGAAAAGCTACAAATATATTGAATTTTAAATAACATCACTAAGTTTGCAAGGAACACTTTGCAGTGCTCCAAGTGACAAATGGGAAAGTAAAGTAGAAAGAAAAACGTGGAGAAGTGGAGATAAAGGGGGTCGTCAGAGATAACAAAGTGGAAAGGAGCACAACATACAGCACAACAAGCTCTTTCTTAAAGTGTCAAACAGAATTTCTTCCCAGAATCCATGTCGTAGATCACTGCAACTTATTGGGAGACTCAATCTGTATGAGCAGTAAGGAATCAGGGCCTAGATTCACAAAAAGTCATTCAGAGATGGGCTGCATCATAAAAAGTTGTACTGCACTATGCAATTTTTTGCCTCATGGTCTGGCAGCAGCACCTGTATGTGAGTGCAAGTGCACCTGCTTGCACATGCTGCGCAGCGCACCCTAGCATAGTGGTGTGTGGAGCGGGCCGGCGGTACCAGTGTGTGGGTCCCCAGGGCCGTCAATCTTGTAGCGCGGGAAAGCGCTATCAATGACGGCCCTGGGCATAATTTTTGGCCTGTCCCCGAGCGGTGCTTTATGCAGCAGCCAGTGACGGTGACTACGTCTCGCACGTCGCACCACCCTCTCTCTCGGCGCGCGGGGGACGGACTGTTTGTGTCGGCTGCTCTGGTGCCTAGGAAATAAAATAACTGTGTCAGGTAATTGGTTTATAATTCACGAATTTCATTTGTTTTTAAGCAGTGCAAACAGGTGGCTAATAGCATGCCACACATAAAAAAATATATGGTGCCAGGAGGCTTATTTTTTCCGTCACGTCAATCTGAAATTCGTTTTTTGTTTTTTCACCCCAAAATACAGGTTCCGGTCTTATTATGGTCTGGAAATAGTGAAAAAAAGACGAATAGCCATAATTTATTTTCTAACCTGCAATAAAAACAAGTTCACATTGTGCTCTGCCTCTTGCGCTTTAGCTTTTGGGGTTGTTTGTCACGATTTATGCGGCGAGACATATCAGCGGCGGCTAGATATGAAGCGTGTGATGCCTGACCTGCGTGAATAAAATCATCTAGCGAGACTCTCCAATCCACCTGGTTCTAGAGTCAGTTTGGCAGCTCTATATGATTTACCACTCAAATGTACCCAGGCAACTATTGTACCTCGCTGTGATGTTCTACGGCTACGTTTGCGCTCTATACGCCCACTTACAAAACATACATCACTAATTAAATTGTGCCTCGGGGCTTAGATAATAGGTCAATATTACTCAGCACAAAGGCACTCCTTTTTAACTTGGAAAGATAAAAGGCTGAGTAGACTGTGCAAATATTTTAATTTGTGACCAGCTAACACTGCACATCTCTGCAGCAAGCGGTTAACCTACTCAGCTGTTTTGCCATGTGCTCTTTGATTGTTGGTGTTATTTATACTCAGGGCCACTTGAAATTAAGCCGCAGGGGGAACCAAATTATGCAGAGAGTTGGCTAAATTATGCGTCAAAAAAAGGCAAATTATGCGTCATAACGAGGCACATTTTGTGATCTAATGCATTAATTCTTCTAGCCTGGATGACTGGGGGAGAGAGTGATGATAGTAAAAGGGAGGGGACGGCATTTTTCAATTCTCGCCTAGGGCGGCAAAACACCTAGAAACGGCCCTGGGCGGGACTGGCCTGATGTCAGGGCCGCTCCCGGATCCGAGGCGTGAAGGGCTGTCAGCCTGTCCTGGGAAGTCTGTGTGTAGACTCCCTCTCGAGCTTGCATGCAGGCACACTCCTCTTGCGACGCTGATTCAGCCCCTCAGCCTTCTGCCAGCCTGGGAGAGACCAGGCAGAGAGATTACACGGGGAGGACTCGAGCACTACCTGCTGTGGAACAGGAGGAGAGGGCGCTTCCTGCCCACCTTCACGCCCCCAGGCAACTGAACATTGTAAGCCCTTGTCTGACTGTGTTAAGTAAAGTTATAATGCTTGTTACATGCGCACATAAATGTGCTGAACTAAATCTGTGTTTTAATTCCTCTGAGGTGCCCTATATTAATGTTGTAATGAACATTGTAGGATCTCAACCGTTATATAGCTTTTGTGACAATATCACAAATATATAACTACTCTTGTGTCGCTGTCGTTTTTATTTGCGCGATCCCTACCTTGTTAACACCACGGGTCTTTGTAAGGCGTCTTATCTTAAAAAGTCCCTTTAATACTTAATGCACGCATACATTTTCTTGGGATATTGAGAAATAACTTTCAAAGCCTCCTGATCTCAACCGTAATACTTATTTTTGCGCCCACTTCAAAAGAAACGATTGGTTTATCAGTTCGTCTTTTTTTCCTTGCATGATCTCTGACTTCTCCTTACCAACTGTAGGAAGGTGGAATCTGACTATATGGTTGCCCCCACTTTTTTCCTGGTGTTTTGCTGGTTTATGACTTAGCTGGACTGAGATCCTGCTATTCAGGACCCCAGTCTATCTGCTTCCTCTCTAAAATGGTTTCCATGTGCCTTAGGCACATCTCTGATTGGAATCTGGAGTGCCCTTATAAGTCCCTAGTATATGGTATACTATGTACCCAGGGCATAGGTACCTCGAGGCCTGCCAGGGGCTGAAGCATGTATTGTGCCACCCCTGGAAGGCCAGCCAAAAGGACACCAGAGGTCTGCTACTGCAGCCTGGGTAAGGTGGTGCATGCACCCCTTACTGTGGTATAGGCTACCAATATCACTACCTACATACACACATATAAACCTATAAGTCACTCCTATGGCAGGCCTTATCAATCCTGAAGGCAGAGTGCGTGGTTCCTATGTGAGAGGGTGCCCCTGCATGAGCAGGGCCCCTCTGCAGCGTTCGGAGACCCTTCTCTGATGCTGTTTGTAGTGCAGCCTGACCATATACTCTTAAGTGCATTATAACCTCGCGTTAAATGCTAACTTTGGGATGGCTGCACGGAAACATGTTGTGTTTGGTGTCAAACATCTTGGAATACTACCCCCCCACCAGTTCTGGCGGCGGGGGTAGCATTCCACCCTTCTAGAGGGAGAGACATGTACACACCGGCCTGCCCGGTAACTTCTTTCCAAGCCCTGGCATCACAAAATGGATGCCGCTGCCACAGACACGCAGTCTGGCCTCCTGCTGCTGACCGAAACTCTGGCAGGGGAGGCCTGGACAATAGGTTTCCTGTCCCAGGGAGGTGTAACCACCTCCCCAGACAGGATAGTGTGTATTGGGGCTGGGCGGGAGCACTCTCTGGTGCTTTGAAGTCCTGCACTGGGGGCACATTTGGTGTCCCTGTGCATACCCCAGTTCAAACCGGCTCAGGGGCTTCCAGCCCCTGCTCTGGCGCGAAACTGGACAAAGGGAAAGGGTGTAACCACCCCTCTGCCCTGACCCTCCCATAGGTGGGTCCCCAGAGTATGTCCAACCCCTATCTTAGTATAAGTATGGGACCCCAGTCCTTAGGACTTTAGATTAACCTGGACGAAACTCTGACACAGAATCCTGGACCTTCGACGCTCTACTTCAAGATTAGAGGACTGAAGAATCTCCCTTGGGGTCAAGGAGTGACTCCCCTGCTTGGCAGGCACCAAAGAAGCAATTGTCTGGTCTGCATCGCTGAAGCTCCCGCCGGACGCCGAAGTCTTTGCATCACCAGAGGTGGAGTTCCAGACTTTCCCAAGGCTGCCCTGAGTCCCCAGCAAAGCTGAGGCCCATAGCTGTCGTGGGTAACGTGGAACCGTGACCCCTGGACACCAATCGCATTTGCAAGTGCATCCTCTTCTGTGTCTCCCACGAAGTCGTGCTTTGGGTTCCTAGTAGCCCCAGCCTCCAGCACCGACTGCACCGAAGATCACTGGCCTCCACTCCACGAGTGTCCTGTGAGCCAGCTCCACGTGCGTCGACTTGAGGCTCGTTCGCGGTTGCTAGTCCGTTGTCTAGTAGGCCCTCCCGAAGGCCAATCTTCTTCTGCTTGGGCTCCCTGGTTGCTCCAGGCGTGCCCTGACTTACCCTCACTGGGTGAGTCCCACAGACCTTGCTGGTCTGCAACATCGTCCTTCTTCCATTTCCACGAGACTTGCTGTTGCCAAGGCTTGTTGGGTCCAATCCGGTCGCCGACACGCCTGCAATCGACAAAAATTGTGGAGCAGCTCGAATCCAGCTCCTGGTCGTCGTCGACGCCTCCTGGACCTCGTGGCTGAAGAGTCAAGGCAACCGTCAACCTACCTGAAGCACTCAACATCGGTGGGCATCTGCTCATCGCCTTCCTGGTCACTGGCTAGTGACCCAGACTCTGTCCCCTCTGCTTTCAGGTTCTACAAATCTTCGATCCACCTTTGGATCCACCCAAACACTTTCGACTTGGCCGCCAGCAGCACTTTGCAGCAGATCGCCATTGAAAGCGACGACGAAACCCGACCCCGAAAGACACCTATGCACCCGGCTCCCCTGGGTGAGGTAACTCGAGTACTCCGGTGCTCCCATGGGTATTGACACTAGAACAGCCTAGTTCTCAAAGGGTTTGCTCCAAGTCCTCCTCTAAGTGTCCCTTTTCTTTTAAATTCCAACCGCGACTTTCCCCATAGAAGTCAACGGCGATTCGCGGCTGTGTTCATACACTGCACGCGTCCCCCGTGGGTCCCCTGTGTCACTACCTTGGGTGGTTCCTTGTGGTCCAAGCACTTCTACAGGCTCTAGGCCCTGTGTCTAGCTCAGTCGTGGTTCTTATACCACTTTATTGGTATATGGTTTGGTACGCCCCTAGGGCTCAAACGTGTATTTGTGCTATTACTGTAGATAACTAACTTATAACTTTTGTACT
>CAWUFW010018805.1:0-208920 GCA_963921515.1 Calotriton arnoldi | reverse complement strand
ACTGCACTACCCTAAACCCTAAAACACTACCCCAGCACGACCCCCTACACTACCCAAACACCACTGCACTACCCTAAACCCTAAAACACTACACCCAGCACGACCCCTACACTACCCAAACACCACTGCACTACCCTAAACCCTAAAACACTAACCCCAACACGACCCCCTACACTACACAAACACCACTGCACTACCCTACACCCTAAAACACTATCCCCAGCACGACCCCCTACACTACCCAAATGCCACTGCCCTACTCTAAACCCTAAAACACATGACCCACTACAATACACAAACACCACTGCACTACCCTAAACCCTAAAACACTATCCCCAGCACTACCCCCTACACTACACAAACACCACTGCATTACCCTAAACCCTAAAACACTACCCTCTACACTACACAAACATCACTGCACTACCCTAAACCCTAAAACACAACCCACAGCATGACCCCCCACACTATTCAAACACCACTGTATTACCCTAAACCATGAAACACTACCCCAAGCATGATCCCCTACACTACCCAAACACCACTGCACTACCCTAAACCCTAAAACACTAACCCCAGCACGACCCCCTACACTACACAAACACCACTGCACTACCCTACACCCTAAAACACTATCCCCAGCACGACCCCCTACACTACCCAAACACCACTGCCCTACCCTAAACCCTAAAACACTACCCCAGCACGACCCCCTACACTACCCAAACACCACTGCACTACCCTAAACCCTAAAACACTACCCCCAGCACGACCCCTACACTACCCAAACACCACTGCAGCTACCCTAAACCCTAAAACACTTCCAGCACGACCCCTACACTACCCAAACACCACTGCACTACCCTAAACCCTAAAACACTACCACCCAGCATGACCCCCTACACTACACAAACACCACTGCACTACCCTAAACCCTAAAACACTACCCCCAAGCACGACCCCCTACACTACACAAACACCACTGCACTACCCTAAACCCTAAAACACTACCCCCAGCATGACCCCCTACACTACCCAACCACCACTGCACTACCCTAAACCCTAAATCTACCACCAGCATGACCCCCTACACTACACCAAACACCACTGCACTACCCTAAACCCTAAAACACTACCCCAGCACGACACCCCTACACTACACAAACACCACTGCACTACCCTAAACCCTAAAACACTACCCTACCATCCCCCTACACTACCCAAACACCACTGCACTACCCTAAACCCTAAAACACTACCCCAGCATGACCCCCTACACTACCCAAACACCACTGCACTACCCTAAACCCTGAAACACTACCCCAAGCATGACCCCCTACACTACCCAAACACCACTGCACTACCCTAAACCCTAAAACACTAACCCCAGCATGACCCCCTCCACTACACAAACACCACTGCACTACCCTAAACCCTAAAACACTACCCCCAGCACGACCCCCTACACTACCCAAACACCACTGCACTACCCTAAACCCTAAAACAATCACCCCAGCATGACCCCCTACACTACACAAACACCACTGCACTACCCTAAACCCTAAAACACTACCCCCAGCACGACCCCCTACACTACACAAACACCACTGCGCTACCCTAAACCCTAAACACTACCCCCAGCACACTACCCCTACACTACCCAAACACCACTGCACTACCCTAAACCCTAAAACACTACACCCAGCATGACCCCCTACACTACACAAACACCACTGCACTACTCCTAAACCATAAAACATACCCCAAGCACGACCCCTACACTACACAAACACCACTGCACTACCCTCAAACCCTAAAACACTACCCCAGCACGACCCCCTACACTACCCAAACACCACTGCACTACCCTAAACCCTAAAACACTACCCCCAGCACGACCCCCTACACTACACAAACACCACTGCACTACTCCTAAACCCTAAAACACGACCCCCAGCATGACCCCCTACACTACCCAAACACCACTGCACTACCCTAAACCCTAAAACACTACCCCAGCATGACCCCATACACTACCCAAACACCACTGCACTACCCTAAACCCTAAAACACTACCCCCAGCATGACCCCCCACACTACCCAAACACCACTGCACTACCCTAAACCCTAAAACACTACCCCCAGCACGACCCCCTTCACTACCCAAACACAACTGCACTACCCTAAACTCAAAAACACTACCCCCAGCACAACCCCCTACACTACCCAAACACCACTGCACTACCCTAAACCCTAAAACACTAGAACCCAGCACGACCCCCTACAGTACACAAACACCACTGCACTACCCTAAACCCTAAAACACTACCCCCAGCATGACCCCCTACACTACACAAACACCACTGGACTACCCTAAACCCTAAAACAATACCACCAGCACGACTCACTACACTACCTAAACACCACTGCACTACACTAAACCCTAAATCTACCCCAGCATGACCTCCCACACTACACAAACACCACTGCACTACCCTGAACCCTAAAACACTACCCCCAGCACGACCCCCTACACTACCCAAATACCACTGCACTACCCTAAACCCTAAAACACTAACCCCAGCATGACCCCTTACACTACCCAAACACCACTGCACTACCCTATACCCTAAAACACGACCCCGTACACTACACAAACACAACTGCACTACCCTAAACCCTAAAACACTACCCACAGCATGACCCCCTACACTACACAAACACCACTGCACTACCCTAAACCCTAAAACACTACCCCTACACTACACAAACACCACTGCCCTACCCTAAACCCTAAAACACAACCCCCAGCATGACCCCCTACACTACACAAACACCACTGCACTACCCTAAACCCCCTACACTATACAAACACCACTGCATTACTCTAAACCATAAAACACTACCCCAGCACGACTACCTACACTACCCAAACACCACTGCACTACCCTAAACCCTAAATCGACCCCAGCACGACCCCCTACACTACCCAAACACCACTGCACTACCCTAAACCCTAAAACACTACCCCCAGCACGACCCCCTACACTACGCAAACACCACTGCACTACCCTAAACCCTAAAACACTACCCCCAGCACTACCCCCTACACTACCCAAACACCACTGCACTACCCTAAAGCACTACCCCCAGCACAACCCCTACACTACCCAAACACCACTGCACTACCCTAAACCCTAAAACACTACCCCCAGCACGACTCCCTACGCTACCCAAACAACACTGCACTACCCTAAACCCTAAATCTACCCCCAGCACGACCCCCTACACTACTCAAACACCACTGCACTACCCTAAACCCTAAAACACCACCACCAGCACGACCCCTACACTACCCAAATACCACTGCACTACTCTAAACCCTAAAACTCTACCCCCAGCACGACCACCTACATAACCCAAACACCACTGCACTACCCAAAACCCTAAGACACTCCCCCCAGCTTGACCCCCTACACTACCCAAACACCACTGTACTACCCTAAACCCTAAAACACTACCCCCAGGATGACCCCCTACACTACAAAAACACCACTGCACTACCCTAAACCCTAAATCTACACCCAGCACAACCCCCTACACTACACAAACACCACTGCACTACCCTAAACCATAAAACATTACCCCAGCACGACCCCCTACACTAACCAAACACCACTGCACTACACTAAACCCTAAAACACTTCCCCCAGCAGGACCCCCTACACTACACAAACACCTCTGCACTACCCTAAATCCTAAAACACTACCCCAGCATGACCCCCTACACTACACAAACACCACTGCACTACCCTAAACCCTAAAACACTACCCCCAGCACGACCCCCTAAACTACACAAACACCACTGCACTACCCTAAAACCTAAAACACTACCCCAGCACGACCCCCTACACTACACAAACACCACTGCACTACCCTAAACCCTAAAACACTACACCCAGCACGACCCCCTACACTACACAAACACCACTGCACTACCCTAAATCCTAAAACACTACCCCAGCACGACCCCCTACACTACCCAAACACCATTGAACTACCCTAAACCCTAAAACACTACCCCCAGCATGACCCCCTACACTACCCAACACCACTGCACTACCCTAAACCCTAAAACACGACCCCGTACACTACACAAACACAACTGCACTACCCTAAACCCTAAAACACTACCCACAGCATGACCCCCTACACTACACAAACACCACTGCACTACCCTAAACCCTAAAACACTACCCCCTACACTACACAAACACCACTGCCCTACCCTAAACCCTAAAACACAACCCCCAGCATGACCCCCTACACTACACAAACACCACTGCACTACCCTAAACCCCCCTACACTATACAAACACCACTGCATTACTCTAAACCATAAAACACTACCCCAGCACGACTACCTACACTACCCAAACACCACTGCACTACCCTAAACCCTAAATCGACCCCAGCACGACCCCCTACACTACCCAAACACCACTGCACTACCCTAAACCCTAAAACACTACCCCCAGCACGACCCCCTACACTATCCAAACACCACTGCACTACCCTAAACCCTAAAACACTACCCCCAGCACGTCCCCCTACACTACACAAACACCACTGCACTACACTAAACCCTAAAACACTACCCCCAGCATGACCCCCTACACTACACAAGCACCACTGCACTACCCTAAACCCTAAAACACTACCCCAGCACGACCCCCTACACTACACAAACACCACTGCACTACCCTAAACCCTAAAACACTACCCCCAGCACTACCCCCTATACTACACAAACACCACTGCAATACCCTAAACCCTAAAACACTACCCCCAGCACTACCCCCTACACTAACCAAACACCACTGCACTACACTAAACCCTAAAACACTATCCCCAGCATGACCCCCTACACTACCCAAACACCACTGCACTACCCTAAACCCTAAAACACTACCTCCAGCACTACCCCCTATACTACACAAACACCACTGCAATAGCCTAAACCCTAAAACACTACCCCCAGCACTACCCCCTACACTAACCAAACACCACTGCACTACACTAAACCCTAAAACACTATCCCCAGCATGACCCCCTACACTACCCAAACACCACTGCAATACCCTAAACCCTAAAACACTACCCCCGGCACGACCCCCTACACTACCCAAACACCACTGCACTACCCTAAACCCTAAAACACTACCACCAGCACGACCCCCTACACTACCCAAATACCACTGCAATACCCTAAACCTGAAAACACTACCCCCAGCATGACCCCCTACACTACCCAAACACAGCTGCACTACCCTAAACCCTAAAACACTACCCCCAGCATGACACCCTACACTACCCAAACACCACTGCACTACCCTAAACCCTATAACACTACCCCCAGCATGACCCCCTACACTACACAAACACCACTGCACTACCCTAAACCCTAAATCTACCCCCAGCATGACCCCCTACACTACACAAACACCACTGCACTACCCTAAACCCTAAAACACTACCCCCAGCAAGACCCCCTACACTACACAAACACCACTGCACTACCCTAAACCCTAAAACACTACCCCCAGCACTACCCCCTACACTACGCAAACACCACTGCACTACCCTAAACCCTAAAACACTACCCCCAGCACTACCCCCTACACTACCCAAACACCACTGCACTACCCTAAAGCACTACCCCCAGCACAACCCCCTACACTACCCAAACACCACTGCACTACCCTAAACCCTAAAACACTACCCCCAGCACGACTCCCTACGCTACCCAAACAACACTGCACTACCCTAAACCCTAAATCTACCCCCAGCACGACCCCCTACACTACTCAAACACCACTGCACTACCCTAAACCCTAAAACACCACCACCAGCACGACCCCCTACACTACCCAAATACCACTGCACTACTCTAAACCCTAAAACTCTACCCCCAGCACGACCACCTACATAACCCAAACACCACTGCACTACCCAAAACCCTAAGACACTCACCCCAGCTTGACCCCCTACACTACCCAAACACCACTGTACTACCCTAAACCCTAAAACACTACCCCCAGGATGACCCCCTACACTACAAAAACACCACTGCACTACCCTAAACCCTAAATCTACACCCAGCACAACCCCCTACACTACACAAACACCACTGCACTACCCTAAACCATAAAACATTACCCCAGCACGACCCCCTACACTAACCAAACACCACTGCACTACACTAAACCCTAAAACACTTCCCCCAGCAGGACCCCCTACACTACACAAACACCTCTGCACTACCCTAAATCCTAAAACACTACCCCAGCATGACCCCTACACTACACAAACACCACTGCACTACCCTAAACCCTAAAACACTACCCCCAGCACGACCCCCTAAACTACACAAACACCACTGCACTACCCTAAAACCTAAAACACTACCCCAGCACGACTCCCTACACTACACAAACACCACTGCACTACCCTAAACCCTAAAACACTACACCCAGCACGACTCCCTACACTACACAAACACCACTGCACTACCCTAAACCCTAAAACACTACCCCAGCACGACTCCCTACACTACCCAAACACCATTGAACTACCCTAAACCCTAAAACACTACCCCCAGCATGACCCCCTACACTACCCAAACACCACTGCACTACCCTAAACCCTAAAACACGACCCCCGTACACTACACTAAACACAACTGCACTACCCTAAACCCTAAAACACTACCCACAGCATGACCCCCTACACTACACAAACACCACTGCACTACCCTAAACCCTAAAACACTACCCCCTACACTACACAAACACCACTGCCCTACCCTAAACCCTAAAACACAACCCCCAGCATGACCCCCTACACTACACAAACACCACTGCACTACCCTAAACCCCCTACACTATACAAACACCACTGCATTACTCTAAACCATAAAACACTACCCCAGCACGACTACCTACACTACCCAAACACCACTGCACTACCCTAAACCCTAAATCGACCCCAGCACGACCCCCTACACTACCCAAACACCACTGCACTACCCTAAACCCTAAAACACTACCCCCAGCACGACCCCCTACACTATCCAAACACCACTGCACTACCCTAAACCCTAAAACACTACCCCCAGCACGTCCCCCTACACTACACAAACACCACTGCACTACACTAAACCCTAAAACACTACCCCCAGCATGACCCCCTACACTACACAAGCACCACTGCACTACCGTAAACCCTAAAACACTACCCCAGCACAACCCCTACACTACACAAACACCACTGCACTACCCTAAACCCTAAAACACTACCCCCAGCACTACCCCCTATACTACACAAACACCACTGCAATACCCTAAACCCTAAAACACTACCCCCAGCACTACCCCCTACATTAACCAAACACCACTGCACTACACTAAACCCTAAAACACTATCCCCAGCATGACCCCCTACACTACCCAAACACCACTGCACTACCCTAAACCCTAAAACACTACCCCCAGCACTACCCCTATACTACACAAACACCACTGCAATACCCTAAACCCTAAAACACTACCCCCAGCACTACCCCTACACTAACCAAACACCACTGCACTACACTAAACCCTAAAACACTATCCCCAGCATGACCCCCTACACTACCCAAACACCACTGCAATACCCTAAACCCTAAAACACTACCCCCAGCACTACCCCCTACATTAACCAAACACCACTGCAATACCCTAAACCTGAAAACACTACCCCCAGCATGACCCCCTACACTACCCAAACACCGCTGCACTACCCTAAACCCTAAAACACTACCCCCAGCATGACACCCTACACTACCCAAACACCACTGCACTACCCTAAACCCTATAACACTACCCCCAGCATGACCCCCTACACTACACAAACACCACTGCACTACCCTAAACCCTAAATCTACCCCCAGCATGACCCCCTACACTACACAAACACCACTGCACTACCCTAAACCCTAAAACACTACCCCCAGCAAGACCCCCTACACTACACAAACACCACTGCACTACCCTAAACCCTAAAACACTACCCCCAGCACTACCCCCTACACTACGCAAACACCACTGCACTACCCTAAACCCTAAAACACTACCCCCAGCACTACCCCCTACACTACCCAAACACCACTGCACTACCCTAAAGCACTACCCCCAGCACAACCCCCTACACTACCCAAACACCACTGCACTACCCTAAACCCTAAAACACTACCCCCAGCACGACTCCCTACGCTACCCAAACAACACTGCACTACCCTAAACCCTAAATCTACCCCCAGCACGACCCCCTACACTACTCAAACACCACTGCACTACCCTAAACCCTAAAACACCACCACCAGCACGACCCCTACACTACCCAAATACCACTGCACTACTCTAAACCCTAAAACTCTACCCCCAGCACGACCACCTACACTAACCCAAACACCACTGCACTACCCAAAACCCTAAGACACTCCCCCAGCTTGACCCCCTACAGTACCCAAACACCACTGTACTACCCTAAACCCTAAAACACTACCCCCAGGATGACCCCCTACACTACAAAAACACCACTGCACTACCCTAAACCCTAAATCTACACCCAGCACAACCCCCTACACTACACAAACACCACTGCACTACCCTAAACCATAAAACATTACCCCAGCACGACCCCTACACTACACCAAACACCACTGCACTACACTAAACCCTAAAACACTTCTCCCAGCAGGACCCCCTACACTACACAAACACCTCTGCACTACCCTAAATCCTAAAACACTACCCCAGCATGACCCCCTACACTACACAAACACCACTGCACTACCCTAAACCCTAAAACACTACCCCCAGCACGACCCCCTAAACTACACAAACACCACTGCACTACCCTAAACCCTAAAACACTACCCCAGCACGACCCCCTACACTACACAAACACCACTGCACTACCCTAAACCCTAAAACACTACACCCAGCACGACCCCCTACACTACACAAACACCACTGCACTACCCTAAACCCTAAAACACTACCCCAGCACGACCCCCTACACTACCCAAACACCACTGCACTACCCTAAACCCTAAAACACTACCCCCAGCATGACCCCCTACACTACCCAACACCACTGCACTACCCTAAACCTTAAATCTACCCCCAGCACGACCCCCTACACTACACAAACACCACTGCACTACCCTAAACCCTAAAACTAGGGTGACCAACCGTCCGTAAATTTCACGGACTGTCCGTTATTTTAGTATGATGTCTGTAAGGCGTCCGTAATTTGGGGTCCCCAAATTACGGACGCCTTACAGACATCATACTAAAATCAAATTGGGGATTTCAGGAAGGTTTGCTGTTCCCCTACGAGAGGCCCCATGAGTTTAAAAGTTTACACTCAGGGCCTTTCGCATCTTTTAATCTGTAGACTGAGGCTGCCTGCAGCAGCCCCTCCCGGACCTCGCAAAGAGTGTGGACTGGCCCATTGCCATTCTGAGACTGCAGACGATTATCACAGATAGAATGACAATGGGCCCTATTATAGTGACAGCATGTGGTGTGCCTTGTCCTGCACAAATCTTGATTGCAGAAACGGCCTGGTGTCACTTTGCAAAGCTGCGCGCATACTGAAAAACTGTGAAGTGCACGATTGTCTCAACCTTATATAAACTTATTTTGACTTGTACTTATTTTGGTTGTCTATTCACTTATATACCATTGTGCGACCTCCTCTGATGTGTCTGTAAAACGTATGTTTTGTCCCAAATTTTTATCCTGAATTTTGACCTTCTGTCCTGAATTTTGACCCTTTGTACTGAATTTTTGCACTGACGGTCCTGAATTTGCACCCATGCCAGTTGGTCACCCTACCTAAAACACTACCCCCAGCACGACTACCTACACTACCCAAACACCACTGCACTACCCTAAACCCTAAAACACGACCCCCTACATTACCCAAACACCACTGCACTACCCTAAACCCTAAAACTCTACCCCCAGCACGACCCCCTACACTACACAAACACCACTGCACTACCCTAAACCCTAAAACACTGCCCCCAGCACGACCCCCTACACTACAAAACACCACTGCACTACCCTAAACCCTAAAACACTACCCCCAGCACGACCCCCTCCACTACACAAACACCACTGCACTACCCTAAACCCTAAAACACTACCCCCAGCACGACCCCCTACACTACACAAACACCACTGCACTACCCTAAACCCTAAAACACTACCCCCAGCACGGCTCCCTACACTACCCAAACACCACTGCACTACCCTAAACCCTAAAACACTACCCCCAGCATGACCCCCTACACTACCCAAACACCACTGCACTACCCTAAACCCTAAAACACTACCCCCAGCATGACTCCCTACACAACCCAAACACCACTGCACTACCCTAAACCCTAAAACACTACCACCAGCACATCCCCCTACACTACCCAAATACCACTGCACTACCCTAAACCCGAAAACACTACCCCCAGCACGACCCCCTACACTACCCAAATACCACTGCACTACCCTAAACCCTAAAACACTACCCCCAGCATGACCCCCTACACTACCCAAACACCACTGGACTACCCTAAACCCTAAAACACTACCCCCAGCACGACCCCCTACACTACACAAACAACACTGCACTACCCTAAACCCTAAACCACTACCCCCAGCACGACCCCCTACACTACACAAACACCACTGCACTACCCTAAACCCTAAAACACTACCCCCAGCACTACCCCCTACACTACCCAAACACCACTGCACTACCCTAAAGCACTACCCCCAGCACAACCCCCTACACTACCCAAACACCACTGCACAACCCTAAACCCTAAAACACTACCCCCAGCACGACTCCCTACACTACCCAAACAACACTGCACTACCCTAAACCCTAAATCTACCCCCAGCACGACCCCCTACACTACTCAAACACCACTGCACTACCCTAAACCCTAAAACACCACCACCAGCACGAACCCCTACACTACCCAAATACCACTGCACTACCCTAAACCCTAAAACTCTACCCCCAGCACGACCACCTACACTACCCAAACACCACTGCACTACCCAAAACCCTAAAACACTCCCCCAGCTCGACCCCCTACACTACCCAAACACCACTGCACTACCCTAAACCCTAAAACACTACCCCCAGGACGACCCCCTACACTACAAAAACACCACTGCACTACCCTAAACCCTAAATCTACACCCAGCACAACCCCCTACACTACACAAACACCACTGCACTACCCTAAACCCTAAAACACTACCCCAGCACGACCCCCTACTCTACACAAACACCACTGCACTACCCTAAACCGTAAAACACTTCCCCCAGCAGGACCCCCTACACTACACAAACACCTCTGCACTACCCTAAACCCTAAAACACTACCCCAGCACGACCCCCTACACTATACAAACACAACTGCACTACCCTAAACCCTAAAACACTACCCCCAGCACGACCCCCTACACTACACAAACACCACTGCACTACCCTAAACCCTAAAACACTACCCCAGCACGACCCCCTACACTACACAAACACCAATGCACTACCCTAAACCCAAAAACACTACCCCCAGCACGACCCCCTACACTACACAAACACCACTGCACTACCCTAAACCCTAAAACACTACCCCCAGCACGACCCCCTACACTACCCAAACACCACTGCACTACCCTAAACCCTAAAACACTACCCGCAGCATGACCCCCTACACTACCCAACACCACTGCACTACCCTAAACCTTAAGTCTACCCCCAGCATGACCCCCTACACTACACAAACACCACTGCACTACCCTAAACCCTAAAACACTACCCCCAGCACGACTCCCTACACTACCCAAACACCACTGCACTACCCTAAACCCTAAAACACGACCCCCTACATTACCCAAACACCACTGCACTACCCTAAACCCTAAAACTCTACCCCCAGCACGACCCCCTACACTACACAAACACCACTGCACTACCCTAAACCCTAAAACACTACCCCCAGCACGACCCCCTACACTACAAAACACCACTGCACTACCCTAAACCCTAAAACGCTACCCCCAGCACGACCCCTCCACTACACAAACACCACTGCACTACCCTAAACCCTAAAATACTACCCCAGCACGACCCCCTACACTACACAAACACCACTGCACTTCCCTAAACCCTAAAACACTACCCCCAGCACGGCTCCCTACACTACCCAAACACCACTGCACTACCCTAAACCCTAAATCTACCCCCAGCACGACCCCCTACACTACACAAACACAACTGCACTACCCTCAACCCTAAAACACTACCCCCAGCACGACCCCCTACACTACCCAAACACCACTGCACTACCCTAAACCCTAAAACACTACCCCCAACATGACCCACTACACTAACCGAACACCACTGCACTACCCTAAACCCTAAAACACGACCCCCTACACTACACAAACACCACTGCACTACCCTAAACCCTAAAACACTACCCCCAGCACGACCCCCTATATTACACAAACACCACTGCACTACCCTAAACCCTAAAACACTACCCCCTACACTACACAAACACCACTGCACTACCCTAAACCCTAAATCTACCCCCAGCACAACCCCCTACACTACCCAAACACCACTGCACTACCCTAAACCCTAAAACACTACCCCCAGCATGACCCCCTACACTACCCAAACACCACTGCACTACCCTAAACCCTAAAACACTACCCCCAGCACAACCCCCTACACTACCCAAACACCACTGCACTACCCTAAACCCTAAAACACTACCCCCAGCACGACCCCCTACACTACTCAAACACCACTGTACTACCCTAAACCCTAAAACACTACCCCCAGCATGACCCCCTACACTACACAAACACCATTGCACTACCCTAAACCCTAAATCTACTCCCAGCACGACTCCTACACTACCAAAACACCACTGCACTAAACCCTAAATCTACCCCCAGCACGACCCCCTACACTACCCAAACACCACTGCACTACCCTAAACCCTAAAACACTACCCCCAGCACGACCCCCTACACTACCCAAACAGCACTGCACTACCCTAAACCCTAAAACACTACCCCCAGCACAGCCCCCTACACTACACATACACCACTGCACTACCCTAAATCCTAAAACACTACCCCCAGCACGACCCCCTTCACTACCCAAACACCACTACACTACCCTAAACCCTAGAAAAGTAACCCCCACCCCGTGCCCAATGCCCCTTACCTCTCACTCCTCGTGGTTCCTGCTTCACGTCATCTCTGAGGGGCAGTGCACGCCGTTGTGAGGAAACGGAACAGCCTCTGTTTCCTTACAACGACATGGATTGTCTACATTCTTTAGAACGCATGGTCATTTACCATACATACCTTTACAAGGAAATTCGTTGTAAAGGCATGCGTGGTAAATGACCATGCGTTCTAAAAAATGTGTAGTAATGACTTCACGATGTACAACGCATGCGTGGTAATGCATGCGTTGTAATGGTATTGCGAAGTAAAAAAGTCGTTGTAACGGCTGTTTACCGATCAAAGCAGGCCCCTGTTCTTCAGTGAGTCGTTTATTTGATCAATTAGGAGGAAGGAATGTGTTTTTTTACCGAAAAGTGCATTCCCGGCTGTTGTATTGTGAAAGTGTCCGCGTGGCCTGGTTTCACTTCCGGTGAGAGAGTGGAAGAGTCTGTTTGGATCTAAAGGAGTTCTGTTGTTGGACGGGGCCGGCACGACACGTCATCAGAAAACGCAGCTAATGGAAAGCGCCCTCCCCGAAGTGTGGAGCAGTGCCATGAGAGGTCAACGAGTGTGCGTCCCACTGCAGTATGACCGTACCATGCGTTTCCAGGGTATGGGAGGCAGAAGCGGCATCCATCGCAGGTCCTCTTGTACACTAAAAAAGGACCAAACGATGCTTTCCTTTCTTTTCTTCTTCTGCTGCACCATCTGTTCTTCCTCCTCTACTGCAAGTGGATCAACTTCGGCAAAACTAGAAGCCATAGTTGTATTAAAAATAAACAAACACACAAAAAAGGTATATCAATATAAAGAGAAGCAAGAAACAGGTTCTTCTCTCTATCAAGGACAAAAAGTAAGGGAAATATCAGAAGGATGGATCCTCCCTCTTTCACAATGAAATTGATTTCAACCAATCAGATTCCTTTTTTCTTTTGCTGACATGAAGTCGCGTAGGGTGCGCGCCCTCGTCACGCACCCGTCGCACACCCGCAAAAATCATATATATCATTATACACTATAATACAAATTTCTATAAACTTTTAATAAGTATATTAGCAAAACTGTTCAGTCTAATGTCATATTCAAACTTTCTATAGTCATTTTTTCAACTTTAAAAATACGCCGAAGTCGCGACTTCGGCGCGATCTCAGCGTGATCATGGCACGACCCCGGAAATACGCGCTGGGAGATGTTGCGCACATTAAGCGGCTACACCGCGCATTTCATAACTTTACTTTCGTCGAAATTATATTGAAAATAATACTTTAAAAATACTTTTATTAATAAATTGTCGACAAACACTTAAAGGAAAACTTTTATTTATAATTAATTTAAAGATATTTCATACTTTACAAATTACGCCGAAGTCGCGACCCCAGCGCGACTTTTCAAAATGGCTACCGGAATGCGCGCAGCCATCGCGTAGGATGCGCGAAGGGTGCGCGACTTCTGTATAATATAAAAAAAAAAAAAAAAAGAATGAATATAGTTTTCCTAACTAAAAATTATTCACATTTTTTTTAAAATATATATATATGTATATACATATATAAAATAAAAAAAACGTAGGATTGAGGTACATTAGACTTACAAATTTTCATTTAAAAAACCTTTGAAATTCACTGAAAAAACCATAGGTTTCAGGCACGTTATAGTTAGAAATTAGCATTTAAAAAACCATAGAAATTCACTGAAAAAACCATAGGTTTCAGGCACGTTATAGTTAGAAATTAGCATTTAAAAAACCATAGAAATTCACAGAAAAAAACAATAGGTTTCCGGAACGTTATAGTTAGTTGGACATTTCACTCATACAAAACCATAGAAATTCCGGCGTTATAGTTAGTTCAGCTAACTATAACTCGCGCCCCGCAATGCACTGCTGATGACGTCACATATTACATCATTCATGACATGGTCAGTGACATCACTGATGACATCACTGATGACATCTCAAATGACATCACTGATGACATCACTGAGGACATCATCCACGTGAAAATCTGATGCACCTCCTCACACCTGAATATAACCTTTGATACACCCACTCTAAAACACAGACTACCATTTTTGAAAAAATAGACACATCAATACCAGTTACTAAATACGCACTGACTGATTCCTAGGTCTACACACACATCCACTCATTCACCCATACAGTCACTCATACATGCAGTCACTCATCAATACAACACTATCATATGCACTCATACACCTATACAGACACTCACACACTGCCACATATCCAGAGTTACTCACACACCTAGTCAGTCATGCGAAGAATCAATCATACTTCCATTTACTCACCTATACAGTTATACAGACACCACCTCACTTATTCATACAGATACTAACACATAATTACTCTCTTATAGAATCACTGATACAAATACACACTCATCCATGCAGCCACTCTCACAATTACTGACTCTCACATATAGTTATTTATATACACCATCACTCACATATACTGCCTTTTACATATGTACTTACTTGCACATGTACCACTGAGACATCCATTCACTCACCAACACACCCATACACACACTCACCCACCCATACAGCTGTTTCCACATGCACTCTTGAACCCATACACCCAGTGAATCAACCACTCACACATCTATGCACAGAGTCACACACCTCCCACCCACCCACACACACACTCAGGCAGCCATACAAATACTCAGGCAAGCAATCAATAACCCATATAGACACTCATGCAGCTACTCACCAACCCATGTAGCAGCTTACACAACAACAGACAGACTGATACAGACTTTCACACAATTTAGTCACTAACCCATGCATTCAGAAAGACACATTTAATCACTCACTTATACAGTCAGTCACGTACCTACTAAATCCTCCATACAGACACTTATACACCCACTCATTCTTCAATACAGCTTGGCATATATATAAAAGAAAATTAAACTTTAGAGAAACACACAGTCACTGGATGATGTCATCAGTGATGTCATCAGTGATGTCATTTGAGATGTCATCAGTGATGTCATCAGTGATGTCACTGACCATGTCATGAATGATGTAATATGTGACATCATCAGCAGTGCATTGTGGGGCGCGAGTTATAGTTAGCTGAACTAACTATAACGCCGGAATTTCTATGGTTTTGTACGAGTGAAATGTCCAACTAACTATAACGTTCCGGAAACCTATTGTTTTTTTCTGTGAATTTCTATGGTTTTTTAAATGCTAATTTCTAACTATAACGTGCCTGAAACCTATGGTTTTTTCAGTGAATATATATATATATATTACCTACTGGCGGTAAGGTTAGGACCTAGTTTCCATAGGAAAAGCATTTTTTTGACTTGGGTATAACTTTGGCTTCGTTCGACCAATCTGCATGAAATTTTGCCAAAAAAGTGTCACATGGGTACTAGTGATTGGGAAAGATTGGGGGTTATTTGTGCAAAGGGGACCGAGAATTTTGGGTGTGAAATAAGGTTGCATTTGTAAAGTTAATTCCCAAAGGAACCTTTAGCCACCTCTACAGCCCGAAGCGCTGAAGAGACTTACACCAAACTTGGCAAAGAAGTGCCTTTGGCTTATTTGGTGTAAATCCGTTCTGTAGATTTTGAGAAATTTAAGTTTAAAAATATAATGTTATCTCTGACCGCAAAGCTGTCGTGAACAAAGACGAGCTCCTGAAGCATTGCTCTGATTGGCTGCCAACACTTCAACGAAGAAGTGTTGGCAGCCATCTTGGGACTCGGCTTGAAGCTGAGTCCCAGATAAAAAGTAAAAAATAAAGAAAAGGTGGCAGGGTAGGAATACCCTGACCCTCCAGATATGTTGGGGGGGGAGGGTCCCAGAGGGACCCGGCCACAATTTAAAAGCTTTTTTTTAAACTTTTGCTGCGGTCTCCAGCGCGTCTTTTTTTAAAACCCCCGGGTGGGCCAAAGCCTGGGGGCATGAAGGAGTGAGGCTCATGGGGCCCCCTTCTTGGGCTTATTAGAAGCCCTAGGGACCGCCACCTCCCCGGGGCCATAGCAATAAAAATTCAGGGGGCCCGCTTGGCCCCCGCAGCCCCAGGTATCACCACCTCCCCGGGGCACACTGTATTTTTTTTTTTATGCGGGGGAGGCCCTATGGCCTCCCCTGGTGCCCTGGGGACCGTCACCTTCCCGGGGCACTTTTAATTACAAATGCAGGGGGCCCGCTCGGCCCCCCGCTGCCCTGGGGACCGCCACCTCCCTGGGGCTATCTACAAGATGAGAGGGGATCCGCGCGGCCCCCCTCCAGCTGCCACCCTCGAGGGAAGGCTCCAGCAATGTCCGAGGTGCCCACCCCCGGGACCTTGCAGTTTGCTTTGGCATGGCGGGAGCATGCCATAGCAAATGCTTTTGCTTCCATGAAGTGGAGCAATATTGCTTATGGGCAGAGAGAGCTGCATGTTTGCAGCTCCCTCTCTCCAAAAGCAGTGCCCGCTCCCGCAGAAGGTGAGGAGGCGGCAGGGACTGCGGGGGCCTTGAAACTTCCCCCGCGGTCCCCAATAACCTGGCCATGCCCTGGGAGATGGGGTCCCGGGGTGGGCAATATCAGTCCAGGGAGGGGTGGGCTGCGCTGACACCCCTTCCCTTTTAAAACCCTCGGGTGGGCCAAATCCCGGGGGCATGAAGAAGGGAGGCTCATGGGGCCCCCCTCTTGGGCTTATTAGAAGCCCCAGGGACCGCCACCTCTCCAGGGATGTAGCAATAAAAATGCAGGGGGCCCGCTCGACTACCCCACAGCCCAAGGGACCACTACCACCCCGGGGAACACTGATTTTTTTTTTTTTATGCGGGGGAGGCCCTATGGCCTCACCCGCAGCCCTGGGAACAACCACCTCCCTGGGGCACTTTTAATTACAAATTGCGGGGGGCCTGCTTGGCCCCCCCGCTGCCCCGGGGACTGCCACCTCCCCAGGGCTATCTACAAGATGAGAGGGGGTCCACGTGGCCCCCCTCCAGCCACCACCCTCCAGGGAAGGCTCTAGCAATGCCCGAGGTGCCCACCCCCGCGACATTGCAGTTTGCTATGGCATGGCGGGAGCATCGCTCCGGCCATGCCAAGCAAACTCTGGTCCGCTTCACGGAAGTTAAAGCATTAAAAAGTTCTCCCGCTTCCATGAAGTAGAGCAAAATTGCTTTTGGGCAGAGGGAGCTGCATGTTTGCAGCTCCCTCTGTCCAAAAGCAGTGCCTGCTCCCGCAAAAGGTGAGGAGCCGGCAGGGACTGCAGGGCCTTGAGGCTTCCCCCATGGTCCCCAATGACCTGGCCATGCCCCAGGAGATGGGGTCCCCGGGGCGGGCAATATCGGCCCAGGGAGGGGTGGGCCGCGCTGACACCCCTTCACTTTTTATTAAAAAAAATGATGAAGGCCTGGCCCCGGGGCTGGGGTCCCCTAGGGCCGAAATAGTCCTGGGAGGGGGGCCACGCGATCCCCCTCCTTTTTAAAAAAATAAATAAAAATAAAGGCCGTGCCCCGGGAGATGGGGTTCCCGGGGCCGAAATCAGCCGGAGTGGGCCGCGTGGCCCCAATCGCATTTTTTTTTTTTTTAAAGGATCAGGCCCTGGGGGATGGGGTCCCCGGGGCACAAAATAGTCCAAGGAAGGGGGACCACATGGCCCTCCTTCCTAAAAAATAAAAAAATGCCTCAACTCGCGGGAGGCCTGCCCCCCTTTCTCTACTGCTCTGCAAATGCGCCTCATGGTGCGCTCCTGGTTGGAGGATATAGTCCCCTTGACTGCTGAGGGTCCTTCGGGCCAAGAAGACCTCCTGTTACCTCCAGTGAGCCCCACACAGTAGGATTGCTGAGAGATGGTCAGAGGCCACGCCCCTTTCGCCACCACTCTGCAAACGTGCCTCTCAGCAGACTGCTGCTCGGGACATGAGGTCCCTTTGCCTCCAGAGGGCCTCAGGAATAAAGTGGACTTCTTCCCCCAAGCAGCAGTACGTCTGGAGGCGCGTTTGCAGAGTGGTGGAGAAAGGGGGTATGGCCTCTGACCACCTCTCAGCAATCCAGCTGTGTGGGCCTTACTGGAGGTAACAGGAGGGCTAGTTGGCCCCCAAGGACTCTCAAGAGCCAAGGGAACTTCATCCCCCAAATAGTAGTGTGCCAGGAGGCGCGTTTGCACAGTGAAGGAGAAAGAGGGCGTGGCCACCAAAAACCTCTCGGCAGACCCACTGTATGGGGCTTGCTGGAGGTAGCTGGCGGAGTGAGTACTTGTTCCCCAAGGACCCTCAAGAGCCAAGGGGACTTCCTCCCCTAACCAGTTGTGCACCATGAGGCGTGTTTGCAGAGTGGTGGAGAAAGAGGGTGTGGCCACCAAAACCTCTCAGCAAACCCACTGTGTGGGACTTGCTGGAGGCAACAGGAGGGGTAGTTGGCCCCCAAGGACCCTCGATAGCCAAGGGAACTTTATCCACCTACTAGTAGTGTGCCATGAGGCGCGTTTGCAGAGTAGTGGAGAAAAGGGGCATGGCCTCCAACGATGTCTCAGTAATCCTGCTGTGTGGTACTTACTGGATGTAACAGGAGAGGTAGTTGGCACCCAAGGACATCCTTGGGGGCCAACTATCCCTCCTGTTACCTCCAGTAAGTCCCACACAGTGGGATTGGTAAGAAGTGTTTGGAGGACACACACCCTTTCTCTACTACTCTGTAAATGCGGCTCGTGGTGCACTGCTGATTGAGGGATAAAGCCCTCATTACTCCTAAGGGATCTTGGGGGCTAAGAAGACCTTCTGGTACCTCCTGTAAGTCGTACACAGTGGGATTCCTAAGAGCTGGCATTTCTTTACCACTTCTCAAACGTGATTACTAGTTAAAAAACCATAGAAATTCACTGAAAAAAACAAAGGTTACAGGGACATTATAGTTAAGAAATAGAATTAAAAAACCTTAGAAAATTCACTTAAAAAAGCCAAAGTTACAGGGACGTTATAGATAGGAAATGAAATGTAAAAAAAAAACCTTAAAAATTCACTGAAAAAACTAAAGGTTACAAGGACGTTATAGTTAGGGTGATATTTCACTCGCACAAAATCAGAGAAATTCAGTAGTTATAGTTAGCTGAGCTAACTATAACTTGTGCCCGCGCGATGCACTGCTTATGACCTCACATATTACATCACTCATGACATGGCATTTTCGTATTTTAACCATTCTGTCCCTCTACCTGTTTGTGGAATACATGTTTGGGTTAGGATGACAGTTGGACTGTTGGCGCATTCACTCTAGACATTCACGCATTCACTGTAGACATTCAAACAAAGAGAGATGTGGTGTGCCCTGCATATCCTGATGGCCCATCACCAGGCTGATGGGTCTTCCTGAGCTAGAGTGGTGGGAGGAGTCGACACTGAAACCTAAATAGGGCTGCGCCTGTTCTCACACAAAGCCATCTCCACCCCCGTAGTGTGTCTGGAGCCAGAGCAGGGAAAGGCAGGGTCTTGTGCACTACAAAGACTATATTTTGGGGTTTGCCTACTTCACAGGTTGAAATTGGTATAAGTACTGGACCTGTGACACCATATCCTCAGAACACTTCTGGGTTGAGGACATTCTGCCAGGAAGAAACGCTGGATTGCCGTCAGGAGATATTGCCACTTTGCTGGGTGCTTTGCTATGTTGGCCTGATGCTGCAGCTTCTGTCCTGGGAGTGAAAGGACTGAACTTTTCTTTCTACATCCTGCTTCCAAGGTTCTCCAAAGGCTTGTGTGTGCTTGCCTCCTGTTAAGACGTCTCAAGGCCATCAAAGCCTTCACCTCCATCTTGCTAACAGCAGCTGGACTTCTCTGCTGGGAGTCCTGTCTTTTCAAGTGTCGCCAAATCCAGTTCCTGGGCCCTTGGAGCCGTGTGGTTGGTGCTGCAACCCAAGAAAAGCAACCCGATGCCGTCAGTAATGCGGCTGCCTGCATCGGAGCCAAGGGCACCGCTCGTGAAGAGCACAACGCACTGCCCTGACTTGCAGCGCAGCCCTGGCCCAGCCGACACCAGCACTTCAACCGTGGAGTCGATCGCTGATGCGCTTACCTCTCGACCTCATCGACCCTACACTGTCGTAAGGAACCGATGCACCGCCGTCAATGCTGCATCACCTCCGCTGCACCATTAAAGAACCGAAGCATCACCTCCCCTCCCTAGCAGTAAGGAACTGACGCCGTACAGGCACCAGCGATGCCTCACCTCCCCGACACCGTGGAGCATCTTTGTTTTTCATCATCTTCCATGGTACTGTAACCAAGGTCCGTGTTACTCTGCAGCCGGCCCGCGCTTCCTCACGGTCGTTGTAAAACTGTTGGATTTGTACCGGTCACGACCTCGATATAGCCCCAGTTGGAGCTATTGATTTCTAGGAGCTATAGTTTTAAGTGATCTTTTCAAAAGTGCTATCTTGATTTGTGCTTTTTGGAGTTTTGTCTTTTTGGTCTTGTTTTATTCAGATAAATATTGCCTATTTTTCTAATCTGGTGTGGAGTTCTTTTGTAGTGTTTTCACTGTGTTACTATGTGTGTGTGTGTGTGTATAAATACTTTATGCATTGCCTCTGTGATAAGCCTGACTGCTCTGTGCCAACTTACTTACCCTGACTAGAGTGGTAGGTTCTGCCTGGCTTAGGTGGCTAGCCAACCAGAACCATCATTTCTAATATATAATATGTATATGTGTGTATTTATGTATGTATGTACACATATGTGTATATATTTAGACGTGCGTGTATGTCTGTATGAAAGAATATATTCTTTTTTTATTTAAAAACATTAAGAAAAAACCACTCCCACTACTGCCTTTCCTTCCACTCTCTAACACTTGCCAAACCTTTCTGATTACAATGGACTTCCAAACATGCTTTCAAAACTCTTCTCTATTTCTATCCAATTCATTGAACTAACAGGCACACATGTCCACCACTTCTAAAAAGATCTCATGTCTTTCTTTACTAATCTCCTTTAATTAATCTATCTCTATTCTAAATTCTAGAGCAAATACATGAGACCTCTGGAGCACAAACTTAGCACAACTAATCCTACAAGGCAAATGAAGCACCTTTTATTAATCTATTTACCTCTAACCTTGAGTTCCAGAGTAGTGTGCTACTTGCTGCAAAGTGCTTCAACACCTCATCAGGGGTAGTACATGCTAAATAAACATAAATTACAATTACAGCATGTATTTACAACCTAGAAGTTTGAAAATGTATTAGCAGCCATTGGCCCAATCAACCATTTGTGACGGAACCTTTTTGTGGTGTCACTTACTGTAATGTCCTTTGCGACACCCTAAAAACTCTATCACAAGTTTATTGACAATTAGTTACTATTTATAACCGTGCCATTAAGAAAGCACAGAACAATAATGCAAGACTCATTGAGACCAGAATAAAAGGACTAGGTTAGTTCAAAACTAAGTAAGCACACAAGATCACAAAAGATGACATTTCAACCAAGCGAACAATTACTGTTTGTTGAAAATACGTACTCAGTATGTGACTTGAGTGTTTTAACCCTTCTAAGACAAACTTTATGTATTTGTTGTTGCTTGCTAGTTTATTCATTCTTGTACTTTACACTAGCCTGTAATAGAGGGAAGCTGGCAATGCCTGGGTGAAGGAATTAGATTATGTGAAGGGAACAGAAGTGGCTGCACAGCCATTTTTCCTGTATGTGTCAGCTTCAGGTACTTCCCTTGCCCATTTAGCTTTACTTTATGAGCACTGAGTGTCCCCTGGCAGTCATTTCAGGTCACTAGCCCACCACGTAAACACTGAGCAGGAGGGAAGTTGGCTTCCACAGCATAGCTTTAGAGATTGTTGGGACCCGCCCACTCACATGGTTGACCCTGTCTCATTATCTTGAGGGAGAAGGGTAACTACTATGTTTTTTGTCTATGAGATAATTCTTAGAAGTGTGCTTTACTGCCAGTACTAAGCTATAGAAGCAATTATCAATTGCCTTCATGAGCTAAGTCAGACCTTCCTTCCCATGTCCTGCAAAATGCCTCCTTTAGACATTGAAAAGGAAGCTGGGTTGGGCTACAGTACACTCATTGTTCCCCTGATGCCCCAAACTAAGTGCTCTACCGATGCCCTACACACAGCGCTCTTATGAGCCAAATCATCCAATGCTTATGTGAAGTGCATTACCATGTGCTGCCCTGGCACACAGCACCATGTGTGTCCTCTGTGTCCACGCCTGCAAACCCTTACCCATTCACTTCAATCTGTGCCCACCCAATACATATCATTCTGTTTTGTTGCTGGAGAGGGTCATTTACAACTTCTGGTTTGTGTACGTTGCTTAGGGATACAAGAGTTTAAAAACTGAATACTGAAGCAGTCCATAAACACAGAAGTAGCACTGCAGTTTTGAATAGAACCACGGTGCACAGAATAATGTAACTGATGGTGCGCATCAACATAAAAAACAGACAAGGATGCACAAAGGGGTCTTAAGTGCAACGTTTATATGCAGTACCTTCTAGGTTAACTACATTTCTTTCTACTTTTCTCATAGTTCAGTAGAAAACAAGTTCATTACGTGATTGTTACATTTAAGCCCTGCGACATCACCCACACGTCCATTATTTGCATGGATGTCACAACCATATAATGTGGGTTTATGTTGCACTACATTTTTTAACGCATAATCCACTCGTGATACAGGCTGCTGCCAATGTCACAGAAGTGAGCCCAAACCTATCCAATTTGGTTCTCCCATGTGATGAAATCAGGCAGCTCCTTTCGTGGGGTGACCTCATTCAGTTGCATTTGTCACAGCAGCACTGACTGAGGCAAGCCTGCAGGAGCTTTGCAAAGAGGAAAGGGAAGGGGAGAGGGAGTGGGGATTAGGGGCGGGATAAAGTGCTCAGAGCCTCACAAAACAGCTGGCTTATTTTCTCCTTTCTTATTGCTGTGTGCCGGAGCTACAGTCGCACTGCATTCCCACAGAGCCCTCCTCAAAAATAAACTAAGGGGGAGGGGCACTATACCTAAAATCAGTTTAAACCAGTTTGAGCTGCATCAGTACATTTGATGAACCAGAGTTCTCATCACCCCCTCACAAAGAGAAAAAAACAAACAGACTAAAACAAGGTGTCTGCCTCCCTGGGTAAAGCATTGATCCCTCTACTGTGTCGGAATGCCCAATTATAACAATCAACAAACCTAGATTGCTGCAGCCTCCAGATGCACAAACGAGGAGTGCTTGGGGCGCAACTTGGGGATGAGTATAGTGTTCAGTGCAGCGGCGTGCCAACAATGGAGTCATGTAAGCGAGTCTGCCATGGTGTTGGGATGGCTGGCCAAATTGGTCGCCATATTGGAAGGGAGAATCATTTTACTTCGCGGCAATCAGGAGCATCCTGTCTCAAAATAAATAAAAAATAAAAAATCATATATATATATGTAAATTAGATCTAATCGGACACTGACACAATTGCATTAAAGTGGAGCCTAAGCATCGATTACTGCTGAGATTAATGTCAGAGCGAGTGTGAGGCTACAACCACGTTGTGTATTAGCTCGGTAAATGGCATATCGGGTTGGTTCCCGGATAATTGTAACAATTTGTGAAGGGTTCGGTGCGTGGGGGCTGAGAGGCCATAATGCATGCTCTACGGACTCAGGTTAAATGCGCTGTTTAGCCTTGCAGATTGTATTTAAATAAAAATAAATAAAAAGAAGCCCAAAACACTCAGTTTTCTGTGTGTCCATTAATAAAAGAGAAAGACAGTCATGTGGACAAGGCATTTTGAATAATGATTTACAGGAAACACCAAAGACGACATAACAAAAAAAAACTACAATGCAAAGGAGATTCACAATGCCTTTAAGCTGCTAGGAGGAACCCACCAAAAGGGAAGCTTCGAGAAAGACAAGCAGGAAAGAAAGAAAAAAATAATCCGAGACATGAACAGATCAGCACTAAAGTGGAAACATACCAGTAGTTAGGCACTGCTCCGTGGGAGGATACAAATGACTTCAAGGAGGGTCAAAGAGGAAAGGTTAACCACTAGCAAGCAAGCCTTTTTAAAGGACAATCGAAGTAACGAGTAAAAAGGCAATGGGAGAGTTGTAAGCCCACAGAGTGAATACAACATGTCTGGAAGAGACAGCGCATGCGCTGCCTAGGCACGCCCAAAAAAGGAACATGTTTTTAAATTAGTAAAATGTGTTGGGATAGTCCTTGACAAACTGTGGCTGTATGGTCACCCAAGGCAAAATAGAACAAATTTAGAGGGTTTTCATAAAAAAAAAAAAAGATGTTGAGAAAGCTAAATTTCAATAGAGACCATCCTTAACCCCTTGACCGCGATCGGAATTCCGCTCGTGTGCTGGACATTCCGATCGCGGGTGGGGTCGTGACGAGCTCAGCTCGTCATGCGCACAGCGCTACCGCGCAGCATGACGAGCTGAGCTCGTCATGAGCACGGAAGGGGTTAATTCATAACATTGGGGGAAGCTGGCTAGGGAGTTATCACAGAGAATTCTACCAAACAAGGAGCAAAGATATAAAAATACTATAAGATGAAAACACTTTTTGTCTCATTTCTAAGTAGTATTGCAACCTTAACTGGAGGAAAATACTGGCCTTAAGCACACATTGCAACACTCCTGTCTCTTCACAATGGCAGTGTGTAACATTTTGTTTTTACTGTGGAAACCTGTAAACAGTGCTTAATTTGTAAAAACAAACTGCAGCTTGCACCACACATTGCCCCTGCTACCTGCCAATGATAGTAACAACACAACTACTAACCATCACATTCCTACAAGTGTGACAATTTGGACTATATCAGGCCCCAAAGCTATACGAATGGCTTGGGCGACAGGTAATAGTCATTTTTATATATTGAATTAAAAATTAACTATTGTTGTGTAAAGCTGTTGTGAGGAGGTCTGCTGAGATCAATTGTCTGATTTACTTTAATACATTTCAGTGATAGTCGGCTGCTTTAGCTGTTTTATGTGTGAGGTCTTTTTTTCGTAAACAGATTTTATTGACTTTCATTAGTATGAAACAAAAAGCAGTCATGGTACTTTCGAGGCATTATGTTACACAATCATTATTGTAGTTTTACCATTACCATTAAAACATTGCAAACTCATTCATGTATTCCCTCCCGTCCCCCACCCATTGTACCTCCCGATGTCAAACTATGATGGTAGTATAGGAAAGGTGTAAACCCAGTTAACCCTGGGAAATGCCAAAGTCCTCCATGTGCGCTGGGGGCTTATCCTATGGTCAACATACATATCAGTTATTGTGGCAGGGGTATCAGCAATCCTTGAGGAAAATGACTTCTCTCAGTGTTCCTGGTGGAGAGGGATCTGGGTGTGGCACACGATCCACTAAGGCTTCCCAGGACCTGACCATATCCATTGAACCCCGGCCACATCTAGCCTCTCGTAGCAGCACTGTACCATCATAACCTGCTCATCTCTCAAGTTCCCTTCGCCATAATACCACCCGGGGTCAATTCTGAGCTTTCCAATTGCTAGGTCCTGAAACCTGCTCGTAGCTTTGGTTTTAGCAGTGTGTGGAAACCAGCTCAACAGGCAATGTTGTGGGGTGCATGGGACCTCCCTCTCTGTTACATCAGCAAGCGCAGCAGTAATTTTCTCCCATAGGATGTAAGCGTCGAGTAAGACCAGAACATATGTAAGAAGTCTGCTCCCTCCTCCCTGCATCTCAGACATTTGGCACTCGATGTATTAAAATATTGGTTAATTCGTCCCGGATTGAGATATGCCCTGTGCATCACATAAAAATTTATCCGTTTAAAGCGAGCATTTCTCAACACTTTGGGTACCCTTTCCAGTAGTTACATCCAGTCCTTGTCTGGTATGAGGTTCCCTAAATCTGCTTCCCACTTTGTCTGGAGAGTAGTCAGAGGCAGCAGCATATCCCCCTTATTGTTCTATACAAGCAAGTTACGGTCTTAAATGTCCCAGATGATGTGACAACGTACTGGCAGGTCTTATGGTGTGGTGGCTCTACCAGTCCCGTGCCCCATTGCTTGCACACCACAGACATTACCAATGTTCTTGTGCAAGTCTTCTGCTGGCATCGAGCCCAACATCGACGCAGTACTCCAAACTCCAACGAGTCCATTGCGTCAGGGTTCTTAAGTGTTATACGTACTTTGATCAGTCTGTGGGTATCTGGGACAGTGGGTCTCAACTGATGTCCTGGTGTCAGTCTGTCCACCACCCACTTCCTCAGCCACTGGAGCTGTGCCAAGTAGTATGTCCCAAAATCTGGCACCGCTAGGCCTCCATCACTCACAAGTCTCTACAAGGTAAGTAAAGCTACTGGCCTGCGCACCAATCCAAAAGGAAAGTTGTAATGATGGATTCCAGCTCCTTAAACAGAGTTTGGGGTACCCATACCGGCAGCACCACAAAGTAGTAAAGCAGCTGTGCAACTCTGCCTACTACCGATAGGTGTAGCGCGCTCCAGAACTCCATAATCTTCCTGAGATCTCTGATCGCCTTTCACAAGGATGGCCATGGTTCCCAAGTGTTGGAAACACTTGTGACTTTCGCCAATTATCTCTCAGCCCCGAAAAAGTCCAAAGCGATCTAGGAGTTCACGGGCACCAGTCAGTGCCGTTGTTGTGTCGTGCAAAAAAATCAGGAGGTCTCCAGCCTATAAGGTGATATGGTGGATCTGCCCTCCGCATTCAATACCCCTGTAGGCTCCTCCAGTTCTAGCATAGGCAGCCAAGGGCTCCATTGCCAGCGCAAATAACAAGAGTGACAGAGGGCATCCCTGTCTATTCCCCCTGCCCACATGATAACACTCTGATACATAATACCCTGTACGTAGTCTGGCTGTGGTGGCCCTATATAGGAGCCTAGCCCAGGCTACAAAGTCATCACCTAACTGGAAGCGTTGCATGACGGCGTAGAGGAAGACCCATTCAAAGGCCTTCTCTAAATCCACCGCGAATATCTTCGCTTCTGTATGATCATATGTGTATCATCAAGTAGGGCAAGGAGACTTTGTCTATTTATCACGTATTTCAGCTAGGAATAAAGCCCGTCTGGTCTGGATTTATGAGTTTGGGCATATAGGGGAGGAGCCTCGTAGCTAGACTCCCACTAAGGGGCCGATTCCGATCTGGGTTGGAAAACTCTCCGACCGAGCCGGATCCGGAGAGATTTCCGACCGAGCCGGACTCCTACAGTCCGACCGAGCGAGTACGATGCGGCCGCATGCTGCCGGACTCGACTCGGTCGGACTCCCATTGAAGTCAATGGGAGCCGGTCGTACAACGCGTACATGGGCTCCCATTGACTCAATGGGTACGACGCGAACAAGTGCGCCCCCTACAGTGTGTACGTGTCGGGGCGACTAGCACCGCACATGCATGTTTAGGGGGGACCCTTGGGTCCCCCCTGTGTTCGCCTCGTACCGCTATGGGTGCAGGGGGGTCCGGCGCGGACCCCCCAAGTCTGGCTCTGGGAGCTTTCTTCGAGCCGGACGCTCCGACTCGATCCGGCTGTCCGACGCGTCCATCGTACTCGGTCGGTCGGAGAACATCTCCATTGCGTGGTGCGGTTCGTGTCCGTACGAGTCGGTCGGTGCGGTTGGGATTTGGAAACGAGTCGGTCGGAAACTACGCGTACACTCGCATCGTACTAGCTCGTTCGGACAGCTGTACGAGTCGGTCGGAGAAAACGCGCACGACTCCTATTTTTCCCGGCCGAATCCCGTTCGGTGAGCTACCGGCCGGGATCGGAATCGGCCCTTAGTATCTTATTATCGATGTTTAACATTGACAGTGGGTGGTAGGCCCTTTTGTCATGGGCCAATTTCCCAGGTTTCAGTAAGGGGACTATCAGGGCCTCATGGAGGGTGGCAACATGCCTGTGTCTTTAGTTGTGTTTTAGCTTCTACATAGGTGGTGTATAGCTCCACCGGAAGGCCATCAGTACCCAGTGTCCTGTCCCTAGCTATGGCTTTTATCACCGCTCTAACCTCTGACAGTGTGATCTCTCTGCCCAAAACTTCTGCCTCCTCAGGTGACACTGTCGGGAACATCAGAGGTGCCAACAAATTGTCAATATATCAGTCTTAGAGCAAGTAAGTGAGCTGCTATAGAGTGTAGAATAGTAGTCATGGAACTCCTCATTAATATCCGCCTGCCGGGTACTGTTTTTGTCTGGAGTCAGAATCAATTTCAAGAATCAGGAGCCGCGTTTAGCAAGGTTCACCAGCCAGGCCAGTAGTGCACCAGTGTGGCCTCGTTCTGCATGCCCCATGGTCTTCTAGGCCTTATAGTTGAAGCACTGTAGGCGTTCCACGTGCCCTGCCACTTTTTCTTTGGCTTCCAAGAGTTCAGTTTGCAGTTACAGGTGACCTGGTCTATTCAACTCAACTCTTCACAATGCCTCTTCGAATGATGAGACGTTCGCTAGTAGTTTGCGTCTCACTCTCACCGACTCAGCTATACACCTATGTTAGAAATTGGGCTTCTGGTTGGCAGGGGTATGCAACCTGTCCAAGCAGGAACCACAATCCTAGTCGGGGTAAGTGTAGTACACACTAAACGTTTACCTGTACTCACCGTCTGGTAGATTGGCACAGAGCAGTCAGGCTAAACTAAAGAGGCAATGTGTAAAGTATTTGTGCACACACACACACAAACGCACACAATAACACAGTGAAAAAACCACAAAGTACTCCAAACCACTTTATAAAAATAGTCAACATTTATCTAAGTAAAACAAGTCCCAAAACAACAAAAATCCAACATACACAAGTCAAGATATGAATTTTACAAGATTAAATCAAAATGCAGTGCTTAGAAATTGATAGCTCCAACTGGGACTATCTGGTCGTGCTTGCCTGGGACAAATGTAAAAGTTCAGTCCGACCGCGATGGAGCGCAGGCTGGGTACAGGAGTCACGCAGACCTGCTGACAGTACCTTGGATGTGTCGGAAATCGAAGATGATGCAGTACGCAGAGGAGGTGAGGCGTCGCGGATGCTGGTGATGCGTCAGTTCCTGGAGGCAGTTCAAGGCCATTTAAACTTTAACGTTCGGGGATGATGCGGTGTGCAAAGGAGGTGATGTGTCGGTTGCCGGTGCAAAGCCTCGGTTCCTAAGTGCGGAGACTCCTCTACGACTGCGGGCCCTCCGCCATGAGTGCGGAGGCAGTTTGAGAATCAGGCCTTCTCCATGCACTGCTCATACCCTATATATTATATCATTTATACCATCTAAAATAATAGTATTTATATTAATAGTTATGACACCGCAAATCATATCTTTTGTGAGAATACAGTGTATTATAAAGCGGTGAGTTATGGTTAACGTAGTGTGGCTACCAAGTTGAATACAATGTGTATGGAGGTGCGCGAGTTATAATAATTTGAAGTTGTTGCTTAAATTATAAATTAAAGGTATAAGTATAATTTTAGAAATGTAAATGTTTGTGTACTTTCACTTTTGTTTGTAGCTAAAGAATAATTAAAGTTACATCAATTTAAAGGTGTTATGTAAATTATAAATTTAAGGTACAACTATAACAGAAGAATTTCTGTTTGTGTAAAATAAGTTTGGTTTGTATTGAAAGAATAAATAAAGATTTCCTAACTATAACCAAAGTTTAACCTTTGGTATTTTCATTAAATTTCAATGTTTTTTTAATTTTTAATAACAAACTGTTTGAAATTGCACAGTTAACTGTTGTTGAGTGGAGTGTTATTAAGTGTTAGGCGGTACAGTAACGTGGATGAGAGTTTCGTAAAGTATACTGTAGTACAGTTTAATGTCATAGAGTGGTGTACAAAGGAGTTGGTAGAATGGAATGTGGTAGAGTGGAGAGGCATACAGTGAAACAGCAGATGCTGGGGTGGTGTAGAGTGGAGCAGCATATAGTGGAGTGCTGTACAGTGCAGTGCTGCACAGTGGAGTGGCGTAGAGTGAAATAGCGTGAAGTGTTGTAGAGTGGCGTGGTGTAGAGGGAGTGGCTTTAAGTGTACTGTCATACAGTGTAATTGTGTACAGTGGAGTAGCTCACAGTGCAGTGGTGTAGAGTGCAGTGACGTACAGTGGAATGAGGTACAGTGTAGTGGCACACTGTAGAATAGCATAGAGTTGAGTGTAATAAAGTGGAGTGGCGTAGAATAGAATAGCGTATAGTGGAGTGTTGTATAGTGGAGTGGTGTAGAGTGGAATAGCATACAGTGGAGTGGCGTAAAGTGGAGTGTGGTAAAGTGGAATAGTGTAGAGTTTAGTGGCGAGAGTAGAGTTGCATACACTAGAATAGCGTACAGTGGAGTTGCATAGAGGGGACTAGCACAGAGTGCAGTGCATAGACTGGAGTGCCATAAAGTGGAGTGGCGTAGTCTGGAGTGTTGTAGAGTGCAGTAGCAGACAGTGGAGTGGCGTGCAGTGGAATACAATACATCAGAGTGGCGCACAGTCGAGTGGCATACAGTGGAATAGCATAGAGTGGAGTGCCATATAGTGGTGTTGCTTCCAGTGGAAAAGTGTACAGTGGATTAGTGTGCAGTGGTGTACAGTACAGGTGCATACAGTGGAGTGTGTTATACTGGATTGGTGCACAGTGGAATAGCGTAGAGTGGAGTGGCATACAGTGGAGTGGCACAGAGTGGAATGACATACAGTGGAGTATTCTAGAGTTCACCGACATAGAGTGGAGTGGCTTACACTGGAGTGGCATACAGTGGAATAGTGTACACTGGAGTGGGGTAGAGTGGATTGGCAGTGTAGAGTGGAGTGCTGTAGAGTGGAATATCATATAGTGGAGTGTTGTAGCGTGGAGAAGGGTATTGTGTAGAGTGTAGTGGGGTAGACTGTAGTGGCGTACAGTGTAATAGCGTACTGTGAAGCCGAGTAGGGTGGAGTGTTGTACAGTTGAGTGGCGTACAGTGGAATAACGTAGAGTAGAGTGGCGTAAAGTGGCACAGAGTGGAGTGGGTTACAGTGGAATGGCACAGAATGGAGTGATGTACACTGTAACAGCGTTCAGTGGATTGTCGTACAGTGGCGTTGTGTATAGTGGAGTGGCATACAGTACAATTGCGTAGAGTGGAGTGGAGTGGCGTAGAGTGTATCTGGCATAGAGTGAAGTGGTGTAGAGTGAAGTGGGGTAGAGTAGAGTGACATAGAGTGGAGTTGGGTAGAGTGGAGTGGGGTAGAACAGAGTGGCATAGAGTGATTTGTCGTACAATGTAGTTGCGTACAGTGTAGAGTGTACTGGCGTACAGTGTAGTAGTGTAAATTAGAGTGGTGTAGACTGGAGTGTGATAGAGTTCAGCAGCATAAAGTGGAATAGCATACAGTGGAGTGGTGTATACTAGAGTGTGTTAGAGTGGAATGGAGTACAATGGAATAGCGTAAAGTAGAGTGGAGTGCCGAACAGTGGAGTGTTGTAGAGTGGAGTGGCGTAGAGTGGAGTGGAGTGAGGTACAGTGTAGTGGTGTACATTGGAATAGCATAGAATGGAGTGGCGTAGAGTGTAGTGGCGTATACTGAAGTGGCATACAGTGGAATAGTGTAGCCTGGAGTGGGGTAGAGTGGAATGCTGTAGAGTGGAGTGACATAGAATGTAATAGCATAGAGTGGAGTGGCATACAATGGAATAGTGTAGAGTGGAGTGAGGTACAAAGTAGTGTCGTACAGTGGATAGCATAGAGTGGAGTGGCGTACAATGCATTGGCATAGAATGGAGTGGTGTTGTAGAGTGGAATCGTGTAGAGTGTAATGGCATATAGTGTAGTAGTGTACAGTGGAATGGTGTAGACTGAAGTGTCATAGAGTTGAGCTGCAAAGCAAACACAAGGAGCTGATGGACGGAGCGCGGAAACTTTTCAGACACTCAGCCCCAGTCACAGATCTGGGTTGAATCCATCATCGTTCTTTAGCTCACTTTGCCACCTCAGTTCAGACCCAGCTATATGCAAATCAGTCTTGACCCTGTGCCTCATGGGAACAGTCCAGCCTGAACTGCCAAGCCTGGTCTTCCCTGAACCGGAAACAAGCATCCTGGGACCGGTTTCGGGGTAACACCCCTCATCAGCCAGGCTGGCTTGAATCCAGTGGCAAAGTGAGCAAGGGACCCACGTTTGGGCATACCCTGCCAACTTAGGGTGAACAAAGCAAACACAAGGAGATTAACAAAGCAAACACAAGGAGAAGATGGACGGAGCGCTGAAACTTTTCAGACACTCATCCCCAGTCACAGATCTGGGTTGAATCCATCATCGTTCTTTAGCTCACTTCGCCACCTCAGTTCAGACCCAGCTATATGCAGATCAGTCTTGACCCTGTGATTCATGGGAACAGTCCAGCCCGAACTGCCAAGCCAGGTCTTCCCTGAACCGGAAACAAGCAGCCTGGGACCGGTTTCGGGGTAACACCCCTCATCAGCCAGGCTAGCTTGAATCCAGTGGCACAGTGAGCAGGGACCCACGTTTGAGCATACCCTGCCAACTTAGGGTGAACAAAGAAAACACAAGGAGATGATGGACGGAGCGCTGAAACTGTTCAGACACTCACCCCCAGTCACAGATCTGGGTTGAATCCATCATCGTTCTTTAGCTCACTTCGCCACCTCAGTTCAGACCCAGCTATATGCAAATCAGTCTTGACCCTGTGCCTCATGGGAACAGTCCAGCCCAAACTGCCAAGCCAGAGTTGAGCTGCATACAGTGGAATAAAGTACACTGGAGTGGTGTACAGTGCAGTGGCGTACACTGAAGAGTGTTAGAGTGGAGTGACATACAGTGGAATTTCATAGAGTAGAGTGGCATACAGTGGAGTGTTGTACAGTTGACAGGCATAGAGTGTAGTTAGGTACAGTGTAGTGGTGGGATATACCACGAAATGTCACAAAAATACAGTGACAACAGATATCATTAAGTTAAAATGCATTATACCTTAAAAATACTTTTCCTACTTACCTGTGGTACCCAGAAGGATAATCTGCACACCATAATGTGTAATTCAGCCAAATTAATATAAATGCGTTGAGCAAAAGTCTATGGAAAATACATTGGTGGTGTTAGACCTGGCATCCTTGGCGTGATTTTGCCCTGTATTTTTACCTCTGCCTCCTGTATTTTTGCTGTGTGCTGGATTTCGTTTTTGCTGGTCTAGATGCTTTGGGCAATTTGCCACTGCTGATCAGTGCCAGAGTGCAAGTGCTCCCTAGGTAAATCATGAATATGGATTGGTGTTTCCATGATTGGCTTGTATAACTTACTACTAAGTCCCCAGTACAGTGCACTGTGTGTGCCCAGGGCCTGTAAGTCAAATGCTGCTAGTGGGCCTGCAGCACTGATGGTGCCACCCACACAAGCAGCCTTGCAAAAGGTTCTCAGACCTGCCACTGCAGTGCCTGTGCCCAGTTTGGTACTGCCATGCCGACCTGACAAGTGCACCCACTTGCCAGGCCCTAACCTTCCCTTTTCTTACATGTGAGTCACCCCTAAGGTAGGCCCAAGGTACCCCTGTGGGCAGGGTGCAGTGTATGTGAAAGGTAGGACATGTCCTGATGTGTGTAACATGTCCTGATAGTGAACTACAGTGAATTTTGTTTCTTACTATTGAAAGGCTATCTGTTCCATAGGATAGAATGGGAGTTTATTTATAACATCATATAAATATTACTTTACATTGCGACAAGATAGGAAGGTGAAGTTTAGTATGACTGAACTCAGAATCTAAAAATGCATCTTTTAATAAGGATAATTTTTACATTCTGTGTTTGAAAATACCACTTTTAGAAAGGAGGAAGTTTCTTGCTTAGCCATCCTGTGTGCCTCTGCTGGTTTGTGGATTGACTGTCTGGCTTTGGAGTGACATGGGCTGGGGATGTGCCTTCACTGTAGACAGCCACTTGGGGGGGTTGAGGTGTGTCCTGCCTTTCCTGGATGAGTCAGGGTTGGACTGAATAGACCTGGGCTGGTTTTAGAGTAGGGGGAGGAGATTTCCTTTCACTTGAATGGGCCTGGTCTGCCTTACACAATGCTGTCTCCACCTCCTGCTGGGAAGCTGGACCAGAGAGGACAGAACTGGTTTTGACTGAGCACAGAGCCTCTCTGCTACTAGAGAACAAAGGAAGATGCTGTATAAATATTGGGGCCCAGACCCCAGAACTTTAGATTACTTCTGGACTCAAGAGGAACCTCTGCCACGGAGAAAAGCTGGGAAAGCTGAAGGAGAAGTACTGCCCCTTTGCTGTGTGCTGTCTGGGGTTGGCCTGCAGTGGCTGTTTCTGCCAAGGAGAGGATAAAGACTTTGCTGTGTGCTGTGTATCCTGCTTGAAGAAGATCTCCAAGGGCTTGAAGTAGAGCTTGCCTCCTGTTCTGAAGTGTCAGGGACACAAAGACTTCACCACCAGCTCCCCTGAACTTCCATGCTGGGAGTTCTGACCTGCCAAGAGGTGCCTGTTGCTGAGTTTGGCCTCTGGAGGTTGTTCCTACTGTTAGGAGCTGGAAAAGAGAAGCAACTAGAGAAGCACAATGCTTCTGCACCTGTTTCCGATGCATCACTGCTGTGCCGTTGAAGAAACCGACGCAGCGCCTGTCTGTGGCTGGAGAAACCCCTGCACGCCGAATCCCATGCACCGATCTCCGATGTCCGAGATCACCGCACCAATCCCGACGCAGGCCCTGTTGTGCGGCTGCAAGAGCCCAACGCATCATGGGACCACAGCTGGAGAGATCAATGCAGCGCCGTTGCCCCGCTGCCGCATTGAGAACCGACGCATCCCCGATCCTCAAGCATCACACCATAGCGCCAAGTCTACAAGGACACCGGGGCGCAGTAAGAAACCAACGCATCACCTCCCCTTCAGTAAGAAACCGATGCATCACCTCCCCTCCCCTTCAGTAAAGAACTGATGCATCACCTCCCCTGCGTGGCAGTAAGGAACCGATGCAACACCTCCCCTGGAGTAAGGAACCGACGCATCACCTTCCCTGTGGCTGTTTTTGTTTACGATTGTGATTCATCCAAGGTACTTTGTTTTGAAAGTGTCGCATCTATAGTTTGCTATGGACAGAACTGTTTTTGTCTTCTAAGGATTATATTTTGATTACTGGATTGTGGATTTTTGTAGTTTTGGTCTTGTTTGGTTTAGATAAAGATTACATATTTTTCTAAACTGGTGTGGTGTCCATTTGTAGTGTTTTCACTGTGTCACTGTATGTGTGCACAAATGCTTTACGCACTGCCTCTGAGATAAGCCTGTCTGCTCGTGCCAAGCTACCAAGGGGGTGAGCAGGGGTTATTTTAGAAGTGTACCCCCTTATCCTGACTAGGAAAATGGGTCCCTACTTGAACAAAGGTGCAAACCATTGCCAACTTCTCGGGCATTTTGATCTACCGACCTCCGGGGCCTATGGGCCAATTCCTCAAATCTTTACTCGAAATTACAACAAATTTGGCTGGAACAGCCCCCAATTTTACTATCTTGGGTGACTTAAATATCCATTTGGATAATTTGGCATCGAGGGTGGTCTCAGATCTCATCGACGACCTTGCTGCCATACAATTGATTCAGATGGTATCCTCTCCTACTCACCGTAAAGGTCATCTTCTTGATCCCGTATTTTCTAATCTGAAGGAGCTGACCTGCTTTGAACCTTATCCCGTACCTTGGTCAGACCATTTTTTGATTTCCCTTCAATGGTCCCCTATGTTTACTCCCCTATCCACCTGTTCCGCTAAAAAATTAAGTCGTTGTTGGTCTAAACTTCCTGTGGAACAGTGGGCCCTTGCACTGGACACCATGAGACCATCTCTTGATTCGGACCCTCTTGTAGCCAACGATCAATTCAATAACTGGATCGAAAGCTCTTTAGATGTGACCCTTCCTAAGAAAATTACTTATATCAAAACTGGTTCTAATAGGACTGCCTGGTATACACCTAAACTTCGTGAGCTAAAACAGACTTGTAAAAGAGCTGAGAGATCTTGGAGGAAAGTTTTTACCTCCCCCTAGAAAAAGGAGTACAGAGAAACCACTAAGTTGTATAAGACCGAGATCAGAAAGGCCCAAGCTCATTATTTTGAAGAAGAAATCTCCAGGGCGGCAAACTCTCCTCGCGAAACGTTTCGTATCGCAAAAAACTTTTAAAAACTCCCGTTCCCCCCGATACTCCCGAAGCAACACTTCATCGCTGCAATGAGCTTGCAGAGTTTTTCTTTAATAAAGTCCAAACTATTAGTAGCACATTTCCTAAAACTGACTCTGACATAGACCCGTTTTGTATGGACTGTGGGGCCCAGAGTCATGAATATGTGTTAGATGTATTCCCTCCTTTAGATGAGGAACATTTCCGGACCATCTCGGCACTTGTTAGGAGTGGTTCACCCATTGACCCGGCCCCCCCCAAGATTCTGAAATCAGTGGTGGATTTAGTCAGTCCTATCATGGTGGATCTGATTAACTCCTCACTTTCTCTTGGGTTGGTGCCCCCCTTATGGAAGAATGCAATGGTCAAAGCCTTATTGAAAAAGCCGAGCTTAGATCCCGGCTGTCTCGGTAATTTTCGGCCCATTTCTCTCCTCCCTTGGGCTAGTAAAGTGACAGATAAATATGTGAACTTAGTGCTATCTAGGCATTTGGAGGATGGTAACCTCCTCCACTCGTCGCAAATGGGCTTTCGCCCCCGTCAAGGAACCGAGACGGCACTACTAGCAGTCGTTGAAGAAACTAGGAAAATTCTCGATGCAGGAGGATCGGCGGCTGTGATCCTTTTAGATCTTAGCGCGGCTTTTGATACGGTGAATCACCGTATCTTGGTCCAACGACTCCATAAACTGGGTGTGTCCGGAGTTGCCTTGAAATGGTTAAGCTCCTTTTTAGAGGACAGATCCTTCCAAATTTTTGAGGGTGAAGACATCTCAGACTCTCGTCCCCTGCACTGTGGAGTGCCGCAGGGCTCGTCCCTGAGCCCCTCCCTTTTTAATGTTTATATGGCCCCCTTAGCCGACATCGTCCTTCCCTTTGGAGTGCAACTTGTCACTTATGCCGACGATACGCAATTAGTGATCTCATTGAACCACGCAGATAGAGCCTCCTCTTGCCTACTGCCCTGCCTTGAAGAAGTTGCCAGATGGATGACGTCGTCTTACCTTAAATTAAATGGTGAAAAAACGGAGCTTATGCTCCTTGGAAATAATTCCCCTGAACGAAATAGATTCCATCTGGCCAGCCTGTATGGGTCCAAAACCCATCCCAAAAAAGGAAATTAAGAGCTTAGGCTTTTGGCTTGACGATGAGCTTAGCTTTAAAATTCAAGCCAGAAAAGTGGCCTCCATTTGCTTTGGCATACTGAGGCTACTCCGCAAGGTGCTACCGCTACTCCCCTTTCAAGCTAAAAAACTGATGGTCCAGGCCCTCATATTATCTAGATTGGACTACGGAAATGCCCTATACCTGGCTGCTCCTAGCTCGGTCCTGGCGAAACTTCAAATTGTACAGAACTGTGCCGCCAGAACCTTGGTAGGGCTTTCTGGCCGTCAATCAGCTAGATCCACCCTGAAAGCCCTTCATTGGCTTCCGATCAGGGAAAGGGTCTTTTTTAAAGCCCTGTGCATTTTTCACAGGGTGCTGAAAGGGAGGGGGCCAGCCATTATTTCCTCTTTGGCCCATCCTTACCGAGCCAATAGGCGGCTCCGTTCGGATGACCTCTACTTAGCCTCAGTCCCCAGAATCCGCAGGGCTAGAAGTGGTGGCCGCTTGTTTTCATACAATGCGGCCAAGCTCTGGAACACCCTCCCTCTGCGACTCCGGGGAGAATCCAGTCACAATATCTTTAGGAAGGACCTGAAGACCTGGCTTTTTCCCATCTAACTCGCTGTAGTCGATTGGCGTCCGTTAGCGCTGGGATGCCTTCGGGTAGCTATGCGCTTTAGAAATGTTACCTCATTCATTCATTCAACTAGAGAGCCCCATTTCTCACAGGTGGAAAAACACGTTTTAGGACCCCCCCATTTATCTTTGTTCCCCCTTGGCCAATCACAGCAAAATTTTGCATCATCTGCCAATGTAGAAAAAAGAATAGGTCTGCAAAGTTTTGTGGAGATTCATCAAATTGGCACAAAGTTATTACTGGTGTAAAATCCAAGTAATTCCTATCTCTGGTAACCCTAACTATAACTACAGAGTGGCTACTGCCTCTCTGTAATAACCTTTCTAAAAAGCTGCACTGAACATGCAGCAAAATGCTGTATTTGTGGAGCCATTGTAGTATCTTTCTGAGAGACAATACTTAACAAAACCAGACAAAAAATGAAGGATATGCAGAATGGATCCTGCTCTGTGGTTGTGGTCAGAGGGATGGGGTTGAATGCGGTGCACAGACAGAGGGGCCGATTCCGATTCGGGCCGGAAATCTCTCCGACCGAGCCGGACCCGGAGAGATTTCCGACCGAATCGGACCCGTGCAGTCCGACCGAACGAGTACGATGCGCACGTATGCCATCGGACTCGAGTCGGTCAGACTCCCATTGAAGTCAATGGGAGCCTGTCGTACAACGCGTACGCGGGCTCCCATTGACTCAATGGGTGCGATGCGGACAAGTGCGCCCCCTACAGTGTGTACGCTGCGAAGCGATTCGCGCCGTACACGCACAGGTAGGGGGACCCATGGGTCCCCCTGTGTGCGACTCGCGCGGCTACGCATACAGGGGGTCCGACACGGACCCCCAAAGTACGGCTCCGACAGCTCTTTCGAGCCGGAGTGCGCGGCTCGGTCGGACTGCTCGCGGCGCGCATCGTACTTACCCGGCGGGGGAACGTCTCCATTGCGCGGTGCGAGTCGAGTCCGAGCGCGTCGGTCGGTGCGGTTAGACCCGGGAACGAGTCGGTCGGAGCGGTCGGGATGCCCGGACGAGTCGGTCGGCGAATACGCATCGTACTCGCTCGCCCGGACGCGCGTACGATTCGGTCGGGAAATAGGGCTCCGAATCGGATCCGGTTAAGCCGAATCCGATTCGGAGCCCTACCGGCCGAGATCGGAATCGGCCCCAGAATATCGAGTTTTAAATGTCGACATACACAAATATCGAGTTAGAAATATCGTGATGCAGAAATATCGACAGCAAGAATATCGTGGTCAAGAATATCGATTTGGAGGTAAGAAATAACGTTTTTAAAAATATCGAAGTCATTAATATCGTTTGCAAAAATATATTTGTTTAAAATATCGATCTTTTAATTAGTGTTTTGTATTTTAGTATGCATTTTAAAAGTATGTGAACTATTTTTTTGTATAAGTATTGCTTTTGTTTTTTAATATATGTGTTACATTTTAAGTAGTTATGAATTTTATTTTAATTACATTTTGCGTTTTTTAGTTCTGTAGCAGGTTGTGGGTTTATAGGGGATTAGGGTGGGAAGTAATTTAATTATAATAAATTTTTTTTTATTTTTTTTTATTTAGATTTTATAGTGTTAATTGTGGGAATTAATTTATTATTAATTAATTATTAATTGGTTGTTACTTATTAATAATTAATTAATTGGTAATTATGTTAATTGTGTCATTTTTTTAGGAGAGGGTTGTGGGTTTATAGGGGAATAGGGTGGGAAGTAATTTAATTATAATACATTTATTAATATTTTTTATTTAATATTTATTTAATTGAAAATGTATAGTGTTAATTGTGGGAATTAATTTAGTATTATTTATTCATTGGTTTCTAATTATTATTAATTAATTAATTGGTAATTATGTTAATTGTGTCATTTTTTTAGGAGCGGGTTGTGGGTTTATAGGGGAATAGGGTGGGAAGTAATTTAATTATAATACAATTATTATTATTTTATTTATTAATATTCATTTAATTTATATTTTAGAGTGTTAATTGTGGGAATTAATTTATTATTAATTATTTATTAATTGCTTGTTAATTATTATTAATTAATTAATTAATTGGTAATTAATTATGTTAATTGTGTTATTTTTTAGGAGTAGGTGGTGGGGTTTATAGGGGAATAGGGTGGGAAGTAATTTATTTATAATTAATTAATAATTATTTGTTAATTAATGCTAATTAATTAATTAAAATCTAAATATGGCAATTGTGTAATTAATTTTAGATGTGAGTTGTGGGCTTTATAGTGGTAAAGGGTGGGAAGTAAAATCTTTTAAATTAATTAATAAGTTGTTGTTAATTGATATTAATTTATCAATGTAAAATTAGTTATGGAAATTGTGTAATGATTTTTAGGTGTGGGTTGTGGTGTTTATTGGGGTAGAGGGTGGAAAGTAATTGATGTTTAATTAATTAATATTTAGTTGATCATTAATATTAATTCATCAATTCATAAATATTTATGGTAATTGTTTATTTTTATTTTGTGTGTGGGTTTCGGTTTTATAGGGGTAACGTTTGGGGAGTAAATTAATTTTTATCTGTTTTAATTCGTTTTTTAATTAATTATATTTCTTTAATTGATAATTACTTATGTTAATTATGGAGGTACATTTTTTTAAAAATTTAGATGTGTGTTGTGAATTGTGTGGGGTTATAGGGTAGGAAATAAAAAAGATAAAATTTATGTAATAATTAAAGTTTTTGATTATTAATAATTTCTATAAAAATAGTTATTAGTTTGTAAATTATTTTTTAATTTTTAAAAATAATCTTTCTAGGTATTTGTTAAATCTTTTTAACATTATAATATGTTTTTATCTTTTGTAAATTTTTAATATTTTTCTTTTTTTGTTTTTAAAATCTTTTGTGTTGTAGTTGTTATTTTGTTTGTTTTTAATTTTGAACTGACTACAATGGGAATATTAATTTTTACCCCTCTGTTATCCAACACTTTCCCTACTGTTGCACTCACTGGAGTGGGAATAGTAATTTTTACCCCTCCGCTAGCCAACACTTTCCCTACTGTTGCACTCACTGGAGTGGGAATAGTAATTTTTACTCCTCCGCTATCCAACACTTTTCCTACTGTTGCACTCACTGGAGTGGCAATAGTAAGTTTTACCTCTCCACTATCCAACACTTTCCCTACTGTTGCACTCACTGGAGTGGGAATAGTAATTTTTACCCCACCGCTATCCAACATTTTCCCTACTGTTGCACTCACTGGAGTGGGAATATTAAGTTTTACCCCTCCGCTATCCAACACTTTCCCTACTGTTGCACTCACTGGAGTGGGAATAGTAATTTTTACCCCTCTGCTATCCAACACTTTCCCTACTGTTGCACTCACTGGAGTGGGAATAGTAAGTTTTACCTCTCAGCTATCCAACACCTTCCCTACTGTTGCACTCACTGGAGTGGGAATAGTAATTTTTACCCCTCCGCTATCCAACACTTTCGCTACTGTTGAACTCACTGGAGTGGGAATATTAAGTTTTACCCCTCCGCTATCCAACACTTTCCCTACTGTTGCACTCACTGGAGTGGGAATAGTAATTTTTACCCCTCCGCTATCCAACATCTTCCCTACTGTTGCACTCACTAGAGTGGGAATAGTAATTTTTACCCCTCCGCTATCCAACACTTTCCCTACTGTTGCACTCACTGGAGTGGGAATAGTAATTTTTACCCTCGCTATCCAATACTTTCCATACTGTTGCACTCACTGGAGTGGGAATAGTAATTTTTACCCCTCCCCTATCGAACACTTTCCCAACTGTTGCACTCATTGGAGTGGAAATAGTAATCTTTACCCCTCCGCTATCCAACACTTTCCCTGCTGTTGCACTCACTGGAGTGGGAATAGTATTTTTTACCCCTTCGCTATCCAACATTTTCCCTACTGTTGCACTCACTGGAGTGGGAATAGTTAATTTTACTCCTTTGCTATCTAACACTTTTCCTACTGTTGCACTAAATGGAGTGCAAAATTTAAGTTTAAAGACTATTAAATATTTTAGGGGCACATTACGATACCCGGCGTAAATAATTCCGCCAGGCATGGAAGCGGCAAAAATCCGCCCGCACACACCGCCTGAACACCGACCACGCCATTACGATTACACAAACTGAATACCGCCATCGGCGGAAAAAGCACACAAAATACCGCCCGCCAACGTCCGAGTCGGAGACAAACCGCCCGCCACGGACGGAAACACGCAAGACAACACAAAACCGCCCGCCCTCACGCCCGACACACCGCACGTGAAATTACGATCGCACCGACATGAGCGCGGAAAAACCACAAATATACCGCCCGCCAGCGCAAACAACGCCGATGAGAATCGACACGGCAGAAGCCATGGCGCCCACGTACCTGCACAGAAACCATCCGCACACAAAACCAATAGCACACAACATGGCCAACAAGTCCACACAGCAAGGCACGCACAAATACACAAGCACAGTACATATCCCGAAAACACCCCCCCGGACAAACAAAAAATACAAAGGCCAGAACCCCAGACACAACACACCTGAAAACAACAGACCATGAGGACACACCCACATAGGTGAGTACAAAAGCAGCACTCCCACAGACCACAACCCCTTGCTACATTGCAAACCAGAGAGGAGAGGAGAGGAGAGGACACAGTGACACAGCAAGGACAGCAGCACACCACAGAAACGCACACATCACTACCACCACCACCACCACCACCACCACCACCACACCCCGGCACCACAAACCCCCTGCACATTACACTACACACACCGCACCAGCACCACAAACACCATGGCACCACAAAGGATGCCCAAGTTCACGCCCATGGAGCTGACGGTCATGGTCGACGAGATCATCAAGGTGTACCCACAAATCTATGGGAACATGGTCCAGCACACACCACTAGCCACCAGAAACCGAATGTGGAACCGGATCGTAGACCAGGTCAATGCAGTCGGGACCCTGCCCAGGAACAGAGTCGAGATTAACAAACGTTGGAATGACGTCAAGAGCCTGGTCAAGAAGAAGGAGGGCAAAAACAGAGAGCTGGCTGCCGTCACTGGCGGAGGGAATCCCGCGCTCTTTAAGACCTTCAAAGCGTGGGAGGAGAAGGTGCGAGTCGTAATCCATCCGGAGATCCTCGCCGGATTAGCAGGGGGAGTGGAGGCTGGTAAGTACAAACTAATGTATACCAGCACACCGCTATGTACTCACATGCACTACCACCATGCCACAGCTCCCAGGGACAAACACCCCCATGTCCAGCACACAATACACAACACATCACACACACATGCAACAGACACCACCACACACAGCCCAAACCGAACAACTGCAAGATGCGTGGGGACATGTGTACACTAAGCCAGCCATGTAACCACCAACAGGTCCCCAAATATGCCAGAAGCGCCACAACGAGCACCCACAACACCCATGTGTCCGCCACAGCTGCACCAACCGACAAGTAACAGGTAAGTGGCAGGAACACAAAGTGCAGTGGGTGGGACGGTGGACAGCCCAAGTACAACACACACCAGGCCCCAGTCCCACAGCACAGCAAGGAGGAGCATCCCCCACACCCCACACCCACGTGTCAGCCACCGCAGTGCACAACGACAGCCGAAAGGCAGACATCACGGTCCACAGCAATCGGTGTCAGTGGGTATCCAGCCACCCCCATGACCCACAACACCCTCCCACCCCCACAAACCTGCAACATGGAGCACCCCCGCTTAGAGCCATGTGGCATCCAGTACAGTGCACGCACGAACAACTTGCAGGTGGGAAACTGGACAGGGCCGGATTACTGGAGGCATGAGGACCGTAACACGACCAACACATGGGACATGTCACGTAGCAGACGAACACGCAGCACCGCCCACCGTCACGAACAAGAGAACAATGTGCACACGGACATGAACAACAGACTCACACCCCACATGACCCATCACAGACATAGCAACACCCAAGGAGCCACGTCTGCATGCACAAGCCACACTGAATATAGTACCACACGGCAGCCACTGTGCAACTCATCACACACAACCGAAACACCATTGAAGTCCTGTCCATGTAGCCCCAACTGCCTGTCAACCACACACCCCACAACTACGCCTATGTAAGACAAACAACACTAGACGCAACAGAGCGGAACAACATAAATGCACACGAACACCACTGAACCCATCAAACACACAGACACACCATGCACAAACAACATACCATCCATCCCATCCGTCAGCCCCAGTCTCATGAAAGGCATGTCATCCGCACAGCTGCCACACATACAGCAGTCACGCTAAGATACATGCCCATTACCAACCATGTGCCAGAAGTCAATGAAGTGCACGACACACTGTGAGCAACAACACACAACATGGGCCACACCCCCCGAGCACTGCAGTGATGCACATGGCACAGGGCAGCACGCACACCAAGGAGATGGGACAACTGCAATACGTCGGGTGGCACACAACCATCACTCACTCATAACGATGCGTCCAATGCCATGTCCAGTAATCACAACAGACAGCAAATATGCAGGCCATGTCAAGCATGCACACACCTCAAACCATGCACTGTCATGCTGCCACAACACATGTCACGTTCGGCACCCATGGCTCACAGCATGTACCCCAAAAGCATATTCCCTCCCAAATGCGAATCTGGGGCATGACCCCCATGTTGCCATATGCGTTCCTAAGCGTTCCATGTGAACCCCAAAAGCATATTCCCTCCCAAATGTGAATCTGGGGCATGGCCCCCATGTTGCCATATGCGTTCCTAAGCGTTCCATGTGAACCCCAAAAGCATATTCCCTCCCAAATGCGAATCTGGGGCATGGCCCCCATGTTGCCATATGCGTTCCTAAGCGTTCCATGTGAACCCCAAAGCATATTCCCTCCCAAATGCGAATCTGGGGCATGGCCCCCATGTTGCCATATGCGTTCCTAAGCGTTCCATTTGAACCCCAAAAGCATATTCCCTCCCAAATGCGAATCTGGGGCATGGCCCCCATGTTGCCATATGCGTTCCTAAGCGTTCCATTTGAACCCCAAAAGCATATTCCCTCCCAAATGCGAATCTGGGGCATGGCCCCCATGTTGCCATATGCGTTCCTAAGCGTTCCATTTGAACCCCAAAAGCATATTCCCTCCCAAATGCGAATCTGGGGCATGGCCCCCATGTTGCCATATGCGTTCCTAAGCGTTCCATTTGAACCCCAAAAGCATATTCCCTCCCAAATGCGAATCTGGGGCATGGCCCCCATGTTGCCATATGCGTTCCTAAGCGTTCCATTTGAACCCCAAAAGCAAAGTACAAACCAGACCCAGGATGGGCCAGGAGCCCGCATACACCAGAGTCACAATAAGTAGGGGCACAGCAACACACCCATCGGCATGGCCAATCCGTCCCATGCCACATGTGCACAGCACACAGTCCCATTGCCAAGCACACACAACTACAGATGCTACAGCCACACACACGCCTCCGGGAAACCCATGTACGAGATTGCACGAACTGTCAATGTCAGACGACAAATACATACTTCGCCAGGTGCAACCCAATAACTAATCTCATTCTCTCCACAGGTGACGAACTGCTGGATGCTGGGGATGGAGCCAGCAGCCAGCACAGCCAGCCTACAAGCCCCCAACGAGGACACACGGATCTGGAGGATCTGTCCTCCTCTTCGGACACGGACAACCAAGCAGGCCCATCTGGTGTGGCAGGGCCCAGCCGCTCCCCAGGACCCCTCCTACCCACCAACCCATCATCCAGGGCTGCTGAACATTCACAGCCCCCTGCTGCCACTGTCGTTGCGGCCACACCCACGGTCATTGTGGCCACTACCACTGCCGCAACCGCCACCATCGCCGCACCGACCACCACCGCCGCCACCGCCGCCACGTCTCCGCTGGCACCAGCCCCAGCGCAGGTGGTGGCCCGGACGACTGGATCCACCCTGGGAGCCACAGCGAGGACCGTGGTGAGCAATGTGGCTAGTGGGCAGGCCGGTGGCAGCAGGACTGGTAGGAGGAGCAGGGTCAGGGAAACGCCAGCCTCCCCTGGGAGCCATGCCCTGCCTCACATGGACAGAGTCCTTGGGGCCTATGAAGAGGCCCAAGGACAATGGGTCCGGTCTGCCTCAGACACGCGTGAGGTGCTGGGGGTGTTGAGGTCCATGGACGCCCGTATGGGCCAAATCGTGGACCTCATGGGACAGCTGGTGGTGGCGGTGAGGTCACAGCCAGGGACAGCAGCTCCCCTCCGCCACCACCTGCCGGGGCGCAGGGTGGAGCAGCAGTGTCCAGTTCCCCTGCGTCCACAGCCAGTGATCACACCTCAACCACCAGCATGTCGCAAGCAGGCACCCCCTCGCAAACGTGGAAGGGGCCGTCCGAAGAGGAAACAGATCTCCCGGGAGGACTTCGCACGCTCCAGTCGCAAGTGAGGCAGCCAGCCAGCCTTCCGCCAGCCTTCCTTGACCAGCCACTGCATTGACTTGGACTACGATCCCACTCCACACAGCCATCTGGATGGCATGTGTGTGTTGGACTATGGACATAGAACCAGTGGGTACACCCTGATCATCACGCAGCCATGACCGACAGCTCATTGTCACTGCACGCACCACTTTTGTCATCACCTTACACACAATCACATGTCACAGTTTGTAATAAATGCACCTTTTTCACTAACTGCTGTTTGTGCCCTGTGTCTTATTTGTACGGAATACAACGGCCACCTTGGGCGGAAAGGCACCTGATGCGTGGCATGGCATTTGAATCCGGAGGGCCTGTAGGGACCTAGGGGTGGGAGACAGAACAGGAGCACATTCAATGAGTGTGTCACACACCCATCACACAGTACATGTCAACAACTACAAGCAATGTACACACATCGCACAGAGCAATAGGGCACAATGCCACAGCCACCAACAGTGGCATACTACCCTGGCCATGGAGCGTTGACACACAGCACGCAGTGAACAAACGGCCACCCTGACACAGCACACACACACCTGCACAGATACAGCCACATCAGCCGTCGTACATGGACACTCACCGTCAAGTGAAGTAGCGGGCGATGAGCTGCTGCCGCACATTACCAGCTTCCTCCTCTCCGCTGTCCTCCTCACTCGAGCTGTCCTGGTCTGCGGGCTGGGGCCCTGGTTGATCTCCGTCATCCACGATGAGGGGGATCTGCTTCCGAATGGCCAGATTGTGCAGCATGCAGCACGCCACCATTATCCGGCACACCTTCTGTGGGGAGTACGCCAGCGCACCCCCGGTGCGGTCCAGGCACCTGAACCTGGACTTGAGGAGGCCAAAGGTACGCTCGACCACACGTCTGGTCCTCCCATGTGCCTCATTGTAGCGATCGTCTGCTGGGGTGCGAGGATTCCTCAATGGACTGAGCAGCCATGCCCCATTCGGATACGCAGAGTCACCTGGGTGTGAGGGACACAGAGAACTGTTGCTAATCCAACTGGACAGGGGACAGCATCGCACAGCCAGCACGCTACACCACTCCACATACTCACCGACAATACAGGCACGATCCTGTTGCATATTGGACATCAGTCGTGGCAAGATGCTGTTGCGCATTATGTGTGCGTCATGGGCCGAGCCTGGGAACTTTGCACACACGTGGGTGATCACCATGTCCGCAAGGCACACCACTTGCACATTCAGGGAGTGCGTGTGCTTCCTGTTGCGGTACAGGTGCTCAGTGGCCTGTGGTGGAACAAGGCCGACATGTGTGCAGTCAATGGCTCCAACGACGTGTGGGATTCTGCCAAGGGCATAGAATGCACCCTTCACTGCCGCCAATTCACGAGCCCTGGGGAAGCGGATGTACCTGTTCCGGTACAGCATCATGGCTGCCAGTACATCCCTCAGCACCTTGCTGAACATGGGCTGGGACATCCCTCCTCCACTGCCCACTGTGTGCTGGAATGACCCAGTGGCGAAGAAATGCATGGCGGCCATCACCTTAGCCGTGGGGGTGACAGCAGTCGGATACACCCTGCGGGGACGGAGATGGGGTTCTAACATGGCACACAGTCGATGCAGGGTTGGCCTGTCCAGCCGAAACTTCCTAATGACCTCCGTATCCTCCATGTCTGCCAGCAATTGGTATGGGCGGTCAATGTTCGGTCTCCGCCTAGGGACAATGGCAGAGGACACATGTCAAAGCAACACGACACATAGCAATTTCGCATACACATCACTGACATGACTGAGCAAGCACATGAGCCACAGCCCAGCTGTCAAGCTGGGACGGCACGGCCACAATACACTTACACAGGTCTCCCACCAATGGCAATGGCTAGTGATACAAACCACTGCCATGTGCATGCACATGGGGATCTAGGCCCCAATGACTAGCGGGGCGTGCTGATGGGGACTGACTGCATTTCCGTCAAGCGGCAACGCCACGGCAACATGAATGTCTGCTGAGCATGGAACTGCTTCCGCGGCTGGATGAGTATGGCACACGACGACGACGATGTGGGCACAGGCTGAGCGGCCAAAACAAGTGGGACCTGTGGCACGAGGGGATATGAGACAGTAGTAGGTGTCAGCACTGCACCCTATGTACAGCACTGTACGGATCACACCTCCCGAAACATTGACAGGTGTCCACATTGACAGCCCCATGCCAAGACGGCTGTGTGCTTGCAGTCACACGTCACAGGTGAGAGGTTACATTGCACGTGCCAGGTGGCAGACGTACACAGTGGGAGCTGGCATGTGTGTGCATGTGTCTCCTGTTCAGGATCCACCAGATGGGCGCTGACTCTGTACTGACCATTGGACACAGCATGTTCCGTGGAAGGCTTGTGTGTGTGGGATGGTGGCACTGGATGTGCCTCCGTTGGGTGGGGGGCCATGCACAGGGCGGGTACGTCGATGATTGCGCATTGTTGGTCACGGTGGGTGCACCCACTCAGATGTGTTGCCCTGTGTTCAATTCCTATGTCCGCATGATGATGGACTGTAGATGTGGGCAGACTACACATTGGTCGATGTGCTGTCTATATGCATGTGCCTTCACACCAGGCACAGCTGCCCCTGCACATGTGACCCCTGCTGGACTCGCTGCTGGGTCTGTGGAGCTGATGCACCTTCTGCGCGTGGGGCGGACAGCTCTCCTCACTTCCCTCATTGCGCATGTCATGACTTTGCCGCAGGTGACATGGATCATGGAGGGCCCACATGTACGCGTGGGTAGGCTACACATGATTGTACACTGGTCGCCACCCCCAGTCAGTGTTTCGAATGGGAAGGTTGTCGTGCTGGTGGTATGTTCGATGTGGCGGATGGGCGGGCCTAGGTGCGGGCTTACATTCCGGACATGGGGGTAGTTGGATTGGCGACTAGTTGCAGTACACACGGGACACGTCTCTTCCTTTCCACATCTGGGTCATCCCTTGTACTGACTGACAGTGATACAGTCATCTTCGCCCCAGCCCTCATGTCCTCCCTCGCTCCCCCAATATGCATGCTCACCTGCGAGGCTAGCGCTTGCACAGGCAGCCCCAAGCTCGCACCAGAGAGGGCAAGGAGTGTATGTGTGGGTCCAGTTGCACGAGTGGGCTGTCTCAGGGTATGATGTGTGGCGGGACGCCGTCCACCTGCGTGGTGCCCCAAATGGAGACCCGGCCTGCATGGACTATGCATCACAGTCTTCGCCTTCCGGATCCGCCACCTGCGACACCCAGTGGCTGTGGCTGCCCTTGCGGCCATGCCGCGTCCGTCTGTGGCTGATGGCCCACACATTCACTCTTTGGCCTCTCTGGGGAGGGCTCGGGGTGGTGGCGCACGCGCTTGCACTTAGTCGCAATGGCATGTGGCGTGGTTGGTATGATGGGCAATGGATGGGATGGTGCGAGCCACCTCCCGTGACATCAGTGCTGCTCGTGCTGTGGTGTGTCCCCCTACACTTCCATCTGACTTGTGCCATGCTAGACGTTGAGGTTCTATTGCCTGCGTGATATGACCAGGAGGAGCGCGAGGAGACCTCTCACACACCATGCTCCACTGCCATCCCGTGCCCTGTATCGCCTGTGCGGATTGACTATGTTGGGGTTACACCTGGTCGACTGGGGCTGTGTGTGCCTTGTCAGGGGCATGGCGGGCGCACAACAGGATCCAGCTTGTCCACAGATGGTGGGCTGAGGTGCGCCTGGTACCGCTTTGTACGTGTGCCCGGCTGCTATGCACACACGTGTTCACTCCCCCCCGACAGGTGTCCTCTCACAATGCCCAGGGAAGCGGTGGTGTACTGTTCATGACCCCTCCCAACACGGCGTGCTCCAACTTGGCATGTGCGCATCTACCAGTCGCACCCACCCACCTGAGCACTGCGTCCATACGACTACACACGACACATGTGTGTCTTCCACAGTAGTGCTACTCATTTGCGTTGACATCCAATACCAGTGGACTACATGGTCATGTCACGACTGCCGTGTACTTCACATACTCTCATCCTCTCTCATTCGTACTTGTGAAATGAGTCAGCGGAGACAGTTTTGGTTTCAAACATTATATTGAGTCTTCTGTCCTCTGTGATGCAGTATAGTGGACACTACTGGCAGCGGAATACATGTTGAGGATATACTGAGCATGATTGCAAATGGGATAGGGAGTGGGGTTACATGTGATTGGCTGTTGCATGTGGGATGTGGGCTTCAGAGTGACATCTGCTTGGCCAAGGCTGTGCTAATGTACATTTACGTATAGCTGCGGAGCTACGGACTTTGACACAGACGGTATACATGTAGCCTACCAGACCGCTTGGCATCATGGGCACAGTCCATCTCAGTTCCATGTGACAGGTTTGCTGCGGTTGTTCCTCATGCACGCGTGCATGTGAGATGACATCAGGGCATGTGCTTGCGTGCATGCAGCGGCGTGCCACTTGTTGTTGCACTGTGGTGGTTACTGGACATGTCACAGTCACTGGGGTCGTGTTGTTGTTGTATGCACTTGTCGTCCATGCAAAGGTCCTGGTATGGGATTCCCGGGGCGGGGGTGGGAGGGGTGCAGCACCCACAGACTCCAGGCGACCTATTCATGTCCACTGAGCGGTGTGTGTGTCCATGGGCGCTGGATCCATGTCGTGTCCTGGTTGTTCGTGCAGTTCCGTCCATGTGGGTGCGATACACAGAGCCCATGCCACTGCCTCCCACGATGCATGCGGTGTTCCTGGATGTGATGGGGAACAGTGTGCATGTCCCGGTCATATCCGATGTCATGGCGATGTCGTTGATGGTGTGGTTACAGATGCCGGTCGTTTGGTATGGCTGTTGTGGTGGTGACTGGCCAGTCCGTGCGGAAGCTAAGCATGGGTGCGGGGTTGGACATCATAGGTCACTCGGGGAACCTGCGTTGTGGTCCGACGTATTTACAGGTTGTCAGGTATGCGATGCCGTCCAGCAGGGCTTCCATGTCATTGGTGGTGTACATGTTTGCCAGCCAATGAAGCGGATGGTGGCTGTCAAGGTGTTGTTCGTAGGTTGTCCCTTGGAGGACCATGATGGGGCATGCTGGGTGACATTCGATGTAGCTGTTATCGATGATCCGTCGTGTGGAGGCACAGTGGTCCCATTTCAGTGCGGGTGCGATGTTGGCCACATACGCCATGCCCCCATAGGCAGAGCAGGCCCTGTCGTGTGTGTCCAGAGGGAGGAGTAGTGGTAGCAGGTCCGCCTTCAGACATGCCGGGTTGGAGAGGCATATCTCGACGGGATGCTGGTAGGGACACCTCCGACAGTAGAAGACGGGCATGACGCAGCTGAACAATGTGATGCGGTAAGTCAGTCGGTAGCTTACGTTCAGCAGGGACAGGAGATCGCATCCCAATGTATGGCACAGGTTGGTTTTGTACAGCTTGAGCTGTTCGGCGTAGTTGGGTAGGTGTGTTGCGGTTGCCATTTCACAGCGGTTCGTTGAGGTGGCGTGCTCCGGCTGTGTGTGCAGTCTGCAATGTGCACGCTCCGGGGTTGCTGTGAGCTCTGTGTAGTCGTAGGGAGACAGGACTTGTGTTCTGTTGGCTTGTTGGGAGGACACGGGCCCTCTTCCCACATGCTTCTCAGACAGTTCAAGGTCAGTGCTGTGTGACTCCTTCCAATTAACTTGCATGTGGCCGACATGGGGAGTGTTTTCTTCTTTCTTCCCCGTCCGTTGTGTGCTTCTGTGATATGCGCTATCTGCCCTGTGGTCGGTCTCCTCGGCATGCCTGTGTTGGTCTATTCTTGGACAATGGCTGTATTCACCGGCTTCTGTCGTAGGGCTGTGGTTTCGGAGTTGGAATGGAAGGTCATTCAGTGCTGTCTGCTCTCCCTTGTGTGGGCGGCAGGCTGCCTTTCCGCTCTGCGTTGGGCCTTGTGTGTGAATGTTATTCTTGGGCCACCTGTTGTCGGTCCCCGGGCTCTTTGGTGTTCCGTTTTATATGTCTTGTTCATATGTGCAGGGTGGTATGGGTGTTTCTGTGTGGTACTGGCGTTCCTCTTCCCGAAGGAGCCCTGCTTCTCCTAGTTGGTGTTGCCGCCGCTGTGTGCTACGCCATGTTTGTTACACTGGGGTGTGTCCTGCTGTTGCGTGTCTTCACTGACATGTGTGCGTCGGTTGTGTGGCGTTGGGTGTTGTCCGTGAATTGGGCGTTGGGGACATGTCTGTGGCCGGCCTGTCACGTGTCATGTGCGTTCGGGGTGGGGCTGATATGTGTGCTGCTTGGTTGTGTCCCTGTGTCTGTGTGCGACGCATGCATGGCGCTGCGGTTGGCCTCTGCGTTGTGCGCATGTGTGGCGGCGTCATCGGCGCTTTGGGGCCGTGACGGGGTGGTTGGTTCCTAGTCCCAGGTGGTGTGTACACATGTGTTCTGCGATGTTACGATTTGGCCTGTGTGTCATATGTGGTTGCGATGGTGGATGTGTTGTGTACACGCGCTGGTGGGAGGTTGTCCGCTTTTTCCGCCCTTGCACTGTGTGCGCTGTTTGCGTGCACTTGTTGTGTGTGTGCCTACCTGCGTCTCCGCGGTACGTTGCGTCCTTGGTGGTGCATCAGCAGGAGCATGGGGACGGCCTGCAGTGCTGGATTCATGCTCGGGAGCCGCTTTTCGTTGTCCGTGCTCGGCGTCCGTGTTACCGCTTCGGTTTGTCGTACGGTATCTCTTGGCCGTGGGAGCCGTTTGTTTGCGGCATCGTAATTTATGCGCCGGGCGGGACGTGTTTCGTCGGACGGTGTGTGTCAGTTGGGCTGCGCCGCTTCATGTACGGGCGCACTTTGATGGCGGACGGTGTTGCTGGCTTGCCGGCGGTGTTTGGCCTGCTTTTCGCATCGTAATTGGGCGGGCGTGTGGACTGCTGCGTGCCGGCGGTAACTGGTGCTTTTTGCATCCGCCAGCACGGCGGTTGTGCTTCCGCCCGCCATCGTAATGGGCCCCTTAATGTTTTAATTTATAATATAATGTTTTTTTTTATTAGATATTATGTTATAGGTGTATGTATATATACATTTATTTGTTCATTTTTATATATTAATAAAATTTAAAAATAAATTAAAATTAATAATTTATTAATTGTTTTAAAGTAAATATATATATTACATTTTATATATGTAGGTTTAATTTTTTAAATTAAATGTATTTCTTATATTTGTTAAAATGTATATTAAATCCAAATAATTTGTTTAAAGTTAATTTTATTATTTAATATATTTAACATTATTTTTTACATATATAAAAAAATCGATATTTTGTACATCTATATTTTTGACATCAATATTTTTTCGATATTTTTATACTTACCATTATAAATATAGGATGTCAATATATATTTTTTAAAACATATTTTATTAGGTTTTTCCGGGTACATAAGGGGCCATTGCCCGCAGTATACATACTGAATATCCAATAAATCCAAAGTACCCACATATATGTAAAACTGTAACCCCTGCAAACATGCAGACAAAACAATGCAAACTTGACACAGAGCATTTTAGACCCCACCAAATATATTAAGTCTGAATGTAGATGACTGCAAGTGACTGTATGATAGTGTCTGGAATGTTCAGGGACCGGACCCGTATGTGGGGGCCATTCTATATAGGGTATGTTTGGGGTAAGGGTGGTAACTCTATTCCTCGGTATATTGCCCATCTGGACCATATTTTCCTGTGTTTCTGGGGACATCCCCGGGCCTGGAAAACTGCCATCTCGGCTCCCATGCATCGATCTAGGGCCTTTTTCCATCCCCCAATTGTTGGTGGGGTTGTTCCCTTCCACTGCTGAGTGATATCCCGTTTGGCTAGGGTGAGGGCCAAAAAGAGCAGGTGCTGTTTGTATCTGTTCCAGCCGATCCCGTCAGTGCTGTGTAACAAAAATAGCCTCGGGTCAAAGGGAAGGTCCCACGACAGGACCCGATCTAAGCAGAACGCCACCCTGCGCCAGAATGGCTGTAGCGCACTGCAATTCCAAACAGTGTGTATAAAAGTCCCCTCCTCCCTCTCACAACGAAGGCACACTGGGGACTGGGTGGCCCTCATCCGCCATAGCCGGGATCGAGTGTAGTATATGCGGTGTATGCATTTATATTGGATGAGGCGGTAACGTGAGGACACTGCCGCACACCGGTGGCTGGCCAGGGCCTCCATCCAGTCATCATCCGTCATGTCCGGTAAGTCCCTTAACCATGCCGCCCGTGTCTTATGTAAAGTGGTATGGGCGTGGGTGGTTAGTGTCTGATATAACTGACGTATCTTATGTGGCCCGAGGTCCCCCGTAAACAATCTGCCCTTGAGGGGATGGAATTCAGGCAAAGTTTCGAGTGAGTGCAATAGGGGGGTGAGCGCGTGTCTCAACTGGAGGTACTTATAAAATTGTGTCTTGTGCAATTGAAAGTCTGTCTGCAGCTGTTGAAAAGATTTGAGGGTGGTGCCCGCACGACATTGCCTAAAGTAGATATACCTAGTAGATCCCACTTATGGAACCCCTCTAGTGCCCCGACAGGGCGCAGATATGTGCCATGCCACAGCGGTGTCATACTCGTCAAGCGGCCTTGCCACCCCTTACGTCGAACCATATACCTCCCTATCTGGACCACTTCTCTGTCGGCGGGTGGCAGGAAATCTAACTTTGCATGATTATAAAGGATCTGAAGAAGGGGTTTATGCTCCATAGCCATATGCTCACGTACGTACGCAGGGTCGGAGGATGAGTTGTGCCACCATTCGCTGATGACGAGTAAGTGGGATGCCGCATAATATGCATATATATCTGCTGCCGCTATACCACCGCAATATGTAGACTGTGTACAGGTGCCCAATGCCACCTGGACCGCCCCACCCCCCCCACAAGAACTTGTTATGTATGGCGTTAACTTGTGTAAACCATGCGCGTGGTATATCATAGGAGAAATGTTGTACTCTATACAGGACACGGGGTAGGGAAACCATTTTAAAGATCGCCGATCGCCCATACAATGACAGAGGGAGGTGAGACCATGTCGCTGTCTCATCCTGTAGGCTGGTCATTAGTGGTGTAATATTAGGGGCCCACAAAACTTTCGGGCAGGGTGAAACAAAAATGGCCAGATATTTAAAGCTTGCGGTCGCATGTGACAGCTGTTCTGCCCAAGTATTGAGTCCCTGATCACCGCATACTGGGAAAAGAACTGATTTGGAGGGATTCGTATGAAGGCCAGATGTTTGCCCGAATACTCAGAGAATCTGCAGGATACGGGGACCTGAGAACCAAGGGGTCTATTATGATGGCGGTCGGATGTCCACCGCCGGGCCGGCGGTGGTGCCTGCCGGACCGGCAGTGGACATCCGACCGCGATTGCAAGCCAGAAAACCGCCGGTCAGATTAGGATGGTGGTGGTGACCGCGGCGGTGGGAAATTCCGACCGCCGCTTTTCCGCCGGTTGCCATCCGCACTCCTGCCTGGCGGACGGAGCAGGACCAGGATAATGGTGGCGGTGCAGAGCAGGCTCCGCCGGCAGGATTATGATGCTGGTGGTAGCCAGCCTTTCCTCAGCGGTCAGACCGCCATGGAAAGGCATGCGGAGATTGTCTTCCGGGGGCCCGTTGCGGGCCCCCAATGTTTTGGGTGGGGTGTGGGTGCACTGGGGGGACCGGTCCCCCCCTACATTTCCCTGTACCAGGTGGCAGGTACTGAGCAGTGCCTGCCACGCAGTGCAGGGAAATGCAGGACATGCTCCTTTGGACATCGCGGCGGTGCTGCGGGCAGCAGCAACCGCCGCAATGTTAAGGCCCGCGATCCGACCGCCGCGGTCGGATTTCGACCGCGTGTCATCGTAATTCGACCGGCGGTGATGTCGCGGTCCATGCGGGTGGTCTTTTCCCGCTACCATGGCGGTCGGGGAGGTTTTCCGACCGCCATCGTAATAGGCCCCCAAGAGTCTGTCATAAAAAAACAACACGTCATCCGCAGAAAGTGCGATACGGTCGGAGCAAGACCGCGGCCACTCAAAGCCTCGGATCACAGGGTTACTTCAAACCCACGCCGCGAGGGGCTCCACCGCTAAGGCAAATAATAGCGGTGACAGGGGGCAGCCCTGTCTAGTACCGCGGCCTATAGAAAAGGGGGCAGATTGATGACCCGCTATCCTGACTGAGGCTGTTAGATCTGTATACAATAGTCGTACGTAGGACAGGAAGCGTGGGCCGAAATTTACAGCTTCGAGGAGTTGGAACAGATATGTCCAATATCAGCGAGCAGAGTCGCCGCAGGACGGCCCAACTCCGGAGCCTTTGCCATTGCGTTATGGACCCGACGTATGTTGTGTCTGTTTGAGCGATGAGGCATGAAGCCGGATTGATCGGGATGGATTAGATCCTGAATGCATACGCGGAGGCGATCAGTAAGAACTTTGCCCAGGAGTTTGGGTACGAAATTAATAAGCGAGATGGGGCGATACGACAATGGTTCTTCGGGCGGACGACCAGGTTTCAAGAATAGGACGAACTCTGCATGTCACCAGTCCAAGGGCAAAACCTGGCGGTCACATGCTTCATGTAGTGCTGCCAGGAGATGCGGACCCAAAACACCTATGTGTGGCTTAAGGAATTCAGCGGCATACCCATTAGGTCCGGGGCACGACCCAGTCGAATATTGCCTAGGGCTGTAGTAAGCTCATCCACTGTAATGGGGGCATCTAATTGTTCCTTCGTGTGATCGGTGAGAGTACGAGGGGGGATGTCTCTAAGGAATTCGGCAATTTGATCTTCTGATAATTGCTCATTGCGCCTATAGAGCACAGAGAAATAACGCGCAAACTCTGTGGCAACTAATTCAGGAGAGGAGCATAAGGTCCCATCCAGCCTCCGCAGCGTCGGAACGCTCGAAGGGAGTGTATTGGCTTGGTATAGTCTATGCAGCATCTTACTGGATATGTCTCCCCATTGATATATCCGATGCTGCGAAGCTTGCCATATTTCTTTCGCTTCCTGAGTAAGATGTTGCTGTATGTGCTGTTGCGCTAGAAGTAGATTACGCTGGTGATGTGGATTAAGATCCGCAACGAGTTGAGCTTCTAAGCTCCGTTGATGGCGTTCAAGTTCTTCTAATTGTGCCCTGTGTTCACGCTTGTTTCCCGCGCGGAAGCTTATATGTACTCCACAGATTGTGGGCTTAATTGCTTCCCACAATATGATTTTGGATGGGGTCAAGGTTGCGTTTGCCGCAAGATAGTCTGTCACCGCCCGGGCCAGAGTCTCCTGATACTCTGGGTCAAGGAGATGCCATGGGGACATCCGCCATCTTTTAGAGTCAATGTAAAACTTAATTAGAACCGGGGAGTGGTCGGAAAGTAACCGTGGGCGGAGAACTCCGCTCCGCCCGCGGAGTGTGCGGAGTTTTGCCTACTCCGCGTTCCGCGGAGTAGGCGAAACTCTGCACACTCCACAGCGGAGCGGAGTTGGCCCGCCGTCCGCCTCCACCCCCCTATTAATATATAACTTAAAACGAACTTAAAGCAATTAAAAAACACTTACCTTTTAACCACGGCGTCCCCGGGCTGCCCTCCTCCTCTTCTTCGCCATTAGAAATACTGCTTAAGAAAACTGCGCATGCGCGCACGCCCGCGCATGCGCATTTCTTACGAAAAATGCGCATGTGCGGGCGTGCGCGCATGCGCAGTTTTCTTAAGCAGTATTTCTAATGGCGAAGAAGAGGAGGAGGGCAGCCCGGGGATGCCGCGGTTAAAAGGTAAGTGTTTTTTAATTGTTTTAAGTTAGTTTTAAGTTATATATTAATAGGGGGGTGGAGGCGGGCGGCGTAGCAGAGCTACGCGGAGTCCCACGGAGTTTGTTGCCAACTCCGTGGCACTCCGCGTAGCCCCGCTACGCACACTATGCCCAGGGTTATCGGAAAGTCCCCTCGATAAGTGAGATATGTGAGAGATCCGGTGGATGTAGCGGTACGGTGTAAAAATATAATCTAATCGGGACAATGATCCATGAACCGCAGACATGTATGTATATCCCTGTTCAGAGGGGTGATATTCACGCCATATGTCAGCCCATCCCAGTGTAGTGGCGAGGAGATGTAGTTTGGTCTCACCAGTCAGGGATTCTCGACCGGGATTTCGCCGCCTGTCTATGGATGCCATCACATCCTTCCAATCTCACTCCAACAATGTCATTCCCTCCGGAAGGTCTCCCCACTGTCGTGTGATTCTATCAATGAAAGTGTTACCCAGGGGAGGAGGGGCATACATACTGCTGATATTTATTGTTTCGCCGTGCAATGTACCAGAGATCTAGCCACTGCCTGGTGTGAATATAGGGGACTCGACGATTTATAAGGATAGCTGTGCCTCGAGAACCCCGAGCAAATCCGGAATGGTATATTGTATGGTACCCAAATCGAGTGAGACAGGGGGCTTTATTGCCAAGCAAGTGTGTCTCCTGTAGGAGAAGGATGTCTGCTTCGTATCTCTTGGCCTGACGGAGGACGGCACCTCTTTTGATTTTGTTCAGCATCCCTCTGACATTCCAGCTTGTGATAGTGAGTTTCCCCTGCAGGGGCAAATGTGACTGAGCAGTCATCTACCGTCTATGTGGATGTACTTTGGTGGCAAGTGTGTAGGGTCTTGATGTTGCCTCTGTGCATGAATAACAATAGTAACAACAATACTCAAATAACTTGAATGAATCCCTAACCCCCCTCCCCCACCTTGATACTGCCATGAACAAGGAGCATCTGTCGCGGTGAATGGTCCCAGACCCCCAATGCGGGGGCCTAAAGAACCTCCGCCAATCGAACCCCAACTTCCCCTGAATTATAACCATAAGAGTTTAGGGGCGTGATGGTTCTGTGGCTGGGCTTTCACACCATCAAAGCATCCAAACGAAACAGAGAGTCTCGGGAAGAAAGCAATTTATGTTCCTCTACACCGGAAAAATAACTTCTACAATCTCCTTAGGACGCTGTCTCAGTGGTCGATGCATGCCAGTTTGAACCTGATCGATGCCTTCGTTTGGATTTGTTCCTTTTCGGGCAGTTCCTTTGCGCGCCCTGCGAGGTTTGAGAGGAGTCTGATTCCAACGACGGTGGTGTATGTGGCCGAAGATGGGACTTCTCATCTGCCAAAGCAAAAACTGCCTCCGGGGTGTCAAAGAAGAAAGTTTTGGAGTTGAAGGCAACGCACATCCTGGCTGGATACAGCAGCATGTATTGAATATTGAGTTCTCTAATCCGGCGCTTAGGGGTCATGAAGGATTGACGTTGCTGCTGCACCAACCGAGTATAGTCCGGGAAGACCATAATATGACGCAAATCAAACATTAGCTTGTCCTTGTGTGTTCTAGCAAACTGCAAAATAGCGTCCCTGTCGGCATAATTTAATAAACAAACAATTACTGGTCGCGGGTTCTCTTCCGGAGGGGGTTTCTTCATGAGCGCCCGGTGTGCCCTCTCCACAACAAAACATGTAGATAGCGCTTCATCAGGCAACAACGACCGAAGCCAGTCAGTGAAGTACCCTCGCAACCCTCCAGAAGCCCCACGAAGCGCAGGTTATTACGCCTTGCACGACCCTCGGCGTCTTCTACTCATGAGGCCAACTCTTGGGCCACCACCGCCAGTTTGTTCACCTTCTTCTGGAGGGTCGTTACTTGGTCTTCAACTGCGGAGACGCGCGTTTCTGCCTCAGTGATTCGGTCCACCGCATTCCGGAGGTCTTGTCGCAGCAAGGAGACTTCAGATACTACAGCGCCAATTTTTGCATCCAGGGCATTCCTTGATTCCATAATGGTGGCCAGAAGTGCCGCATTATCTGGTGTCGCCCCACCGGGCTCACCTCCGGCAGCCCCACTGGGGGGCGTTGTGTAGTGGTCAAGGGTGCTTTGTTTGGGGCCGGCACCACCTGGCTTATCTTTGCCCATAATGATCGGAGATGCTCTTCCGGCTACTTAAGAGCAGGGGTTGGCGGTCGCAAATTTCATCAAGATGTCTGCCTCTCCTCCTATAATATGTTTATTCCCTACTCTCCACACCCCTGTTGGGGGACATCACACGGGCCGAGCCTCACAGACTCCGGACTGCCCCAGACCGCAAACCGCACCGAGCCTAGCTCAGCCGCTTCTGCAGCCTAAGGCGACCGACCAAGTGGGCCTCCTACTGAGACCCAACTAGCCAGACCTCTGACCCGCAGGTTCTCCCCACAGGGTGCCTCTCGCTGATCCTGATTAGTGGGGGCTTCACCGTCTCCTGGGTGGCCACAGAGGGCCGCACTCTCTTGTCAGTCCCAGCCCCGGGCCAGGGTCGCGGGGCCAGCCAGCACCCACAGATGTCCCTGCAGGTTATCCTCCCTTACCACCGCTATGTAGGATCCCAATGGTGTGGGGTGTTGCTGGGATATTAATCCAGGAGATGGTTAATTCACCGCGGGCCCAATGCTGCTCATTCACACTGTGTGTTCTGGTTTGTAGACCCAGGGGAGGGCTGCTCTCGCCGCCCTCACGACCCCCGCCTCACTTCATCCCGCGGGGCCCACGGGGCTCGCACTTGCCGGGCTCCGCCTTGCGCTTCCAAAATCGGCAAATTATGGGGCTCTGGTGTCTGCCGCAGCACCACAGCCTCGGGGCCATACATGGCGCCGCCGCGCGACCAGCACGATCAGACCCGTCCTCCGCTACCGCGGCCCGCAGGGCCCACACGCTGCCACCCTGGTCCCTCGGCAAGGCACAGTACCTCCCTTGTGTGGCGGGGGGCTCCCTATGGATTGCAGCGCCCGCTGCTGGACGGGGCCGATCCCACTACGGGCCTGCCGTACGCCCACTCCTCAGAGGCTGCGGAGCCCTCCCTTAGTTGTGCCAGCCACTCCGCTGCTCCAGCTCACCTACGGAGAATGCTGGCGTACTTCCCCAAGTCTTTTGGCCTTGATTCGGGCTCTGGATGGACACGGAGGCGGCTGCCGCACCAGCAGGCCCGGATCATCGCCACGTCATACACCGCCACAGCTCGCGACGTGCAGTCAATTTTCAGCGCGTCTTCTCACCGGGTGATCGTCGGTACTTCCTGCCGTCCGGGTAGGTTGTTTCATTCCGCTTGGGGCAGGATTATGGGGGGATTTAGGGTTTAGATGGTGTGGGCGAGCGGAGCCTCTTTAGAGTGCGTTCGCCATCTTGGCTATCCCAGCCACCAACGGATGTCTATATTTTCGACATCGATATTTATGACTCGATATTTGTGTATGGGGATATTTTGGGCGTCAATATTCTATCAGTGAACCGTTAAATGCAATACGTCCTCGGCTTCCCCATCACAGTTCTTACCTTTTGATTGTAAGCTCCTCCCACCAGATAAGCTACCAAGCAAAATAATATAGATTCCCATCATCCCAACAAGGCGCAGAGTCTACATCCTGTCACCTGACATAAAAGGCTGGGGCACCCACCTCAAATCCTGTTTTTTTTTTCCTGAACAGGTGAGTCACCAACCTGCAAGTAAGTACTATGCGTTGTGCTGTTTTGTTACAAAGTTCACTGAGAAGGCCTAGCGTAGCAGGCTCATCCAGTGGGCTTCATCTGCTTGTAAGAGCCTCTGCCATAGCGAGGCCAACACTCAAATGATTAAAGATATCATTAAAGGTTACCGCACACATATTTTTTTCTCCCTTTCTCCAACTCGTCCCTCTAACATTCGTGAAGCTGACCTGCAGAGTGCTGCGCTTGGTATGCTGTTTGTAAGTATGGTGAGGCCGGGTTTTTAAATTCAGGATCATGCACTTGATGGGACTTATTTTGATTGGCTATTGTGTTCCAACCAGGAGGCATGCGTTCTGTGGTCTTAACGCAGGCTCTTTGGTGCTTTGGGCTTAGTAACTGTTGCCAGGAAATACAGACCAGTGTTTGATGTGATTCCTTTAGTCTAGAGTAGGTGTGGACTTGACTCGTGTAATTCCATCTAGCGTAAACACGCAGAATTACATAAGAGTTCAGCAAGGTTACGCTTGAATTATGCGAGAAGAGTAATTCTGCATTTAGCGCTATTTCTTAGTGCAAAAATACCGCAAAAATTCAAATTGGACACAAGGAAATAGTACTAAATGAAACAGAACACGAATAGCGAGTGCAAGCACCTGCTCCTGCTCGCTAAATGTGTTTTGGGGCAGGATTTGCCCCCTAATTATTACTGCCATTTAGCAACATTTTCTTAGCCAAAATGCACCTTTATGTCCAAAATGGATGCAAGGATGCATTTTGCGCTAAGAAACTGTGCTAAAAGCAGCAGAGCATGAATAGTGAAACCTGTTGGACTTTCCCCCCAAATGACTCCTAGTGATGCGAGCAGGAGTAGTCTCGTAATTATTGGTAATTCCGCGTCTTTGAGAAATGCGGAATTACCAAAATTACTCTGATTACTCTGGCGCAATAAAAATTCTGTCCAGGCCTAGTCTAGAGCAAGGCATTTTTTCTATTTAAATAGGTGATTTCATGTTAGTGTGTGTCCTGTTCTTTTCAAAATGGAGCCCAAGAAATGTGTGCAGAAGACTAATCCTGACCAATAGAAGAGTCTGTGGTGTTAGTCCCTACTATGGCAGACCTGGAGGCTATGATCCAAGAGTCTGTAGCAGCAGCTTTTAAAGCCCAAGAGGTTGGCTCCCTCTTCTAAACTGCCTCACATAGACTCTGATGATCAGATTGACCCTGATGAGAAAGAAAGGTTTATTCAGAGATCAGAGCCTAAAGAGGTCCTCAAACATATAAAGATGAACATTACTTTCCCAGAGCCACCATTGCCTGATGGGTCAGAGGATTTGTTTGCTCATTATCATAGAATCAATCAGGGAACTGTTAAGCGCAAGTACTCACCCACGAGGGTCTCAAGGCACTGGGGGGGGGCAGCTCCGTTGAGTGCTGGGGTCATCCGAAAAGCCAGGTCTTGAGGTCCTTCCTGAACTGGGGCAGTGTAAGCACTTGCCGGAGGTGGAGGGGTAGGTCATTCCAGGCCTTGGCTGCGAGGTAGGAGAAGGACTTTCCTCCCGTTCTGGTCTTGTAGATGCGTGGGATGGTGGCCAGAGAGAGGTCAGCTGATCGGAGGTGTTTCTTGGGTGCGTGGAAGGAAAGAGGGTTGTTTAGGCATGCTGGTCCGATGTTGTGGAGGGCCTTGTATGCGTGGGTGAGGAGCTTAAAGGTTAATCTTCTTTCGATGGGGAGCCAGTGGAGATCGCGGTGAAGGGAGCTAGAATCTCTGCAACCAGCTTTTAAAAATGTATATGACACAGAATGGAAAGAGATGGCCAGACAGTTCCTGAATAAGATGTACCCAATTGAGGGGGTTTTCTCAGGAGTGTCCTTCAACTGTTAGTTAAAAGTAGATTACCTGCTGGCACGACTGGCAACTCAGAGTACTATTACTTCTGAGGACACTACCTCTAAGGACCAGTTGGATTGAAGGGTGGATCGCGAATTGAAGTGGTCCTATGTATGTCCAACTTTGCTAGCTATACAGTACAATCTTTACTGAAAGACATTCTGTTGTTGGTAGATCTCTTACAACAAGGAGCTGAGGCTGCTTCAACCCTGGTGCTGTAGGAGCAGCAGGTCAGGTTTCTTTCAGATATCTCCTGTGATTCCTTTATAGCAACATCTTCTGCTGCTGGGATAGTAATTGAAGCTGTGTAGATGAGTCCCTGGAAGGTGGATGCTGCCCAGAAGAGTCTACTCATGAAGATTTCCCTTTATGGTCCAAAGTTGTTTGGTGATCAGCTACATACATTATTATATAATTTGACTGAGGAAAAGAAGATGCTTGCCCAGTGAAGCAGGTTTCCAGGGGGAGTTTTCAGACTCTGGAAAGGACATGTGATCAATTCTTTCAGTTTCGGGGTTGGGTGCCCACTATTTGGGTTAGGAGACATGGCTGGAGTTCCCCACCTATGACAAATCCTGTAACGAGCCACCTGGATCAGCAAGTCAAAATCAATGCAATCAAAAAGCCTGACTACTTGGCACCTCAAGGGCTTCTGGCAGGGGGAGGACTAACATTTTTTGTGAAAGTGTGGGAATCTTTAATTGGGGCAATTGGGCCTTTCAGGTGATCAGGGAAGACTTCAAAATAGATTTTCATTTCATACCCTCAGAGTGGTTTTGCTCAATGCAGCTTCCAGCAGGCAAGGGGGAAAGCAAAGCATTGGTTCTGGGGGTACACAAGCTTTTGGAAATAAAGAGCTATTGTTCAGGTCCCTTTCAAAGAAAGAAGAAAAAGAAGATATTCCAGTTTGCTCCTAGTCAAGAAGCTCTCAGCCCTCAGGAGTACAGACCAAGATTTAAAGGCAGTGAATGTCTTCATTTCAACTATCGAAGTCAAAATGCTCTCCCTTCAGAAGATATCACAATTTGTTTCCAAAGTTTATTATTTACCTTCCATAGAACTTCAGGATGCCTACCTGCATGTGCCTATTCATCTAGCTTCAAAGAGGTTCATGAGGCTCTGTGTGGAGAGAGTGACTACCAATTTCCATTGCTCCTTTTTGGCCTATCATCCTCGCCAAGGGTTTTTCACAAAGCTGATGGCCCTTATGATAGGGGTTATTCATGAGTTTGGTATTCAGCTATTCATGCACCTTGATGACTGTCTTGTATATTCTCCATCTCCTTTATAGGCAAATAAAGATGTCAACAAGAGACGTCGCAGTTGATTCCCAAATAGATTCTGCAGTTCATTAGAGGGTAGTTCAACACCACATTGTGCAGGTGTTTCTTCCCCAGTGGAGGGTATAAAAGCACCAAGCGGATTTGTCAAAGCTTTTGACTCAAGGGACCTATCCTGCCAGAGAATAGTTGAGGGTGTAGAGGTTAATGTCTTTGACTGTAATGGTCCTTCCATGGTGCCAGGCTACATCTGTACCCATTAATGAATCCCCTCTTGACTTTTTGGGATCCAAGTTCAGAAGATTAAGAACAGGCAGTCTCAGTGACTTCCACTCTGGAGCAGAGGTGGTTGGAATCAGTGAACTTACAATGCATATTTTACCCCGCATGCCTTTACCTTACATTTACATAGAATAACATTAAAACTACATTTACCATGCATATAATTACCATGCATACCTTTACAATGCTTGTCTTTACCATTCATTTTTTAACATTAAAGTTTATTTTTTTTAAAGTTTTAAAAACTTACTAATTACAAAACAGTACTTTTAATAAATACACAATGCATCCTTCATAACAATGTTCATATTTTATTAAAATATATTTTTTTATAAACATTGAATACTCTTTGAGTCAGACAAGGCAGTTCAAAGACTTCCCTTTACATTACCCTTGCATCGCACAAATTAACTCAAAGCCCTACAAGACAATGCAAAGGCTTCCCTTTGGATTGTTCTTGCATCGCGCAACATGACGCAAGGCAACGCAAACATTTAAAAAATATTTGCAAACCTCTGCCAATTTATAAAAAACCTAAGTGATTATGTCCAGCAGTCCTCAACCACTATCAAAGAAGTTAACAAAACATATGTCAAATAAATATATTCACAAAACATGTGAGTTTAGTCACACATCTCTCCGCTCAAATACAAGGATTCCAAAAAATATGTTAGTATGTTGTACTCAATGTTACACTGACCTCTGAAATGTTGCGCGCGCTGCATCGCCAAATGCGATGCAGCGTGCGCAACGAAATTCGTTTTATTTATTTATATGTCTACTTACCTCTATATGGCCGTATTCCGTACTTTACTACCCCCCACCCTGCCCCTCCCCCACCCCACGTCACCGCCCGGCAGCACTCCCACCAGGGGCCGCTACTGAGAAGAGACAAAGACTGCAAGAGTTGAACACAGTGCCACCTATGTTTAAAAGTAAGAATGACTGTAATGAAACTGACTCTCGCAATTCGCTCCCTGTACTCTTCTGCCCACCACTCGGGGGCCTAACTGTAGGACTTTCCAATGTTGTAATAAACCAATGGACTTTCTACTTTACCCACATACTGAAATGCAGACTCTTGGGGCCCGATTCACAAAAGTAATCTGAGACAAAATCCTAACTTTACGACTTTCAGTATTCACAAAGGGCATTTAGGAGTAGTAAAGTTAGGAATCCTAACTTTGACTAACACTGGGGTACCTTAATACATTAAATAAATGCTAAATTTGGATTGGGAGCAGATAGAGAGATGCTGTTTACACTCAAATTAATTGTAATTTAAAATCATTTTTAATGGTAAATTCAGTGTATGCATCTGCTGGCAGCTGTTGCCCAAACTTCCGTGACTTCACTTCTGAAACCTTAATTTAGCATTAAGGAGTTTCCCTCCAGGGGAACCAAATCTTTCATGATTTGCCTATATTCATCCTTAAATAACTTGGATTTGTATTTGCTGTTCTGACTCGCTTGGATTATATTGATTTATGCTGTAACCAGATGCTTATTGATTTATCAGTAATTTGACTGATTTGAGTTTGTAACTTTGCTGATCTGCTAATAAACATTTATAGTTTGCAATGTTACCATTCTCGCTCATTCTTGTGGGGGCAAAATGACCTTCACTGTTATTGATATGCTATTGAGCTGCTAATGCTATTCCTCAATTTGAGACAAAGATATATCTACTCGAATATACCTGGGATTCAAAAGTTGCCCTAAGCCTTTGCATGGTGCAAACTCCGTCCTTTTGCTCAATCACGATTACCACACAGACTAGAGGATCGAAGAGGAAGTGTTTCTTTAAGCAGGAGGAAACATTGTATGCTTCCACTGTTAGAAAAGAAAGTGACAGGGGACTTGGCTGTTGCTGCAGTCAAAGTTGCATGTGATTTTTTTGGCTGGAAAAATCAGGTTACGTTGTTCCACACCCAATAATTCAGGGGTGGAAAAAGCTTACCACTAATAATTAGGCACATTGAAATGAATGCATGCAAACATACATTCATTTTGTTCTGCCTGACTTGTTATCAGGCAGCTATCCAATACAATACCAAAGCTGCTTAGCTTTTATTGTCTTTCTCCCCAAGTCTTTGTAATCATTGGTTTCTCAGTGGTTCAAATCAACGTTGTATTCCTGTACACAAAATTGTGAATTTGACACAATCAAAGTAAATATTGATTTATCAGCTTTCTGTAGGGCTAGAAGTGTAGCATTAAATTTTACAATCTGTGCAGCTGAGTCACTCAAGGGATTCACAGCTTATGCAACGCCATCCCTGACCTCATAGCCCCAATTGCCATCCACTCCAGCACTACATCTTCCTAGGAATCTTACCTTCCACCTCTGTTTACTATTTATTCTTTTTGCTTGATTAACAAAAATCATTGCAATTAAAACTTTTAAAACAGAATAATATAAAAGAAACACTATTCCAGTTTCATTAGACAATAAGCGCCTCTACAAAAAGAGTGATTCTAAGGTTACATGCCGTACCGGTACGTTGAAACCACTTAAAATTTTCTTTTAAAAAAAATGCTTCAAAATCTATTAACAAATTATAGTTGCACTCAACAATATAGGATAAAAAACAGTTAATCTTGTATAACTTTGTGCAAATATGCTAAAATACAAATGAACACAAGCTGTATCATTATGTTTCAAAGTGCAAATGAGCGGAGTGGTGTCTCAGTATATTTTAAAACCCTGCTATCTAGGGCTGTCCCAATTAATAGAATTTATGTGTAATGAATTCCATTGTTCAAACAAGCTATGAAAGCGCATCAGTGTTTTCATAATTTCTCTTGGGTCAAATTACCATAGCAGCATAGACACTATGGGGCCGATTCCGATTCGGGCCGGAAAACGTACCGACCGACTCGGTACGGGAATTTAGTCCGACCGACACGTACCAGCGCTGCCCGATCCGCCTAGTACGATGCAATGCACGTGGATCAAGACCGACTCGTACGGAACACAAGCCGAGCGACCGAACCGCACGGAAAACAGCTACCCGGCCGGAAAAATACGCGATTCGAACCGACCGACACGCACCAGGAATGAAGCAGGCAGAAACGTACCCGCGAACTCCGACCCGCGCAGTACGATGCAATGCGTGCTAAACTAAACCGAGTCGCACGGAGCTCAAGCCGTACGACCGACACGCATACAAAACGGAGCCGAAGCAACCCAATACTCCGCGACCGACGCGTACGCCGCACATAAAATACAGCAGTAACACAGCCTGAAGGAGTCGGATAAGCTCGCACGAGACAACTGCAGCGTCCTACTCGGTCAGGAGAACGTCTCCTACATGCCCAGAAACTACAAAGGAATAAATACAAAAAAAAGGGCCAAACAAGCAATGACAAAGTCAATAAATACTGGGGGGGGGAAATGGAACAAAGACACACCCACAACTCCACCCATATAAAGGCCACAAATCCCTACCATGATCCTTTGCAAATCCTAATGACCGGCCAGCACAGAACACCATAAGACAGCAACCACAGACACACCCACAACTCATCCATCACACAAGCCACACACCATTAGCAACTCCCCAATAGCACCCTCACACACACCCAGCAAAACTGACACTCACCTACCCTCACTTGCACACTCACACACACATCAATCCCCACCACCACCCATCACCATGCCCCCAAAGAAGAATCCAAAGTTCCTAGACAGTGAATTGGAAGTGTTGGTAGATGAAATCCTCAGGGTAGAGCCACAATTGTTTGGTACACTGGTCCAACAGACCCCCATGTCGCAGAAAACCAAGATGTGGGAGAGGATCGTCGACAGGGTGAACGCACAATCACCATGTTTGCGCACAAAGGAAGACATCCAGAACAGGTGGTATGACGTGCGCAGGAGGGTCAAGGCCCTACTCAAGAAGGATTACACCTTGAGCCATCGCACCGGCAGTGGCCCTCCTGCCAAACCAGTATACCTCAGGCCCTGGGAGGAGAAGGTGCGGGCCATCCTACCACCAGAGAGCGTACATAGACTATCAAACATCCCAGAGCCTGGTGAGTACACAACCAATATACCCAATATTGTGTGACAAGACACACACATCACTGTCAAGGGGATAGTCAAACCATGCACCGTCAGCAAAGCCACAGTAACCAAAACAGAATCATCCCAAGATGTGTATGTTAGTTACACAAAAACAATACCTGCCATCCCAAAGTGAAATGTAACTGTGTCATGACATGTACAAACCCAACAACAAATAGAGCAAGGCAGCCGCACAAATCTAAACAACAAACACTGTCAGACATTTTGCCACCACCAGAACACCACCTCACAGGGAAGCTCACTGAAAGGAAGGAATTCTGTGTATGCTGGTGAAGTCAGTGTAGCCAATAGCATGATGGGAGTTGTAGTCACAGATATTGCTCACCCTCACAATTGGCCCATCAACACCACTCTGAACCATGCTCACATCACAGGGAGTGGAAAACAACTGACAAGATGGCTGACACTGGGTACTGCTGTGGGGAGCACAAGGCCCTGCTGGGAACTGTGCACCAACCAACAGCAGGACACCACTGACTGACATCCTGAAAGCAAACTTGCACTCCCTGCAATGGAAGCACGTTCCATGGTGGGATATCTGGCTGGGTGGGAAGGAGGACTGACAGCACTGACCATAGTTACCAGCAGCTGTTCTCACACACACCCTTAACACAAACTACACACAACTCACCTGGGAGAATGCATTGCCTCACACTCTAATTAAATATCCCACAAAGAACCACCACCCTGGGTTATACTGTGTGAAGCACAGGGACACTTTTTGGGACTTGTAGCTAAACTAATGCAAGAACAACACTGTCAGCCATCCTGGCAGCACAGGCACACTACCCCACAGGGAAGCAGAGTCAAAAGGAAGGAAGTATGGGCATGCTGGGAAGGGGGGTGTAGGCAATAGCATGATGGGAGTGGTAGTCACAGCTCAACATCCCCCACCAGCATGGCCCAGCAAGCTCACACTGAAGCATGCATACCTCACAGGGAGTGAAAAGCCACTTCAAAGATGTCTGACAATGCTTCTCTGTTGTGGGGAGCACAAGGCCCTGCTGGGAACTGGGCACCAACCAACAGCAGGACACCACTGTCAGCCATCTTGCCATTGCTGTCACACTCACACACAGTGAAGTCCACTCAAAAGGAAGGAAGTATGGGCATGCTGGGAAGGGGGTGTAGGCAATAGCATGATGGGAGTGGTAGTCACAGCTCAACATCCCCTACCCGCATGGCCCAGCAAGCTCACACTGAAGCATGCACACCTCACAGGGAGTGAAAAGCCACTTCAAAGATGTCTGACAATGCTGCTCTGTTGTGGGGAGCATAAGGCCCTACTGGGAACTGGGCACCAACCAACAGCAGGACACCACTGTCAGCCATCTTGCCATTGCTGTCACACTCACACACAGTGAAGTCCACTCAAAGGGAAGGAAGTATGGGCATGCTGGGAAGGGGGGTGTAGGCAATAGCATGATGGGAGTGGTAGTCACAGCTCAACATCCCCCACCCACATGGCCCAGCAAGCTCACACTGAAGCATGCACACCTCACAGGGAGTGAAAAGCCACTTCCAAGATGTCTGACACTGGCCTCAGCTGTGGGGAGCACAAGGCCCTGCTGGGAACTGGGCACCAACCAACAGCAGGACACCACTGTCAGCCATCTTGCCATTGCTGTCACACTCACACACAGTGAAGTCCACTCAAAAGGAAGGAAGTATGGGCATGCTGGGAAGGGGGGTGTAGGCAATAGCATGATGGGAGTGGTAGTCACAGATATTGGTCACCCTCACAATTGGCCCACCAACACCACTCTGAACCATGCTCACATCACAGGGAGTGGCAAAGAACTGACAAGATGGCTGACACTGGGTACTGCTGTGGGGAGCACAAGGCCCTGCTGGGAACTGGGCACCAACCAATAGCAGGACACTACTGACTGACATCCTGAGAGTCAACCTGCACCCACTGCAACAGTGGCATGCTTCATGGTGTGATAACTGGGCTGGGGGGAGAAGGAGGGCCGGATGTCAACCAAATACCACCAATGCTGGCCATGCACACACCTCAACATTCACATTGAAATGCTTCAGGTTGGCAGGACAATGTGCTACACCAATACCAACCTCTGACTGTGACAACTTAGGACAATGCAATGTACAGGCCTGCATTCAGAGGTACAGTCACAACTGTCAGGTGTTTGAACCATTGATGCCTGTAGAAACATAACATACATTGTGTGTCTCTTCCAAAAACAGGTGATGATGGGGACACAGCAGCAGACGATGAGGAGTCACTGTCCCAGGCTCCGGGGGACCCTGAGCTCTCTGGTGTGGAACAGCCTCTGCCCTCCTCGGATGGCGAAGACCTACCTGGCACCTCCGGTGTGAGTCATCATGCAGCACCAGCAGGACCACCATCTGCACTACCTGCACCCACTCCTCCAACAACTGCCAACACACAGACCACCCCCGCCGACACGGACAGACCAAGGACCACCAATGACAACAGCACAGTGACCCCGGCCCACCGTGAAGCAACGGACAACAACCCCAGTACCAACCCCCAAGGGGGCCTAGGGTCACCTGTGCGTGCCACCGCAGGTCCCGCACGTGTAGCCAGGGCTGGTGGGAGGGGTGGTAGGCAGAGGTCGCTGTTTGTAGAGGGGTCTGGACTGCATGATGACCCACAACTGGTACGCATTGCTGATGCGTACCAGAATAGCACCGGAGAGGTCAGCCAGGTAGTGGGGATCCTCAAGGACATTCAACAGCAGCAGGCTGCCCATCATGCCTGCTTGGACTCACACATGTCCCGTGTGGAGACACACATGTCCCGTGTGGAGACACACATGGCTGGCATGGAGTCCAAGTGGGACACATTGCAAGAACTGACAGCGGTGCATAGGGACATATTGACATGCCTCCGCCAGATTTGCACCAACATGGCCACACCTCCCTGTGTACCCACAACATCTGGTGCCGCAACAACTGCAACTGCCACAGGGAGGGAGGATGACTCTGGCGGAGAGTCCTCTGCACCGCAGCAGCCTGCACGTGAGGGTCCCCCCCACAAAGAAGAGGGGTTGTCCGAGGAAGGACAACTGAGAGGCCGATGGCCATGTACATCCCCCAGGAACCCAACACCTGTTCTGGCAATCCACCTTTGTGTGCAAACTGTTCACCCTGTCGCATGCAACCCAACTCTCTCACATGACATGGGGAGTTTAAGTTGGACCAATGTATCAGATGACTGTGGACTTTACTCAGGACATTTCTGCTACCAACACTTCCAACTCATCTGGGAACTTTGGATTTCAATCCCAATGTACAGCACCCACCATCCTGTGCACTGTCCTCACACATGTATGTAAATAAAATCACTAATACACCATACTTGCCTCTGTTGTGATTCCAACGTTGTTTTTGTCACGGAGATGATGATCTGCTAAACGACACTGTGCATGCTAACTGCTACAGCAAGTTCAACACCGTCATGTGAGTCATGGCGACGTGACACATATGAGGGAGACACACCACTAGGGCTACACAGCACATACACACCAGGGCCATCTGACTCATCGCCTACACTGATGTTGCCAGGAAATACAGTGGAATGCACAGACACCACACCTATTCAGAGTCTGTGTTAACTAGCCCACAGGTGAAGTAAGCTAATGTCAGTCAGATGTGTGACCACAGACAACGCACATCCCAAAGTGAAGCACAGGTTTATTACACATTTGCAACATGTTGTTTCCACTACAGATGCAAGGTAATCCCACGTGGCTGTGGCCACACAGTAAACAATTGTAGAAGAAATAAAGTCCAGGGGTGTGGGGCACATCACCTGTAGGGAAACGACTGCTTCCACCCTGGAAGTTGAACCATGGTGTCGGGGGATCCGAGTGGACCAAACAACTCTGAAAGCACCCTGTGAAGGACAGACATGACACACAGTCAAGAGCACTGAAGAACAGGACAGAACTGCAATACTCATGCCCAATACATGTCACAAGATACCTACACAAAACCAAGTTAGCATGTCAACACTGTTGGGGAGTACAGACTACCTGTAAGGACACACCGCTGCACGCATCCAGTCAAGTAGCACATGGCCACACTCAAACAGCAACAGAGCACCACCAACACATATCATGCAAACTCAAATCATTGACATAACATCTCTGGATACTCACATTCAGCTGAAGAAGTTGGTGATGAGCTGTGTGCGGACATCACCATCATCATCATCATCACCACTGGCATCGTGGCCCAGGCCAGGATCCTCCACAGGTGGCGGATGTTGGTCATCGTCATCCAGGATGAGAGGCAACTCCTTCCGCACTGCCAGGTTGTGTAGCATGCAGCAGACGATGACAATCTTGCACACCTTTGCTGGGGCTTATGGGAGGGCCCCTCCTGTCTTGTCCAGGCAGCGAAAGCGGCTCTTCAGGAGACCAAATGTCCGCTCGATCACTCTCCTGGTCCGACCATGTGCCTCATTGTAGCGCATCTGGGCTGGTGTCACAGGGTACCTGAGGGGTGTCAGCAACCACGGCATGTTGGGGTATCCAGAGTCACCTACATACAGACAATTGCACATTAGCTGAGTTGGGTAAAGAGGGTGGAATACAACATTGCAGAACACACACAATGGTAAAAAGTCAGTACACACCGACAAGCCAGGCACGCTGGTTCGGCATCTATGACATCATCCTCGGGATGCGACTACTCCTCATCACGTAGGCATCATGTGCAGAACCGGGGAAACGTGCACACACATGTGAGATGGTCATATCTGCAAGACATACCACCAGAGCATTGATAGAATGGTAATGTTTCCTGTTCCTGTATGCCTGCTCATGTGCCTGTGGTGGTACCAAAGCCACATGTGTCCCATCAATGGAGCCAATGACATGTGGCATCCTCCCCAGGCATAGAAGTCACTCTTGACGTCAGTGAGTTGTTGACGTTGAGGGAAATAGATGTAGTGGTTCAGGTATCTCAACATTGCCTCCAAAACATCGCGTAGCACACGGCTGAACATGGTCTGTGACATCCCACCAGCAGACGCCACAGTGTGTTGAAAGGTACCGGTGGCAAAGAAGTGTAGGGCTGCCATCACCTTCACCTTGGGGGTCAGTGCTGTAGGGTATGGCCGGCCAGGTTGCAAATGTGGGGCCAAACGCACCGTCAATTCCTCAATCAGCGGCCTGTTGAAGCGGTACCGTCGTATGCAGTCACGTTCAACCATCGTTGCAAGGTCAGGGAATGGTCTATGGACAGCTGGTGCCCTGCAGTGCATAGGTGAACAAAGAAAGATTGTCAGTCACCCCACATATGTGGCATTGACCATACTCAATATCACATGATACATCATTACAAGACACAAGTACTTGATGTGTGTGCCTTTCTGTATGGACATATATGGCACCTACATGGCCAACATCAAACATCACAGTTCAACATGTGTTGACAACAAGTTCCAGGTCGTGCTATGGGAAATCATTAGGCTGTGTCACAGTACCCATGTACTGCTGTCACCTTCCAAACACACACCACAGTGACAAGTGAGGACAGATGTGCCCCAGGCATCACAGCTCATTGACAGGTAGATTCCCAGGGACCCTGTATTGCCACATGGACATTGGCATGACATGGCGTATCATGTACACGTCAGCAAAACAACCATGACTCCCACAGGTAGTGGCCCCTGTCACCTCTGCAGGACAGACATGGACGTCTGTGACACACAAACGCACAACATCAAAGTAAATGCACAAACAACGTGGATTTGGAGACTGTCTCCCATTGTGCACATTGAATGCGAGACATCTGAAACACAACATGCACACAGACTGTGGAGGGCCATCACTATTGTGGCAATGGGTCACCCTGTGATGTACATAGCTTCCCACATGGGACTCAGGGTGTATGTGACATGACATACACATACACAACCTGGAAATGTGACCATGCCACATGCCCTGAACTGAACACTGCCACTGGAGTCAAGCTATCCTGGCTGATGAGGGGTGAAACTCCGAAACCGGTCCTAGGATGCTTGATTCCCATCCAGGGAGGACCTGGCTTGGCAGTTCGGGCTGGACTGTTCCCATGAGGCACAGGGTCAAGACTGATTTGCATATGGCCAGGTCTAAACTGGGGTGGCATGGTGAGCAAAAGAATTATGGATTTAACCCAGATCTCTTGACTGGGGGTGAATGTTTTGATTTGTTCTGCATTCCATCCATCAATTGTGTGTCTTTTGCTTTCTCACCCTAAGTGCGCCAGGTATGCCCAGACGTGGGTCCTGGGCTCACTGTGCCACTGGAGTCAAGCTATCCTGGCTGATGAGGGGTGAAACCCTGAAACCGGTCCTAGGATGCTTGATTCCGATCCAGGGAGGACCTGGCTTGGCAGTTCGGGCTGGACTGTTCCCATGAGGCACAGGGTCAAGACTGATTTGCATATGGCCAGGTCTAAACTGGGGTGGCATGGTGAGCAAAAGAATGATGGATTTAACCCAGATCTCTTGACTGGGGGTGAATGTTTTGATTTGTTCTGCATTCCATCCATCAATTGTGTGTCTTTTGCTGAACTGAACAGTTGCACATCACAGTGGTCATGTGCACAACACACAAAGGATTCTGTCCCCATGAACACATGCACAGCCTGGCAGTGGCTGCCCCCAAGTGCCACCAAAAAAAACACATGTTGACCCCCATACACACACAGGTAATGCAGCCTTACATGCCTTAGGATACAGTGTGGACAGGCTGTGGTGTTGTAGGTGTGCCCCTGAGTCCCTGGCAAGTAATTGTGGCTGGCATACGTTCACCAGTGACAACCATGGTGACATATGCGAGTGACTTGTACAGGGACGCGTCGTACAGCAATGGACCGATCGGTGCACACGCATTGGCCATTGCATATGATGTTACCGGGTACGCGTTGTACAGCAATGGACCGATCGGTGTGCACGCATTGGCCATTGCATATGATGTGGACAGAAATATGCGTTGTACAGCAATGGACCGATCGGTGTGCACGCATTGGCCATTGCATATGATGTGACCGGGTACGCGTTGTACAGCAATGGACCGATCGGTGCGCACGCATTGGCCATTGCATATGATGTGACCGGGTACGCGTTGTACAGCAATGGACCGATCGGTGTGCACGCATTGGCCATTGCATATGATGTGGACAGAAATAGACGTTGTACAGCAATGGACCGATCGGTGTGCACGCATTGGCCATTGCATATGATGTGGACAGAAATACGCGTTCTACAGCAATGGACCGATCGGTGTGCACGCATTGGCCATTGCATATGATGTGACCGGATGCAGCGTTGTACAGCAATGGACCGATCGGTGCGCACGCATTGGCCATTGCATATGATGTGACCGGGTACGCGTTGTACAGCAATGGACCGATCGGTGTGCACGCATTGGCCATTGCATATGATGTGGGCAGAAATACGCGTTGTACAGCAATGGACCGATCGGTGTGCACGCATTGGCCATTGCATATGATGTGACCGGGTACGCGTTGTACAGCAATGGACCGATCGGTGCGCACGCATTGGCCATTGCATATGATGTGGACAGAAATACGCGTTGTACAGCAATGGACCGATCGGTGTGCACGCATTGGCCATTGCATATGATGTGGACAGAAATACGCGTTGTACAGCAATGGACCGATCGGTGTGCACGCATTGGCCATTGCATATGATGTGACCGGATGCAGCGTTGTACAGCAATGGACCGATCGGTGCGCACGCATTGGCCATTGCATATGATGTGACCAGGTACGCGTTGTACAGCAATGGACCGATCGGTGTGCACGCATTGGCCATTGCATATGATGTGGACAGAAATAGACGTTGTACAGCAATGGACCGATCGGTGTGCACGCATTGGCCATTGCATATGATGTGGACAGAAATACGCGTTGTACAGCAATGGACCGATCGGTGTGCACGCATTGGCCATTGCATATGATGTGACCGGGTACGCGTTGTACAGCAATGGACCGATCGGTGCGCACGCATTGGCCATTGCATATGATGTGACAGGGGACGCGTTTTACAGCAATGGACCGATCGGTGTGCACGCATTGGCCATTGCATATGATGTGGACAGAAATACGCGTTGTACAGCAATGGACCGATCAGTGCGCACGCATTGGCCATTGCATATGATGTGAACGGGTACGTGTTGTTTTTCGAACTACGCGTTGTACAGCAATGGACCGATCGGTGCGCACGCATTGGCCATTGCATACGATGTGACCGGGTACGCGTTGTACAGCAATGGACCGATCGGTGCGCACGCATTGGCCATTGCATATGATGTGACCGGGTACGTGTTGTGCAGCAATGGACCGATCGGTGCGCACGCATTGGCCATTGCATATGATGTGACCGGGTACGCGTTGTACAGCAATGGACCGATCGGTGCGCACGCATTGGCCATTGCATATGATCTGGACAGAAATACGCGTTGTACAGCAATGGACCGATCGGTGTGCACGCATTGGCCATTGCATATGATGTGACCGGGTACGCGTTGTACAGCAATGGACCGATCGGTGTGCACGCATTGGCCATTGCATATGATGTGAACGGGTGCAGCGTTGTTTTTCGAAATACGCGTTGTACAGCAATGGACCGATCGGTGCGCACGCATTGGCTATGGCCTGGCATGGCAACGGACGCGTTTCGAACCTTTAACGAGTCTGATGCTGTGAATTCAGTTGGCCACCCACAACAATGTTGCAAATTCATGGGTCTCATGAAGTTGAACTTTTGAAGGATGCTGTGGGCGTGTGTAAGTGGTGCAATTCCATGGATTGGCCAGATTCAGAAGATGCAAACGACTTGGACCTATCACTTTGGACACATGGGACAGTATCTGCCTCAGCAGCACACATATAATGCAGGCTGTTCCCCTGAGTGCTCACTTGCCTGCACTACATGCTCCAGGACGACATCTGCCACCACCACTGCTGCTGTATACGCATCCTCTGGATCCTGCAATGGCACGTACTGTGGAGAGAGCCCCAGCCTTCAGCACTGAGGAGAACCAGGCCCTGCTGGACAGCCTCCTTCCACAGTACAGCAAGCTGTATGGGAAACCAGGGGAGCAGGTGAGTGTGCTGTCCACTGCCTTACTGAATGTGCATGTTGTCTGACTAGCAAGACTTACAGTGTGCACGCCACTGGCTAGCATGCTCACTGAGTAGTTGTCACCCCCCATAGTGTGTAGTTACATGCACTGAACAGGTATAGTGCAGTAACAGTGCATTCCAACAAGGTTTTACTTCCCAGGCAATGATACCATGTAGTAACTGCTGGCAAACTGTTCATAGCCATCGTTGCACTGCCTGTGTACATCATGTGCCCCTGTGATTGAGACATGTATATCCAAATGTGTGATGCACGGATATGTTGCATGTGTAGTAATGGCTTTTCACTTTGTCATCCTCACAGGTTGATGCCCACCAGAAGCAGGAAATCTGGCTGACCATCGCCCGGGAAGTAAGATCTGTGGGGGTCTACAAGCGCCGGATCCGCAACTGCCAGAAGAGGTGGCAGGACCTTCGGGGCTGGACCCGGAGGATCGCAAGGGTCCAGCTGAAGCTGTCGACTCCTCGCATGAGGGGCGGACACCGGACCCTGACCCCCCACATGCTCAGGATCCTGGCGGTGGTCTTCCCTGACCTGGATGGGCAGCTGAAGGCCAGACAGCAGCAAGGAGGGGTGAGTCCATGACTGCACTGTGAACTTTGTCTGACATGCTATGTGCCCTCCTCTGGCCTGGTTAAACTTCCACAGTACATCAGTCTTGTGGTCCAGGACCCATGTCCCTCAATTGTGACATGCCCACTCCTCATCTGATACCCAGGTGTGGCCCTTACAGTCAGGAAATTGTGTCACTTGGGTACTGTGTCCTTACATTTTGCTTAGCTCAAGGTGGGGGACAGCATTTGTTCCCGTAACTTTGTGGTGGGCTTCATGGGTGGGTCCATTGCTTACACAATGCCTGAGTTCTGACATGTAATCTGCGTGTAACTTTGATATGTGGTCCAATTGCTGATCTGACTCACCACATGTGCCTGGGGTATTTGGCACACACCCATGCTGCGGGTGGGAACAATGTTTGGGCCTCAGGAGTATGTATATCAAGTGTGTCACACATACTTAGCCACCTGCCTACTGTCCAGGGCTCATCCCTCTTTCACGTGGAGCAGGACAGTCATGCCTACTCCAGGCCATACAATACACTCTGTACTCCCACTCCTGTGTATTAGCTGACAAGTTGTGCTCAGTGAAATGTTCCCTCAGGTGTCTGCCTCTGTGTCATTGTGCTGTGGCTTCGTTGTCAGGACTACTGGGGTGTTTATCGGTTAGGGCTCAGCATGCCACCTGAGATGTGACCATAGGAGACGATACTTGTGTGACATATAGGTGTTTGATTACTTGACTGTGCAGACTGGGGTATGCGACTGTGAAGTTCAGGCAGCTGTTTCCCATTCACAGCAGATTGTGAGGTGCTCAGGTTCAGAGGGTTGTGTTTCATGTCTCCCATATGTCCAATTGGTATGACGTGGACAAATAAGAGTTCAGATGATGTGGTTTGTGGGGGATGGACATGTGCACTTGTCAGCTACAGAACTTGCATTCCCCATGACCTAGGATTGTGACACAGTGCAGACTGTTGTTGGCTGGCTGCCCTGCCCATGTGACTGGAGACAGTGATGTATGACTTTGCAGGCATGCCTGTGCCATGGCATTAAACTCCCTAAGAGTGATCCTGCAGGTGAGTGACATGTGCTACATGCACCCCATTGTGGCATTGACTATCAGGACATGGGTGCATCATGGTGTCTGGTGCTGGTATGCATCACATGCATTTCAAGATAGTCTCTGGCCATCCCTTTATCCGGACACCTGTGCTGACTCAGTGGCAAGAGATGTGATGTGTGCATGTTCACATACTTCACTGTGTTCTCTGCACTGTCCAACTACTGTGTAGGTGGTGCATGTGTCCACACTGGGGTATTGCCATCCAACAGGCACCAGACAGATGGGTGCAAGGCCAGGAGGGATGTGAGTGCCATGGTTGACCATCAGACTGACAATTGGCTTCTCCTACTCTGTTTGAGCACTTTTGGCAATGTTCAACTAAGGATGCCAGGGCTTGCTCTGCAATGTGCTGTACTTACTGTGGTGTGTGCGGTCAGTGCAGGTGACTGATGTTTGTCTGTTTCCCTAATTGTTTGCAGATACATCCACGGCCACAGGAGGGGACAGCTCCACGGACCAGGAGGAGCCGCAGAGCCAGACTAGGTCAGCAGCCGATGAGTGGTCGGAGGGACCCAGTGGCACGGAGGGCGAGGGGAGCCACACCGAGGAGTCCTCAGCACCATCCACCTCAGCTGAGGACCACAGCAGCTCGGAGGATGACTCCCTTGTGGAGGCGGGTGTCAGCAGCCACCACACCCCAGCTAGTATTGCTGTCCCCGCCACCACCACCACTACCACCACCGCCCTCCCATCGGCTCCCATTCCAGAGGTCCGTGGAGGCTCCCGTGTTCAGGAGCGTGTCTCCTTCGTGCCAGGCACCGGACCCTCTGCCCCTGTGTTCCCTGCTGCCCTGAGTGAGGAGTCTGTGTACCTACTTCGCCAGCTCCATGTAGGGCAGACAGCAATGCTGAGTGTCCTCCATGCCCACACCACTCTGTTGACACAGCTGGTGTCGTTTATGGAGGGCATCTCATCGGGCATGTCTGCCCTACAGAGGAGCAATAGGTCCATGGACTCCTCCCTGATGGCAGCAGTGTCCCTCCTCCAACAGTCCCTCACCCCTCCTACCTCTGCCCCATCCACACTTACTGGCACCCTACCTGTCCCAAGCACATGCACACCTGCACAATCACCCAAACACACAGACACGAGCAGCACAGGAACACTCAATACAAAAACAAAACGTGCACGCAGGCATCCTCAGGGGACTGATACCACACCCACAGGGGATGGGGAACAGACACACACACACAGGCATCCACAGTCACTCCGCAGTCCTCCGATACCTCTCCCTCCAAGGCCCCTGCCCTTGCCTCACCTGCAACCCCACCTACAAAGCAGCTCTTCCTCTGTGACCTCGGCCTCTTCCCCTCCGATCCAGCTGATCCAGCATACAGGGGGAAGAGGAAGTCCACCCACACAGAGGGGGTGCCCCTCACCCCCGGACACCCTCCCCCAGGCACAGACAGACTGAGGCCCCCATCCGCAAGTCCCCCGGACCTGGAAGAGCAAGACCCCGCCGCCGCCCTGCAGCTCAACCACCAAGTCTCCTTCCTCCATCCCTCAGGCCCCCACTCCACAGGTTCCCCCACCACACCCTGCCCCAGGTTCCCCACCCACAGATACACCATCCCCAAATTGATCCGGCCTTCTCCCCCTACCACTTGCTCTTCCAGCACCACACCCCCGCTGCGCATGTTTGTGCCACTGGTGTGGAGACCGTGTCCTCCCCCTCTGTCCTGCCCACCTTACCTGAACCCCATTCTACTCCCCTGGAGATAGGCACTGCAGTGGAGTCCACTAACACCCCGTCTGACCTGGGCACTGCAGTGGGGAACCTGTCCACTCCATCTGCCCAGCCCACTGCAGTCGTGCCGGCACCCACACCATCTGACTTATGCCCCCCAGTTGTGCCGGCACACACCATGTCAGACACCTCCACTGCAGTTGTCAGTGACTCTCCAGCACCCACCACTCCTTCCCTGCCTCCTTCTGGTGAGCCCTGATCCTGTCCCTGCGGTGCCTGGCCTGCCCCCCGTATGCCCCTCCAAGGGGAATGTCCCTGGTGTGTAGCAGTGCAGGCATGCAAAGGGTGACATCTGCCACTGTCACCCTGTTTGGACTTTGAAAATGGACTGGCCATTGGCCTTTGTGTTTTTTCCGGACTTTCACTTTTAAACACACATATGCTGAATAAAGCTACTTTCTGTTCTCTAGTGGTTTTGCTTCTGATGTACATGATGCTGATGATGCTAATCATGCCCTTGCTGCAGTGATGGTGATTTTTGATATCAGGAAAATGAAGTGTTACTGTGCAGGACCCCATGTGGTCCAGGGGGAATGTGTCCTATCCTGGTGTGTATCCATGTCATCCTTTGCAGCAATCTGAGGGTGTCATGTTTTCAAAATTTGGCAAAGGGATTCCCTACTTTTATTTGCAATATCACATCTGTGGCTTACACCCCTGCACATCTGTTGTGCTTGCCATTGTTCAATTTGTCTATTTCCCTGACCGTGTGACCATCTCCACTGGACATACAAGTTTGGGCATCAATGGGGAAGGACTCATCTGTGTTATCAGTGCAACTTGCTATACATGTGTGTTGGATCTGTGCAGATGATTTCGGTGACACTCCCATGACCAGGCTGATATGACGAGAGCCTTCATTTTGTGCTAATTGTTGACTGAGTGACCAAGTGTTCTGCTGACATGATGGAGCCCTACAGAGACAACGTATGGCACAGCTTTCCTTACACAGGAGTGGAGTCCCCTCATGGCAGTGTGTAATTCCGTGACATTGCCTGAGCCCAAGGTGTTTGTTGTGTGAGCATGTCTGTGTGTGTTCACTTCCATTTTGCTAGGCAGGCTGGGATCCCTAGTGATGTTCCTGTTTATGATGCTTGCTGAGTTGACCAATGTTCCCCCAAAGTCTTCTCCATGGCTTCTCTGGGATGTGGGTGCATGGCACATTACTGGTCATCAGGGTGTCACCCATAGGTGTGTTTGCTGTCAGGGCTGAGTTTGTGGGCAAACGCAGATGAGACACAGTCAGGATTCCCCTTGGCACTTGTTGGTTACACCAGTCATGTAATTTACAGTTTGTGTTAGCTTTCAGTGATTGTGACACGTTGTGTGTGTGACTGCTGCCACTCCTCAGGCTCAGAGCTGCAATGTTGGAAGTTGTCTATGTGTGTTCTTTGTGGGTGACCTTGGCTTCTTCATTGGTGTGTGACTGTGGCCGGGATCCCATTGGTTGGTGTGGATTTGACGTCATGCCCATGTACGGCATACTGTGCAGTGTGTCAGACATTCACGAGTCTTGTTGACTGGCCATGTGTGATGGGTTTCTGCACCTTAGTTCCCACCACCACCCATGGGATTGTCATGGGTGCATGTGCAATGTCACCAGTCCATGTGAGCTTCACTGCTGCACATTGGTGGAGATCAAGGTGTGTGGTGTTGAGTGTGTGCAAATGAGAGTTGTTGCACGGCTAGACCCCTGCCTCCATATTGGCCTTGGCTGACAGGCCGTGCTGATTGATTTGTGTTTGTGTAGGTGTGATGGTAGTTTGTTGCTCAGGACACATGACTGTGGTTCACAGTGTGAACGACATCTAGCTTTGTCATCACAGTGGGATTATCATGCAGGCCAGTGTCACCACAATGTGGGGTCCCTGGGGGTAGTGCTGTGGTGGGTCTGTGTCTTGCTGTGTTAGTTGCTGTTCCTACAAGCTTGTGTGACATGTGTAATTTGGGCTCCCTCTCATCTAACAATGCCTGATTGCCCACATAGGGGAATCCGATCCATGAGTTACTTTTGTGTGGCACTGTATGCACATCTGTGTAATTGGGATTCAGGCCTCCTTATGTGTTGTGTGGTTGCCTGGGGACACTGGCACACACCCCCATCACCTGTTGTGTTTGATATGCAGTGTGGGGCTGCCTGTTTGTGTTTGTGCATCTGCACCACTGCATTGCATATCTTTAGTGTGCCATTGGCTGTATGTTGTTTGGTGGGTTTCCCCTGCTGTCCCTGGGACTCCTAGGTCATCAGTCAGCACAATGATCATGGTTTGTATGTTCCATTGCTGCCATGGTATGGTATTTGTTCACCTCACATCTACAGTCGCCACAGGATATCTACATGTGTGTGCCCATTGGTGCAGATATGTGGGTCTGCATTATGATGGTCACTTCTGTCATTGTGTTATTGATGGATGTTAACAATGTCAGCCCCCTTGGGTGATGTTTGTCTGCACATGGCCAAAGGTATGTCTTATTTGCACTGCACTGTTTGCCTCACCCAATCTATGTTGCTATGGGACACAAGCACTACTATGCCACTGATGTGTTTGTTGTTCTGCGACCAGGAATCATCCATGCTGTTTGGCATTTGCAGCTTTTTCCATGACAACACTTACATTTTGGTCACTGTGATGATGGGGGGTTAGACCCCATTGCCACAATGTTCAAAATGTGCTTCAGCTATGGACCCCACACTTACCTTTTGGTCACTGTGATGATGGGGGGTTAGACCCCATTGCCACAGTGGTCATGGTCTGCTTGCATTGTGGAGGCCACACACATTTATGTGTGACACATGTGATAGGGGGTCACATTGTATGTTCAATTTCATGTTCAGTGTTGTAGGCATTTGACACAGTCTACACACGCTTGTCATGGTGTTGGGGGGATGTGTTTTTCTTACATTCCTTATGTTGGAGTATGCTGGTTGTGTCATGGATTACCCGTCCTATGAGTAGGGGTGGTGTTGGTGGTAGGCATCCAGCCACCCATGGGTAGGGGTGGTGGTAGTGGTAGGCATCCAGCCCCCCCTGAGTAGGGGTGGTGGTAGTGGTAGGCATCCAGCCCCCCTGAGTAGGGGTGGTGGTAGTGGTAGGCATCCAGCCCCCCATGTGTGGGGGAGTGGTAGTGGTAGGCATCCAGCCACCCCTGCGTAGGGGTGGTGGTAGTGGTAGGCATCCAGCCCCCCCTGAGTAGGGGTGGTGTTGGTGATAGGCATCCATCCCCCTATGAGTGGGGATGGTAGTAGTGACAGGCATCCAGCCTCCATGGGTAGGGGTGGTGGTAGGCATCCAGCCCCCCCTGAGTAGGGCTGGTGTTGGTGGTAGTCATCCATCCCCCTATGAGTGGGGATGGTAGTAGTGACAGGCATCCAGCCCCCCATGGGTAGGGGTGGTGGTAGTGGTAGGCATCCAGCCCCCCATGGGTAGGGGGGTGTTGGTGGTAGGCATCCATCCCCCTATGAGTGGGGATGGTAGTAGTGACAGGCATCTAGCACCTCCTGAGTAGGGGCGGTGGTAGTGGTAGGTATCCAGCCCCCCTGAGTGGGGGTGGTGGTAGTGGTAGGCATCCAGCCCCCCCTGAGTAGGGGTGGTGGTAGTGGTAGGCATCCAGCCCCCCATGAGTGGGGATGGTAGTAGTGACAGGCATCCAGCCCCCCATGGGTAGGGGTGGTGGTAGTGGTAGGCATCCAGCCCCCCCTGAGTAGGGCTGGTGCTGGTGGTAGGCATCCATCCCCCTATGAGTGGGGATGGTAGTAGTGACAGGCATACAGCCCCCCATGGGTAGGGGTGGTGGTAGTGGTAGGCATCCAGCCCCCCATGGGTAGGGGGGTGTTGGTGGTAGGCATCCATCCCCCTATGAGTGGGGATGGTAGTAGTGACAGGCATCCAGCCCCCCATGGATAGGGGTGGTGGTAGTGGTAGGCATCCAGCCCCCCCTGAGTGGGGGTGGTAGTGGTAGGCATCCAGCCCACCCTGAGTAGGGCTGGTGTTGGTGGTAGGCATCCATCCCCCTATGAGTGGGGATGGTAGTAGTGACAGGCATCTAGCCCCCCATGGGTAGGGGTGGTGGTAGTGGTAGGCATCCAGCCCCCCCCTGAGTAGGGCTGGTGTTGGTGGTAGGCATCCATCCCCCTATGAGTGGGGATGGTAGTAGTGACAGGCATCCAGCCCCCATGGGTAGGGGTGGTGGTAGTGGTAGGTATCCAGCCCCCCTGAGTGGGGGTGGTAGTGGTAGGCATCCATCCCCCTGAGTATGGGTGGTGGTAGTGGTAGGCATCCAGCCCCCATGAGTGGGGGGGTGGTAGTGGTAGGCATCCAGCCCCCCCCCTGAGTAGGGGTGGTGGTAGTGGTAGGCATCCAGCCCCCTGAGTAGGGGTGGTGGTAGTGGTAGGCATCCAGCCCCCTGAGTAGGGGTGGTGTTGGTGGTAGGCATCCATCCCCCTATGAGTGGGGATGGTAGTAGTGACAGGCATCCAGCCCCCCATGGGTAGGGGTGGTGGTAGTGGTAGGCATCCAGCCCCCTGAGTAGGGGTGGTGGTAGTGGTAGGCATCCAGCCCCCTGAGTAGGGGTGGTGTTGGTGGTAGGCATCCATCCCCCTATGAGTGAGGATGGTAGTAGTGACAGGCATCTGGCACCCCCTGAGTAGGGGTGGTGGTAGTGGTAGGCATCCAGTACCCCATGAGTGGGGATGGTAGTAGTGACAGGCATCCTGCCCCATGAGTAGGGGTGGTGTTAGTGGTTGTCCACTGGTGTTAGTGGTTGGCATCCAGGCCCCTATGGGTGTATATGGCATTGGTGATAGACATCCCGCCCCTATGGTTCTGCTGTTGCTAGTGTAAGTCATTTCTGCATCCCTATTTGTGTGTGTTATATGTCGGGTACGTGTCGTTTGTTTGTGTAGTGGGTGTTTAACTTACCTTCTGCGCCGTACGCGTTTGTACCTGTTCCGGTAATAGATGTAGAGTATTAGTAGGACCTGCGTGATGGGATTCATGGTTGGTTCGTCTCGTTCGGCTTTCTCGTTGCTTTGACTCGTACTCGTGGCTGGCGTGTTCGTCTCGTAGCCGTGGATCGTCTTGTGGCGCGAATCGGAGCTTATGTGCGGCTCTCCCGGATGCTCTGACGTGCCGGACGTAGCGACGGGTTCGGCGCGTACGGAAGGCGCATCGTACTGGTCCGGCCGGAAGGTCCTGTATTTTGGCTTCCGTGCGACTCGATTCTGCGTTTACGGATCCAGCTCAGGCGGGGAACAGGAGCTGGATTGGGTAAGTACGGCTGGGTCGGGATCTGAGCAGTTATGCGCATCGTACTTGCTCGTTTGTACGAATGTTCGAGTCGGTCGGGAAACACGCGTTTGGCTCGGTTTTTTTCCGGACGAATAGTGTTAGGTGCGCCTCCGCCCGAGATCGGAATCGACCCGTAAATCGTTCAGAGTGTACACATTGTGCAAATAAGCTGTGAGAGTGCATCAGAGTTTTCACAATTACTATTAGGACTAATTACCATAGCAGCATAGACACTGAGTCGTACAGAATGTCAAGGACCTTAAAATAACCTTAATGATTCTTGATTCTTTAAGGAAACCCTTAAATAGCAGATACCAAGAATTTTTCAGCAATGGCTAAAAACTTTATCAATTGACATAGCAGTGGAATCGACTCACCCAATAGACATAAAATAAGGGCCTGGCGAGCCGATCTTATCCCAACCTTAAGAAATAGGGGTTTTAAAAATGTGCGACGTATTTTGAGCAGTTTAGGACACACACATACTATGTGCAATAGGGTTTCACCTCAATGACCCCAGTGACACCAAAACAGCCGACCTCCTGGAAAGCATGTGCAACATTGGCCTCAAACAACTTGTCACTGACCCTACCCACATCGCAGGGCACATGCTGTACCTCTTTTTCATGTCCAGCGACAGAGTTAAGAACGACCACGTCTCTCAGCTCACCTTGACCAACCATTTCAGCGTACACTTCACCATCTCAGGACCTACCAACACTGGCACCTTACCCCCAGCTCCACGTGCAGGAACTGGAGAAAGATATCAGAAGACCTGTGGAACAACACTCTCAACTCCCACCTCCCACACACAACATCCCACCCTGATCAGCCTGCGAAGAACTTCTCCCAGTGGATGTGCGAAATAATTGCCCCGCCAAACTAGCCAAATCCAAAAGATCTTCCAGAAGAACCAGCTGGTTCACTGTGGAGCTGAAATCCACCAAACACAACTGCCGGCAACTAGAAAGTAAGTGGTGCACCAGCACAGAGACAGGACTCGACCAGTACCACCTCCTCCTGAATGAACCAAAGAAGAACGCCCTAGCATACTGCATAGAAGCCAGCACAAAGCGCAGCAAGGAGCTCTTCGCCATCGTGAAGGAGTTCTCCAACCCCCCGCTACCGGGAACGAAATCACCTCCTCCAAGATCTGTCTGACACCCTAGTGAACTTCTTCCACAACAAGATCTCAGTCATCTAGGAATCTACGAAAACTTCAAACCCCAACCCTCCACCGCCGACAGCATCAGCCTGCTCACACCCAAGAACACAAACCTGAACACCTGCTCACCCACTGGGACCCTCTCACGACTCAATCCACAATCTCCATCATGAACTCCATGCATGCTGGAGCATCCGCGAAACCCTGCCCCCACCACGTCTTCAACCGCAGGAGCAAGACGATTGACGACGAGCTCAAGAAAGTCTTGAACACTACCATCACCTCGGCCTCCTACCCTGTGGACTGGAAACACGCTGAAGTGAGGCCTCTCCTGAAGAAGCCGTGAGCCGACCCAGCAGAACCAAAGAACTGCCGGCCCATCACCCTGCTCCCCTTTCCTGCGATGGTTCTCAAGAAGGCAACCAACCAGCAACTCACCGAACACCTAGAGAGCAACAACCTCCTGGACACCTCTCAATCCAGTTTCTGAGCCAACCACAGTACAGTGACAGCTTTGATTGCAGCCATTGATGACATCAGGGTCCTCTTGAACCATGGTGAAGCGATAGCCCTCATCCCCCTGGACCTGTGAGTCACCTTTCACACATTCTTCCATCACATCTTGATCAACAGACTCCACCACATCCGAATCTAGGGAGACGTCTTAAAATGGATCGCCTCATACCTCACCGGAAGAACCCAGAGAATCAGTCTCCTACCATTCACCTCGGAACCCAAGAAGATCATCTTGGTGTCCTCCAAGGATCATCACTCAGCCTAACACGTACATGACCCCCCTGGCCAGCACCGTCAGATCACGTGGACTCAACATCATCTTCTATGCCAACACCCAGCTCATCATCTTGCTGTCAAAAGATCCCTCTACCACCAGAGCCATCTTCCACAGATGCATGATGAACGTCTCAACTGGATGAAGGATAACTGTCTCAAGCTCAACACGGAAGTCCTCATCTTTGGGAACAACCCCTTTCCATGGAATGACACATGGTGGCCTGCTCAACTCGACTCATCCCCTGCCCATACAGACCATGCCTGCAACCTCAGCATCATCCTGGACAGCAAGCTCTCCATGAAGAAACAGGTAAACACAGTCTCATCTGCCTGCTTCCACACCTTAGGCATGCTTCATAAGATCTTCAGGTGGCTCCCAGTCAACACCAGAAGGACTGTCACACAGGCTCTCGTCACCAGCAGGCTAGACTACGGGAACACACTCTAAGTAGAAATCACCTCATGCCTCCTGTAGAGACTACAGACAATACAGGACTCGGCAGCCAGACTCATCCTCAACCTCCCCAGACATACCCCAATCACACCCCACCTCAGGAAGCCAAACTGGCTCCCGATCCATAAGAGATGCCAGTTCAAGATGTTGACCCATGCATACAAATCCCTGCACAATGAAAGACTAGCCTACATCAACAAATGCCTGACCTTCCACCAACCAACCAGACACTACAATCTGCCTCCCTCTTCCTTGCAGACACCCCCGTATCCACCGAACCGACAGCGGAGGATGCTCCTTCGCACATCTGGCAGCCAAAACTTGGAACAACCTTCCCCTGCACTTCAGGACCACCCCCTCGCTCCAGCAATTCAGGAAAGAACTCAAGATCTGGCTGCTTGAATGAATAAATCACCACGAAGCAAGCAGAAACTCCAGCACCTTGAGACCCTCACGGGTGATTTTCCACATTATACAAATCCTGATTGATTTATTGATTAGTTGACAACTTTGTGCTTGATTTTAAATATGGAACCCTCAAATTACCCTTGCATACCTGCACAAGATTTGGAATACAGCTGTTTTGTTCCCATTGAAAGCTGAGCTGATCCGTTGATATAAAAAACATCATGCTATTTATGTTGTTGCAGTAGACCGTGTTTCAGGATTCACCTGTCAATTCTGCAAGTGTTACTGTGATGTTAATATATGTTCATATACAAATTGTAAACCTGGAGTCTGACTCACGGCCAACTGCACCTAATGCATGAGTAACACATGTCAATTTGGTATGCTTGCTTTTTTGCAGCTTCCAAGGAATGTATGGGTAGTTCTTTAGTGATTGCAGTTTGCAAATTGAATATTTTTCCTACTAGACCAAATTGCTAATCTGCTGCTGTATAGACGTGTGATTTGTAGGCAATGGATATAGTTTATCTTTCATTTTATACGTATATTCTGACTGACTAGACACTAACATTAATTTTACTGCTAATCTGGATAATAATGGTAGTATTCCCAATGATAATGGTGCTTGGAGAATATGTTCCAGATGTAGAGAATTCAATTACAGCAATTAAAATATTAAACTTCAAAATCAAGTACACAGTTGCCAGGGAAGTCTCTTGTGGGAGTATTATACCTCCCAGCTGCAAGATGGTGTCTTTTGGGAAGAATTAGACTACTAAAATTCCAGTACCAGCAGAGATTATCAAGTCCCACACACATCACCCTGTTTTACATGACATCTTCCCTCCAAATCTTTTTTTCTGATGAATGTGACAAAAAAACGGTAAATAATCAGCTCACAGAATTGCAAACACATGCTTCCATGCACAACACTGATCTTCATCTCGCTGTGAAAAATCATAAGCACATATTCTGCTATATGCTAATTGGTATTTGTTGATATCGAATTTAACAAGAGCAATATTTCATTATCAATAGAGGGACCATTTCCCAGCAGTTCCAATTGTGGGAAGTAAGCCTGAATTTGAAGTGTCATTACATTATTTTAAGTCTCCATTATGAAATCAAAATATTACTGAAACTTATTTTATAATCGAATTGCTACAAATGTAACTAGTGTTTATTTCTAGGCACAACATGCTTTTTTTGTTTGATTTCTTGGTTGAATATACTGAGGAAGGTTTAATGACATGGAATAAAACTATACCCGCAAAATCTGCACGGAGAACTGATTTGACAAATTGAAGGGTCAGAAACATTATTTTCTGAGTGAGATATTTAAATTTTTTTAAATGATACTATCCAACCAGTAATATATTCAGCTTTTGTTAATATTGATGAATTATCGATGCCTTCAATGCCTAAACATAATGATTCGTATTTTATTAATTGAAAATGGGAAGGAGAATCAATGAATTAATGAAATGCAAGCACTATTTCCAGTGGCACATTTATGGATATGTCTCCAGAATCTGGAAAAAATGTCTTTAGAATTCGCAAGTAAATTTATAAAAGGTTTGCTAATGATGTAGCAGGGCTACTAGCAAACAAAGTAGACCCTATGAGTAATAAAATATATATTGCATGCAAACTTCGCCAGGGTTGGGTTGATAATTCTCATCAGATGTTGAGACAATACATGAAAGCATGCACATATTACATGAAAACCCGAACTGTTATGTTTCCCTTTAAGGTCCAAAGCAACGAAAAAGAATGAAACGTGACTTGATCACATTTACTGTAATGGATATGATGCATGCAACTGCAGCAGAAGCAAATCAGAAAATTAGAGCACTAGACATGGAAAATATTCAGGTAAGCTTTAGAGTAATGCACAATGATTTAAAACGGATACTGAAAAATATATTCAATTTCAGTAATTATTTTGATTGCTTTTAATGATATGTAAAACACATTAGAAAGTTATAAATATGAACACGTGCAATTAAAGACTATATTTGCATTGCAGGCTTCTTTACAGGAATTGAAAACACACTGAGTTCCTTGCAACCTAATTAAGGATATTGAGACAATTAAGTCATACACTTTGAAAGATTATCAGAAAATGCTAAGTAACCAAGAACCTACACATACTTTTGTTTCAAAATAGGAGTTGGGATTGATACCTTATACTCTTTATGAAAAATCAAGTATTGCATGCTTAATTCATACAAGGGATAAAGTACCCCCCCCCCACACTGTATATTATAAGGATATTGCAAGTCATCGAGGAGTTCCATAACCATAAAGTGTTGGAACTCCGAGGTGACTAGCAATATCCTCATCATGTACGGCAGAAGGTACTTTATCCCATATAATACATGGTCACACTATCACCTTTTCCAGAAACCACTTAAAACCTTGGTACGTAGCTCTTTCAGAAAGAGAGCATATTTGCCAGCATGAAGAATAAAAATAGAACCTCTAGTGCAAAATTAAACACATCAACACTTTTTAGATATGTGTTGCAAAAAGATATTAGAAACAATTCAATACAAGTCCGTTTTCTTTTAAAATTAAAGCTGCAGTAACCCAGAATGTGTAGAAACATGCAGATAGATTCTAACTTTTCTATAATTATCTAAGCAATGAAAAATAAATTATGTTCTTTCTGCTAGTCACTGTAAGCTAGAAAAATAGAGCAGAAGAAAGAAAAGCAAGGTTTCATTATCATTGCTTTAAACAGCTGTGTCCGCAGTAGTGGCCCGTGGTGGGAGTGCTGCCGGGCGGTGACGTGGGGTGGGGGAGGGGCAGGGTGGGGGGTAGTAAACTACGGAATACGGCCGAATAGAGGTAAGTAAACATATAAATAAATAAAACGAATTTCGTTGCGCGCGCTGCATTGCCAAATGCGATGCAGCGCACGCAACGAAATTACCGCTATGTGTGTCCGTGACCTGACCTGCTTTCACCTTGGCTTCTGGCTCTGGCAGCAGGCATTGTGAGGTCAAAACTCGACTGCAATAACTTATTACAGTCGAGTTCTGATGTATTTTATTTATAATCCGCCAATGAGCACTGTCACTAGGCAATAATTATAAAGAAATTAGAGATATACATTTATACAGAGATTGCAGAATCCCATGTATTATAGATATATTATGATGCCTATTAACGTTTTGCAACTTTAAGGGTGCCTCCCAAAACAAGATGCTGGATGGTACACACAGCGGGGAAATGTGTTTTTGAAAAATTCCTGTGAGGTTCCATATTCAATGCATTTTTTATTTAAAGAAAACCCATATTTTTAAGCGCAAAAGAATTCTCAAAACCTTTAGAAACATCATTCATAAGCAAACTGATATGTTTCTGTAGTAAATGCAATCATAACAAATGCCAGTTACATTTGTAATGTGAACGTATCCTCAAAAACAGAAGTCACTAGGATTTTACAATTAATGAAGAATGGGTCATATATTATAAGGTTCACAGAAAACTGCAGTTTATTCAAGGAATTTACACATATTCAGTGAATATGAGCGAATCAATCAGCAACACAAGAATTAGTGATCAGACTTTGTTGACCAAGGGATTATACCAAATTACACCAACATAGACAAAGGAATATTTAAGACTTAAGAGCCATGCAGAACACTACCTGTATGGATGTGTTAAAAGAAATATTCTGATTTACATGAAAGGTGAAAAAGTATTACTACAGCTTACGAGGCTTCTGTGCAGAAAACCAGAAGCCACAGAGCGGAAAAAAGGCATGCTAAGAAACAAAGCTAATTAACTAAAAGATATGCATAGGTCTGCCCAGGCCTCCATTGCCTTGCACCACTTTCTGTTGAGCCTCATAAACACCCTCAGCAGGCCCCAACTCTCTGTGCAGCCTCATCCAACTTCTTCTGCCCAGTCTTTGCCCCTCTCCCTCTGCATTGCTCCTTTCAGATGTTTCTCCAATGTCTCATCCAGAGGTCTCTACATTATCCCATCCAGGCCTTCACAGACAGGCCAGTCCAAGCCCACTCATTAAACTCCCACCCGGACAGCTCTGCATCACTGTGTTGTATAGCCATCGCCCCATTCCCTGTCCAGACCCTAAGCTGCCCCATTAAGACCACCCCAGATAATCTTACTTCTATACAGTATAACGTCCGATCATACTCCAGTACAAAACGGAAATCATCATCCCTCCATAACCCATCATCAAGACTGTTCAGTGCTGTCAAATCATGAAACTCTGGACACCCACCATCCAAAGGCTGTCTACTATTATTGTGAAGAAATCTGTCCCTATCCTGCCCCGTTAATACTGCCCCATCTAGATTCCACTCAACAGGGTCATTGAGACTTGCTCCATATAGCCTCTTTCAAATGAGAAAGACATTCACAATCACACATAGGACTTTCACTGCAATGCTCTCCTATAGACCTGCTGTTTCATTCTTTGTAAAGAGTCTTCAATATATCACCAGATAGTTTCATCCAAGACTCCTGAGATACTTTCGTCCAGATACCCTTCTATGCCCCCTGTCCAGACCCCCCCCCTTCTGCTCAGCCTCGTCCAGAACCCCTTCTGCTGAGACTTCATCCAGAACCTCTTCTGCTCAGCCCTCATCCGGAATCTCTCCTGCGCATTCCTCCTCCAGAACCTCTTCTGTTCATCTCTCTGCATGGCCCTCATGCAGACTTCCCTTTCCGAGCCTTTCTACGCTGCTCCATACAGATCCCACTACACAGTCTCACCCAACCCCACTCAATAAAACGTCACAATTTAAACATCCCCATCCAATCCCCAATGTATAGCCTTAGTAAAGAGGCTCAAACATTTCTGTCTGAACTGATTCATCAAGATAACACTAGCCAGGGTCAACCAAACTCATTGGGCCTGATTCACAAGGGTGTAAATAGTTTTACAACTGCACAGTTCTCTGCCAGTACTAGATGTAATTTAGTAAACGCTCACATGGGTGGCTAGTGGAAAGAACAAGGCGTGGTTTGTCATGTAAGTTTGTGAACACCGACAAACCTTTGGTTATGTGGCCATTCATAAACACCTATCTGTCCCTTTCCCAACATGGAAATGGTGGGAGTTTTACTCCAGCAAAGTTATAGAGTAAGCCCTCCACAGGGTGGGAAGAAGAATGGATCACCTCCAGTAGGAGAGGCCGTGGAGGAGGGGGTTGTCCATGGGGAAAAATGTTTTCCCCATAAAAAAGAAAACATCAAAAAGAAAAAAACGTGCGTTTGCACATTGGGTTGCATCTCCCCAGTGCATAATTGTATGCTATGTACAATTACAAATCAGGGAAATGGGAGCGCAGTGAGCATGTCACGTCGTATTCCCTGTATTAGTCTAGAAAACTTGTGCCTGGGGCAGCTTTCCAGGCATACGGCTTGAAATGTTTGTGAATTCCAAAAAAGTAGCAATTGTGCACCATTCATAGTACTACTACTACTGTGGACCTACTTTGCAAATCCCCATCTCTCCAATCCAAAGTTACATTCAGTAGTGATGCAAAGCCCCATTAGGGCCCCTCTTCGCTGTCTTTCTACAGATCCTATGCAGTCCCCCATGCAAACGCAGTAAAAAGGTATCCAAACTAGGCCTGGGGATATTTTTCATTACGCTGACACAATTTGGCTTAATCTCAGGCATTTCGCGTAATGAACTTTGGCCCAGATGTACGACAGTTTTTTGCAGTCGCAAAAGGGAAATCAACCTGTTTGCGACCGCAAAAAACGGCCGGTAGTATGTCCAAACGCTATTTTGCGAGTCACTGACTCGCAAAATAGCGTTTGCGACTTGCTATTCGGAAGGGGCGAGCCAAGGGCGTCCCTTCCTAATAGCGACTCTAACTCCAATGTACTATTGTTTTGCGACCGCATTTGCGGTCACAAAACACTTGCAGTTTACCACCTACTTCAAGTAGGTAGTAAACCACTCGCAAATAGGAAGGGGTCCCCAGGGGACCTCTTCCCATTTGTGAATCGGTGCGAAAATATGTTTTAAGAGCAGGCAGTGGTCCTAAGGACTACTGCCTGCCCTTAAAAAATGTAACTGAAAAGTTTCATTTTTCTTTTTTAAATGCATCTCGTTTTCCTTTAAGGAAAACGGGCTGCATTTAAAAAAAAAAAGAACTGCTTCATTGGAAAAGCAGTCACAGACATGGTGGTCTGCTGACCCCAGCAGGCCACCATCCCTGTGAGTGCTAGCCAGTCCCAATGGGGTTGCAAATTGCGATTGCCTCATGAATATTGATGAGGCATGCAATTTGCGATCCCCATTGGGAATCACAAACAGTGTCTGAGACACTTTTGTACATTCAGTCTAGCAAGTCGCAAATTGCGAGTCGCAATTCTGCGCAATTTGTGACTCGCTAAACTGAATGGTCATACATCTGGCCCTTTATGCGTAAGGGCTGAATTACACCATCGCATTATGTCATGTAACAAGAATTCCGTTCGGGGAAAAAATACTAAAATGAGAAGCACAGAAACAACCTGATCAGCAGTTTAGGCATGAACGTGAGCATTATTTTCCAAACGCGGGTTTTAGTTCTGTAATGAGTGCAGTCAACATACATTTCAGGTTGATTTTTTTACCCTAGTGGACAGCCCAAAAATCAACTTGAACATCCATGTTGAAGAATTTTTAATCGAGTAGTAATTTTTTTAACGCAAAATACATTTTTGTTTTACAGGAGAGTGTCATATAGACTGGGGGGCCCACTGTACATATAGTAGCAACTTCTTTTTCCTGTCCTGAAGACCCCTCCTTCTGCTTTATTCAGCCCTTGGTCATTTTAGAGATGGATTTTAGAGTGAAAACATCACTCTCTTTTTGTCTGCAATCGCTGCTGCTTCCACACTCTTGGAATCTTTACTTTTTGAAAAAATCAAGTAAGTTCTAATATGTAATTTGTAAAACAGTTTGTTGTTTGAGGGAGAGTCAGGCACCACGTTTTTTGTTCCTTTTTTTGTTTGTTTGTTCTGGATGACAACAAGTTTTGGAATAGGGGTCCGTGTGGGATTAAGGTTTTTAAGGGATAATATCTGCACATTTTTGGGATGGTGAAGGCATGGGGTTATATGTACATATTCTCCCTTTCCTTGTTTTTTGCGCATTTTGTACGGACTTGTTAATCATTTTACTGTGTTGATGTGTTACTGTTTTGGGCCTAGTCTGCCCTGCAGAGAGCGTTGGGTGTAATTTTTATGTATGCTTTACATTCTCAATGCTGCTGTTCTGTAGATATTTTTTTATCACTTTAGGGGCTTGTGAATGGACTTGAATTCAAGCAAAATGTAGGTTACTTTTTGTCTGCATGTGCCTGTTGGTTGCTAGGTTCATAGTGGCTCCTGGAGCCCAGGCCCATGTAGCCAGTTATTTCCCTTTGTTCCCTGTGGCCTTCTTCCTCATGTTTTTTCCCATTTTTTGTGTTTGTTTTTTTGTGAGAGTTGATTATTGTGTTTCTTTTTTCTGCAAGTTTTAAAAGTATTTGGGAGGGGGGGTAATTGATTTTGATTTGTTGCATTTTAAAATATTATTATCATACTGACATTGCTGATTTTCTGATATATATATACATATATGTGTGTGTGTGTGTGTGTATGTGTGTGTGTGATGTGTGCAATCCTTTCCAGCAATATTACAAGATTTTTAGAGGGGTCATGGGGGTGGGGGGGTGTTGGTGTTGAAAGATGCTCAACACAGGATAGGGCAGCCATGTCATTTGTTCTCCATTTCTCCTTCGTTGCTGGCCATTTGAGCAACTACCTTTTTGTGGTGCCTATATGTGTGTGTCATAGGTGGCAATTTTGTCTTTATTCTCTAGTCCAGGCCTACTTTTTTGTTTACCATGTGGTAAAGCCATTTTGTCTTTATTCTCCATTGCTCCGTCCACTCCTTACTGTCTCATGCTGTGTGGTGAGTGACTACCATTTTGTTGCGTCAGTGGGTTGTTTTTGATTGTTCATCATATTATTACATTTTCTAGGAATATTAGGAAGCCCGTGTCATTTTTATTGATTTTTGGTCCTAACTTGCCTAATATATTTTTCCATATATATTTATTTGCACTTGTGGCTGATTATAGTAGTCTGATGGATTTTTGCCTCCCATAGGGGACCCATGGTACTGGTGGGACGCCTGCTATTATTTAATTAATTTATTAAATTTTTGCCTGTCTTTTATAGGGGTCCCATGGTCCCTAGAGGAACACCAAATATTATTTATTTAATTTATTTGATTTTTATGCCTGGCTCCATAGGCGTCCATAGGCCCAGAAGGGACAGCACCCATTAATAAATAATTTGATTTTTTCCTACCTCCCATAGGGGTCCCATGTACCCCCAAATAGACACCAACTTAACTTTTCCTGTGTAATCTCTAGCAAAAAATTCAATTAGTTTTAGCATCGGTACACTATTGTTAAGTATTTGTTATGAGGTTTACTTGCATTACATTATTTAGATTATCCAAGTCTTACTGACTGCCTAATAATTTTTATTGCCTGCAGTTGCAGAAGACATCACACACGAGATTGAAACAGAGAAAAGTCTGCAAATTAGTTGATAGTGACACCAAAGTCTTCTTCTAAGTGCTTCTGCTTGTGCTGAGTGCTAACTTATACAAGAATTAAAGAAAATGGCCTCAAAGGAGGAGGTTCCTGCTAAGAAAGTGTCCAGTGAGGAGAAGAAGGAAGTCTGTTGTCAGTGCCACCACTGGCATCAAGCCTCATCCTTTTTCTGGAAAAGAGACATACCTGATGGCACCCTCCTTCGGGAAGGAAGAGACTGAGACAAGATGACCCCTGGATAAATGTCACAGACCCCAAAACCAAGGCACATGTCTCCAGTGCTACAGAGACTACAGTCATGGAGAGTAGTGAGTTTGAAATGGTTTGTCCCAGCAGCAAACTGAATCTACTCAAGAAATGTAAAAGAAGGTACCAGAGCCTGCAATACCTGATCTTCCAGAAGTAAGTGCAGGATGTTGTAATGGCTGCTTTTCCATTGGACACATCAGCTTCATGATCTCCGGCAAGGAAAAGAAAGTGCACACCTAATCTTCTCCACATCCCCCTTTCGATGATCTTGACATGGATTGGAACCTGACCATGACCCTCCACAAGAGACATGGGAAAAGAAGGCTCCTGAAAGTGATGAGGATGATGAACCAGTGATTATTTGCAGTCACATCCCGCTCTAGCAAATGCAAACAAAATGTCCTAACTCCACATCAACAAGTTCCTCAGGCTTTGGCACAATAAGAAAGTTTTCCTCTCCAGTGTGGGGCTTCTTTACACTCAGGACACAAGAGGAGCCCATCAAAGAATGCTCAATTTGCTACAAAAGAGTCTGTCATGGTAAGCCATGTAGACATTATGGTTCCATCGCCAACTGGCCCATCTGAAAAATCAACATGCAATCATGTGGGAAGAGCACCTCAAAAAGATAGGTGCTGGTAAGAGAAAAGAAGAAGTTGAATTGATAGAAGGAGGTGGTGGTGAGGAAGAAGAGGATGTCAGCATAAAACGGAGCAGCCCTGTTACTGTCGCTCATTCTGTGCAGTCACCACCCGTAGCATCCTCAGAATGGCACAAGACAAAGGGATACAGTCACCCCTAAGCACCCTGCCTGCTCCCTGTAGGTCACTAATGGAGGTATCACAAAGAAACAAAGAAAACAGTTACACAACCAACAACCACACCATGTTCAGCAAGGAGTAGCCATGCCACCAAACCCATGTTAAAATCCATTTTTACAATGGGAAGCAGGCCAAAATGTTTGCGTTTAACCTTCTCTCTTTTTCTTTTGTGGAAGGATAGAGTGTCTGAAATTTTTGGAGAGTCCCCCTGTCCAAAATGGAAGGTTCCCAGCTGGACCTATTTTTCCACTGTTGCTGCCAGACTGCACCATCAAGTGCTGCAATTGGTTGGAAAATCTATGAGGGAGAGGACTGTTCAGTCAATCCAGTTCACAACAGACATGTGGACCGGTTATCAAGCAACAGATTACATGTGCATCACTGCACATTGAATCTCCATCAAGGAAGTGAAGCAAAGGCTGGCCACTGGTCTCACCAATGATCATGCTTTCCAAGGCATTCGGCAGCATGCAACAGATGTGATGTTCACCATGGTGAAATCGCATACAGCTTCCAACATTGTGGACAATATTAATACCAATGTCTATGAATGGCTTAAACCTAGAGGTCTCAACATTGGATTAATTGCCATTAACATTGGCAATAATATTGTCAAAGCCATGACTGTTGGAGGATTCTTCAGAGAGGTCTGTTTAGCACATAGCATAAAGCAAAGTGTGCAGGATTTCCACAAGAAAGAAGTAGTCAACAACATACTGGTCACCTGTCACAGAATTTGCACTCATTCTAGTAATTTGCTCAAAGCCCAGAAGCCTTTGAGGATCATTTAGCATAGTAATTGAGTCCTTGTAGAAACGCTAATACAGGAGGCATCAACATATAGTAACTCCACCTACTCCATGCTGCAACACCTGTTTGAGCAGTACAGGTTTATCATTGGTTATGAACTACAAATGAGATGGGATGCAACTGTCAAAGCCATAATGGTGGAGGTATACAAATGGGGGCTCGTGGGATGCCTGGTCCAATCCTTCTGCCTTTAGGGACTATGACATGGGAAGTCAGCAAGGAGGACAGTACCATCATGCAAACGGTCTCTTATTGCACGTGCTGCAGAAATATTTGCAAAAGGTGGAATAAACATTCTACAATGTCAATGAGGAAGCAGCTAATTTGGTCAATAGCTTAATCCTTTGCTTGAAAATAAATCAAAGGCGGCAAAAAGTGAATGTGTCCTCCCAAGAGTACATCTGTGCCATAATATTGGATCCAAGGTACAAAAAAGTGCTGACCACTTTAACACCTTTCTCAACATGGGATGTCTCAATTTACAAGAATTAGATTGTCAGGATAGTGAGTGATCTAGAAGACGAACAATTGCAAATTTGAGGCCATGGCAAAAGTGCAGCCTTCAGCTCTGGAGAGGGTGGACCTGTTGGCTCTGAGTACTCCAGAAGCCTGTCACTACGGCAGGAGCCACACCCAACACCCTCGCCAAATACTACTAAACTGACAGCAACAACAGCTTCACTTCTAAAATCTGCAATGGGTTGTTTTCATATGGCAGGACTTAAATCAAGTGCACATGTGTGGGCAACACAGACACAACAATTGTCAAAAACAGCAATTGAGAAGATGATCCAAGACTATCTGGATGTTCAAACTGAGGTATACCTGGATCAGGACCCATTGACCTGTTGGTTGAAAGAAGGAGTAGTGGTCAGAACTCAGCAGGCTGGCAATAAAGTATCTAGCATGTCTGGTAACCCAGTGTATCTTCAAAGCATATCTTCAGTGCAGCTGGCACAATTATCATGGCCAGAAGGACCCGTCTCTCTCCAAGAAATGTGGGGAGACTGACTATGATTAAAATGAATAAACATTTTATCCCCAAAAACTTATCAGAATGCAAAGACACATCAGTGGATGAGGGCAATTGATTGGTCATCACAAAAACAGTGACAAAGACTATTTTAACTTTTGGTTCAACGGTATACTTTGAAATGAAACAAATGAACAATGGTATCATTTTGTAATCGGAGCCTCCATTTCATAAAAAGAACAAGAAGATGCCTCCCATCCCTAGCCTTTGTTTCATTCCCTCACTGGGCTGCCAGTGAAGATTCAAAAGGCTACACTGCTTATATGTATTGTATATCTCTTCCATGGGACAGAGAGCTACATAGGTACATGAACGCCACACTTGGAATAGGTAACTTGTACCAATGAATACCAAATGATGATTATTAATGTGCTAGCTGGGAGGATCTTTATAGGTAAACTTAACTTGATATGTAATGTTTGGGTGACCAGTCTGGGTCATCAATGCTTTCACGTGTCACTGGGATTCTTACTTTACTTGATTGTTCTTTCGTTAATATACATCCATCATCTCTAGATTCTTCTGAGACCACTCAATTTACATAGGCTTTACTAAGACTCAATTTCTTTTCATTTTCTTCTTGAACAGGTTTGATCTCTTTTTGAATAAAATAAAATCTGCAAGTACTGTTGACAATAGTCAGAAGAAAGATCAATGCATGTCTACTTCTAGGGGAAGCAAGAGTGCTCAAAGAGGCCTACCTCTGTGGACTAGAGAGAGGTGCATTGATGAGGATGATGCAGACTAGTGTCTCAGGTGACAAATTCTAATTGGTTGTGGTCTGAACATGTCATGTGAGGGGCACAGTTACATTATTATATTGTTTGGGTTATCAGCCTGCCAGCCTGTGCTGCTCTCTCTGACTCATAATACACCATACTTACCTTGACTCTCCAATATTGTCATTATCTTTTTGCACTTCACAGACCTTCTGTTTTGCAGGACACATCCATGGGGCTTCTGAGATGTGGTTCAGCCCTGCACCCATGATGGACAATGCCAGATGAAGACAGATGCACCACCCATTTGTAGACACTATCATCTTCTTTTATTATAAATATTTGTTTTAACTCTGTGGGTCCTCTCTATTTTGTATTTTTCCAACCTAGGTAACGATTCGCTAACTTAGGAGTCTGGGGCTGCGAAAGAGAAAGACTATTTGCGTTTGTTAACTGAACTGGCATCTTCCTTCCATGAAAGATGCAATGTGATCATAGACTTTATGACTGTTGTGTTTGTCTATCTCTCACCTTTCCCTCATACCCCCTACCCATCCATTCATGAAATCCCTACCCATCTTCCCGGATCTGTTGTGCTCTTAATTTCTACTATCAACAGATCTCCAACTTGGCGGGACAGATGTGGTTAAAGGTACGCCAGCTGCTATAGGAGAAGGTTACTAAAATTGCAAATTTGCCCACACCACTCCTCTTACCCAGGCAAGAAAGGGACATGGTAGTGCAGAGAATAAATTACAACAATGGTTGGCCAAGGATAGGTATTGTGCTCTTTTACCCCACAATCTATGCATCATGGAATCTACTTAAGTAACTTTCTCCTGAGTCCTGAGACTTGAGGACTTCATTATGCTTACTTTAGTAGATAACTCTACACTATGTTTGTTAGTTGTTTATCACGATGGTCTCTGTCTTGGATTGTCCGCTCACTCTGTGGTTTCTTTTAGTCTATTTGTCTGTGATGCAGAATGAGAATCCTTTGGCTGATTCACCAGCATCATTCAGAATAAGAACAACCTTGTTTTTCCTGTAATGTCTTCCCCGATAATGGTGGGCCACCAACTGCATTAAGGCCCTTTGGGGAAAATCCTGCATTAAAGTAATGGGCTATTTAGGGGAGGTAGCTGACATCATTTTTTCTACTCAGGTAAGAAAAGAAGTTCAACGAGCAGGAAGGAGGGATTGTTGTTTTGGGTCTGTGCTGGAGGACACCATTAGTGGTCAATCATTATAGGGGGTAAGGCAAGGGCACTAAATATACATCTATAACTGATGGCTGAGTGGGTGCTGCTCAGGCTAATCAAGCCATTAAAAGGGTGAGGGTTGGGCATGATCAAACTCAGTTTTCCAATACTGCAGGGGGTGGACTGGAGGACGTAAGGTAAGATAACCTACCTAACCTGCCAAGGGAGTGCAGATACAGAGCCTAAAGAGAGGAGGATGGTTATGGATACCAATGGACAATTGTTTTGTGGTGGGTCAGGAATTGGTCTCAGCCTATGTCGTTACTATGTTGGTGGAGCTTCCTGTTCAATAAATGTGGATGCTACACTAACCAGCAATTCCTAGTAGCAAATACTAAATAAATAAAAAAGACCATATTGAAGAAAAAAAACATTTATTAACATTCAAATTTAAACTCCCACCCTCACCTCCCACAACAGGTCCATCCCCTCACCCTAAATCCCCAAAACCCACTAAACTAACCCACAAAGTAGCTACCCTGTCTCCAACTGTTCTTTCCACCCTCATCTTCCGCAACAGATCCACCCCCTCAATAAATAAAATGTCCCTCCATGGCCTGCAGCCTTCTTAATATGTTCTGCTGCATGCATTGACTGCCCCACTGATTCTCCTTGACTTCCCCCAGGCTCTGCAGCACTTGCTGCAGGGCATCTGTGGTTGATGGGGGTGTGGCTGCTGTGGAGGAGCTCGACTACTTGCGGTGGCGGTGATGGCATGGCCATGATGGCTCTGACTGGCAACCAGAGGAAGCCAAAGTGTGGCAGTGGCTTCTTCATTCTTCTTCTGCTCTGCGATCACTAGCCATCTATACTCTTCTCCCAGAAACTGATGACTTTCCAGCCAGATGCCAGAATTGTGTCCCCAATACAGTCTTGCACATCCTTGGAAATGACTCTTGGCTTTCCAATCAACCAGTGTGAAAGGCTCACAAGTAAGAAAAGCAAACATACAAAAAGTCCTGCCATACACATAGTCCTGACAAAAATCATTGCATAAAGTCCCTGATTAGATCCCCCTGTAATTGACTAGGGTCGAAATGCTTCAGCATGTCTGTCAAGGAAAATGGATGCCGAAAATACCTAGATGCTCAATGATTGTGGTCTCTCAACCTTACCAAAAATTATAGATACAGGTCCCAAGAAGTTTATTAGGTCCATACTCTTGACACTTGTCATTTGGAGCAGGAAATTGAGATTTTCTGATGAATATATCTACACTATATTCCCCATTGGCCTTCTCAAAATTTGAACTTGTGCATTTAATATTCTATATAAATTTGAAATCAGTTCATGACAGATAAAATATAATGATTTTTGCATTGTGCAAAATAATTTGTGATATTTGCTTAATTTAATATTTCCCAACTATTCTTTACTCACTTCTTAATCACTGGCACTTTCTTCTTTTATGAGCGAAGAATATAGAAATGTGTACACTGTCTGCATACTCTGACTATATATTCTCCCTGAACTCATAAAATGCAAAAGCTTGTACAAATGTTTTAGAGAAATAATACTGTGATTTTGTCATGCCATACAACAAATTCAAGTGTGTTGTCAGTACTGACAATAACTTTAAATTTAGCAGAATGGGAATTAATGTTCTTCGTTTACTTGCGGCCCAGCCTCTTTTCGGTTTTACAAGGACCCATCTCCTTCGGACTCCGGGGCCTGGCCTCTGGCAGGAGCAGTTGAACAATCCCAGGAAAAAGAAAAGAACATGAACTGTAATACTCACCGCAAACACTTGCTTACACAGTCAGAATGTAACTCAACATTGTTTGGCCAAAAGATTTTTTTTTCTATGAATCCTTCCCACGTTTTCTTTGTTTTTCAACACATAATTTACATAATGCAGTATATGGTACGAATTGATCCACGACCAGCTGCATAATATAAAATAGATGAAAATCAAAAATTGTAATGAATCCATGGGGTGACACTTACCTCACAAACTTAATCTGTTATTAAAAATGACTGAACTGCAAACAAAACATGTATGTATATATATATATATATATATATATATATCGAGTAACCACACGCCCTCTTGCACTTCCTTTCAGCGAGAAGAGAGCAACGAACTCCAATGGGTATGATGCAAAGTTTCTTTATTCGCTCACAGGTTTCTAAATCTGACGCGTTTCGGTCAACAAGTGACCTTGATCACATACGGAAACGCTGTACGACATACCTTTTATTACACCCCCCCCTGTGTCACATGATCAACACCATAAAAGAAATACTTGATCTTTTACTTTTCCCAGTGATAGTCTGTTTTTGGAGCGCTTGTGATTCTTTTTTTCTTCTTTTTCTCTTATTATCTTATCTTTACTCTTACTTTTTCTGCGACAACATTATTGTTACGGCAAATCTTAAAATAGCTTATTAAGGGCCATAAATATGTATAACTTAATGTGTATAAATAAATAATTAAATAAATAGATTTGTATATACAAACATTGAAACATGTACAACCTCAATAAATACATATATTAAAGATGCTGTTCCTGTAACCATGAAAAAAATACCCAAATAGATGTATCATGTCTAGAACATACTTATATGACTGCATGAATGCTAAAACGGGTATTGATTGTCAACAGCCTTAAAATCGCTACTAAACCATCATATCATAAAATGAAGCGCCTATTTTTCACTTGTTTTCTGTATTAAAGGTATTAGTAATCATAAAGTGCTAATGTGCCTAGCAGCTCCAAAGTAAGTGCTTAAGTGCATAAAAGTGCTATGGGCCTACTAGTGCAACCATGATTTAATAAAAGTGCTGATAGTGTTTTAAAATGACTTGTATAAGCATAACTGTATTCTTCGAAGGTGATTTGGTAATACGAATATACTTATATCTAGTGGCGGTTTTCTGAATCTCATAAAGTGATGTAACTCTGCTTCTAATTTTGCTATAGTACATAACTAATGGTATATGAAGGGCTATATATAATTATATTTTTCGTGGGGGGTTACGATATTGTCCACATCTCTTGTTTACAGGAAATTGTGGAGATCTTCAGTACTGTTAAGCCCAGTTGGAGCTTTACAATCGAACTCCAGAATCATACGTGACTCTAGTTGTCGCAGCATGCGTTCCCTATTACTGCCTCTACGAAGGCTAGGAACCGCATCAACAACATAGTATTTTAAACAGTTGAGGTCATTGTTGTGCTCGTTCCTAAAGTGGCGTGCGACTGGATATGCGGTATCGTTGTTCACAATAGCCCGCAAATGCTGCAGGATCCTGACATGCACCTGTAGCTAGGTACTGCCCACATATTTTAGGCCACAGGTGCATGTCAGTACATATACCGCATATTCCGTTCTGCGGTTGAAACTGCCTCTAATGGCAGTCTCACCCGGGCTGATTGGAGTAGAGTAGTGCATTGTATTGACTCCAAATTTGCATGCTCTACACGTAGAGCATTTGTAAAATCCTTGCCTAGGTTTGAGCCACATGTTGTTCGAACTAAGTTCAGGGCTACTTTTGACTATTTGCGATCTCATGGAGACTGCTTTCCTGTAAGTTATTGTGGGAAGTCTAGCTGCCAGTACTCCTTCCTTGAGTACAATTGGCCAATTTTTCTGGATTATGGACCTCACCTGCCTCTCTTGCTTGCTGAACGTGGTGATCAGTCTAGGAGTACTTTCGTCTATTCTTTTAGATTCCCCAGATGTGGGTAGTATTTGTGGGGTTTCTCTATCTTGCTCCCCTGATATCATTAGGGACTCCCTGGATCTAGCTGTCACTCTTTTCTCAGGATTACTGCGAGTGCTTTCATCATAACCCCTTCTCCTGAATCTTGTCACTGCCTCTAGTGAACATTTTTCAAATTCTATCTGTGTACTGCAGATCCTTTTTAGTCTCAAAAGTTCCCCATATGGGATACTTCTTACTAGGTGTTTTGGGTGCAAGCTGCTGGCGTGTAATGTGGAATTACCAGCCGTGGCTTTTCGGTATAGTGTTGTTTCCAATTTTCCATCCGCTACGTATACCTTTACATCTAAAAACTCGATGTTAGTTTTGCTAATATTAGATGTACATTTTAAATTAGAAGTATTAATATTAATGTCATGGATGAATTTTGTTGCACTCTCCCGATCTCCTTGCCACACCACAAAAACATCATCTATGAAACGTAGCCAGTATTTGACATGTAGAGAGTACATTTCAGAGTGCACTGTCCTGAGAACCTGTTCCTCCCACCAGCCAACATGCAAGCAAGCATAGCTGGGGGAGAAACAGGCTCCCATCGCAACGCCCCTGAGCTGTTTGTATAGATCTTTCCCAAACATGAAGTAGTTATTATACAAACACCACTCAATTAAATCTAAGAGCATTTTGTTATGATTGTAATAGGTTACAGATCTAGTGTCCAAAAAATGTTTAACCACTTTAAGACCTGTGTGGTGTTCAATGCTAGTATATAGCGACTCAATGTCTAATGTGATGAGCATCAGATCATCTGTCCATTCGATGTCTCTCACTTTTTTTCAGAAACTCTCCGGTGTCTTTTATAGGTTGGGAGCCCTTTGACGAAGTCCTGCAAAAAGAAGTCCACATATTGCGTAATATGCTCACCCACACTTTTTATGGCAGAGATTATCGGTCTGCCTGGTATGGGTGTTGTATTTTTGTGGACTTTAGGTACAAAGTAAATTGTAGGGAGTACTGGATATTCATTGTGTAGGAATTTGAATTCCTCACTTGATATTAATCCCTCTCTTTTCCATTGCTGTAGATCTTTTTTTAGGGCTTCTTTTGCTTTATTATATTCTTTTATGTTCGTTCTTTCATAGCATTCTTGATTACTTAGTTGTCGTTGGGCTTCCTGTAGATATTCTGTTCTGGGCCATATCACTATATTTCCGCCCTTATCGGATTTATTTATAACCACTTCATGATTGTTCCTGAGTTTTCTAATCAGATTGACATATTGTATCTCTTTATAGTGTTTCATACGTTTTTTATGTTTCACTGTATAATACAATTTTTTGATGTCTTCCGTTATCCTCTCATGAAAAATGTCAATAGCGTCTTTTGGCATGACGGGGAGGAATGTTGATTTAGGCTTGAAGGGGCTTCTGCCTGCACTTTGCTGAGCTATGTTCATGTCTTGTAATTTTTCTTGGGTTGACCCAGTGTTTGTGATGTCCTGTCTGTCCATGTTTGTTTCATTACTTAGCTCGTGCAGAGTTAGCAGGGCTGGAACATCCAATGCTTGAAGCTATTCTCTATCCATATTTATGGTTTGCTTGGCCGCCTTTGCTTGTTCTGTTCCCACCTTGATAGTGAACAATTTCTTTAGCTTTAATTTACGTATAAAACAAAAAATATCCACCCTGGTACATCCGTAATCAAAATTACTTTCTGGGCAGAAAGTAAGTCCCAGCGATAGCAGTTGCTTTTCTGCTTGTGTCAGTGTCATGGTCGACAAATTGATTATCGTGTTGTTGTGCATTTCTATTTCCTGTGCCATTGTGTTTTTTTGGCTCTTGTATTTCCTCCTTTTCCGCCTTGCTCGTCTTCTTGCATTTCTTCATTTCCTGTTTTCTTCTTTTGATTTCGGGGTCTCAGGGTCTGCCGGAGATCCAACGATAAAAAATCCAGCTCTTCCTCTAGGCTCAGTTTACTTTTACCCAACTGTTCGCTCAGGTAACTGGAGCTTCCACTTTCTGACTCCGTTTCACTTGTGAGTGAATTTGCCTCAGATGTTGATGACGCATCGTTTGTTGCACCCCCTGCTCCTACTGTGACAGCCGGTGGGGTAGTTTTGGGCCTGTTGTTGAGCCGCATCAGTTTAGCATTGTCATATTTATATATATACACGTTCACATACATGTTTTGTCAGACAGTAACTCAACATTGTTGGGACAAAAGAATTTATATATATATATATATATTTATATCTATATCAATAAAGAGCTGTATGCCGCGGTGCTCTTTATCGAGTATGGTGCTGGTTCGTGGTCAGCTACCCATACAAATACTCCAAAGGTTCGTCGCACATATAGAAACCAGATGCCAGCACGCACAAGGTCTCAATTTATTTCGATGTTGCCAATAACATGTTATTGGCGATATCTAAATAAATTGAGCTATGTCAGAAACCTTGTGTGTGCTGTCGTCTGGTTTCTACATGTGCGACCGGACCTTTTGAGTATATATATATATATATATATATATATGTATATATATATATATTCACTGAAAAACCATAGGTTTCAGGGACGTTATAGTTAGTTGGAGATTTCACCCAATGCCCCCACGGTCCCGCCGGCTCCCCGCCTCCTGCGGGAGCCGGCATTGCTTTTCCACAAGGGGAGCTACTGACATGCAGCTCCCCTTGTGGGAAGCAATTCTGCTGCTTCATTGAAGCGAGACCAGGTTTCCCTGCTCTCGCTTCAATGAAGCAAAGCAAGTTTAGATGACAGGGCGGGAGCCGCACGGCTCCCGCCCTGTCATTGCAAACAGCAGTGTCCCGGGGGTGGGCACCCCGGGACACTGCAGGAGCCAGCCCTGGGGGGTGGCAGTCCCCAGGGCCATCAAGGGCTCCAGGAGGGGGGCCGCGCGGCCCCATTCCCTTCAATTTAAAAGCCCCGGGGAGGTGGTGGTCCCCGGGACCTGGGGGTCCGTAACAGACCCCCAAATTTAAATATAGAGTGCCCCGGGTAGGTGGTGGTCCCCGGGGCGTGTGAGGGGGGCTCGAGCCCCCCCACACATCTTTTAGAAATAAAAAATAGAGCCCCGGGGAGGTGGCGGTCCCCGGGGCTGCAGGGGGGGCCGCGTGCCCCCGTGGTTTATTATCAAAGCCCCAGGGAGGTGGCGGTCCCCGGGGCAGCATGGGGGGAATTGGGAACCCCCACACTTTTTTTTTACAGCCCCGGGGAAGTGGCAGTCCCCTGGGTTGCGGGGGGCCATAGTGCCCCCCGCATACATTGTAATAAGCCCCAGGGAGGTGGCGGTCCCTGGGGCTGCGGGGGCCCCCGTGGGCCCCTGCTATTATTTTTTGGGCAATGCCCCCGGGACCTGGCCAACCCGGGGGCCTCATTTAAATGAAGCGCGGGAGCCCGCACTTCATTTTTTTAAATTTTTTGGCGGGATTCGCGGCCCCAACGCGAATTCCACCAATTTATTTTTATTTAAAAAATGCTTTTTTGGGCCTTTGGGGTCCTTGTGGGACCCCCTGAGCAGTCCTAGGGGGTCAGGGTGTTTCTACCCTGCCCCCTTTTCTTCATTTTTCACTTAGTTTTACTGTTTTCTTGTGACTCGATGGCTGCCAACACTTCCTGGTTTGGAGTGTTGGCAGCCAATCACAGTGAAGCTCGTGGTCGGGAGGGTTTGCGAATCCACAGCTTCCCTAGATATCAAAACTTTTATTTTTTGAATTTCTCAGCAACTACTGAACGGATTTACACCATTTAAAAAAAAGGTCGCTTTGTGAACCAAGCACTACTTTTTGCCAAATTTGGTGTAATTCCGTTCAGCAGTTCGAGCTGTAGCCTTGGCTAAAGTTTCCTATGGAAAATTGATTATCCACCTTTTATTTTTGCATTTCTCAGGAACTACTGAACGGATTTACACCATTTAACAAAAGGACTCTTTCTGAACCAAGGGCTACCTTTTTGCCAAATTTGGTGTAATTCTGTTCAGCAGTTCGGGCTGTAGCCGTGTCTAAAGTTTTCTATGGAAAATAACATGGGGAAAACGCGTTTTGGGACCCCCCTTTTTTCTCGGCCTCCGGTTGGCGAATCACCCCGAAACTTTTAAAACAGGAGCTGACCGGAGCGGGCCACTAGTTTTGAAAATTTCGCGAAGATTCGTCAACCGGCGCCAAAGTTATTGGGAAAACAAAAAACGCTTTTCCTATGGAAACTAGGTCCTAACTATAACTACCTACTGGCGACCACCAGTAGGTAATATATATATACATATATATATCTCCTGCTCCCACTCCAAAAAGGAAAGGATCACCACTCTTGTTGGGTTAATCCTGAATATGGATTTATTGCGCACAAAATAATAACAAACAAACGCGTTTCGGCATGAACCTTCGTCAGTGTCTATATATAAATATGGCGCATTAAATTTATACTGCACAATTTATTACATATATATGTATATATTTTCACTGAAAAAAACAAAGGTTGGAGGGTCGTTATAGCTAGGCTCAGATTTCACTCATACAAAACCAGTGAATGGGCATGTGAGTGGGCGTATGAGAGGTTGTATGGGGGTGTGAGTCGGTGTGTGAGTGGTTCTGTGGATGATATCATCAGTGATGTCACTGACCATGTCATGAGGGATGTAATATGTGAGGTCATAAGCAGTGCATTGCGGGGGTATAAGTTATAGTTAGCTCAGGTAACTATAACTGCTGAATTTCACTGATTTTGTACGAGTGAAATCTGAGCCTAACTATAATGTCCCTGTAACCTTTGTTTTTTTCAGTGAATTTCTAAGGTTTTTTTATACTATTTTCCAACTATAACGTCCCTGTAGCCTGGGGTTTTTTCCAGTGAATTTCTAAGGATTTTTGTATTCTATTTCCTAACTATATTGTCCCTGTAACCTTTGGTTTTTAAGTGAATTTATGTTTTTTAAAATTCTATTTCCTAACTATACTGTCCCTGTAACCTTTGTTTTTTTAAGCAAATTTGCAAGGTCTTATTCATTTTATTTCCTACTTGCATGTTTCACTATACTAATTCAACACTAATCCTCTATGGGTCCCGGAGTAGCGTGCTACTCGCCGAAGAAGCGCTTCGACGCCTCATCAGGGGTAGTAGGCGCTATATAAATGCAATTACAATACAATACAATACTGTAACCACTAACCTTTGATACTCAGCGTGTGAGTGAGTGCATGAGTGTCTCAATGGGTGTATGAGTGTCTGAGTAAGTTTGTAAGTGGGTGTGAGAGAGTATGAGTGGGGCTGTAAGTGGGTATATGAGTGTCTGAGTGGGTGAGTTTCTGATAGGGGTGGGTGGTAAACTCCTCTCCGCTGGCAGAGTTTGCAGAGTTTTGCCACTCTGCACTCTGCTTGGAATGCAGAGTTCAGCAAAAACTCTGCCAACCACAGGCGGAGCGGAGATTACTGGCGCGCTCATCCCTAAACTTCATCCCGCAACCAGTAGTGCACCAGGAGGCCCCTTTGAAGAGTGGTTGAGAAAGGGGGTGGTCCTCCGATGAGGTCTGAGCAATCCCACTGTGGGGGACCTACTTGTGGCAACAATAGGATATCTTGGCCCCCAACGACCCTCAGCAGCCAAGGGGACTTCACCCCCAATCAGTAGTGCACCAGGAGACCCTTTTACAGGGTGGTTGAGAAAGGGGGCGGGCCTCTAATGAGGATTCAGCAATCCCGCCATGGGGGATTTAAAAGTGGCAACAATAGGGTTTCTTGGCCCCCAACCACCCTCAGCAGCCAAGGGGACTTCATTCCTCAACCAGTAGTGTGCCAGGAGGCCCCTCTGCTGAGTGGTTGAGAAAGGTGGCAAGGCCTCCGATGAGGTCTGAGCAATCCCACTGTGGAGGGCTTACTTGTGGCAACAATAGGGGTTCTTGGCCCCGCAGAACACCCAGCAGCCAAGGGAACTTCATCCCTCAACCAGTAGTGCACCAGGATGCCCCTTTGCAGAGTGGTTGAGAAAGGGGCGAGGCCTCCGATGAGGTCTGAGCAATCCCGCTGTGAAGGACTTACTTGTGGCAACAATAGGGGTTATTGGCCCCTAGTGGCCCTCAGCAGCCAAGGGAACTGCATCACCCAACCAGTAGTATGCCAGGAGGCCCCTTTTCAGAGTGGTTGAGAAAGGGGCGGGGCCTCCAACAAGATATGAGCAATCCTGCTGTGGGGGACATACTTATGGCAACAAAAGGGGTCCTTGGCCCCCAATGACACTCAGCAGCCAAGGGGACTTCATCCCCCAACCAGTAGTGCGCCAGGAGGCCCCTTTGCAGAGTGGTTAAGAAAGGGGGTGGGCCTCCGATGAGGTCTGAACAATCCCACTGTGGAGGACTTACTTGGGCAAAAATAGCTGTTCTTGGCCCCAACGACCCTCAGCAGCCAAGGGACTATTCACCAACCAGTAGTTCGCCAGAAGGCCCCTTTGTAGAGTGGTTGAGAAAGGGGTAGGCCTTCGATGAGGTCTCAGCAATACCGCTGTATGGGGACTTACATGTGGCAAGAATTGGGGTTCACAGCAGCCAAGGGGACTTCATCCCCCAATCAGTAGAGCGCCGGGATGCCCCTTTCAAGAGTGCTTGAGAAAGGGGGGTGGGGGTTCCGATGAGGTCTCAGCAATCCTGCTGAGGGGGACTTACTTGTGGTAACAATAGGGATTCTTGGCCCCCAAAGACCCTCAGCTGCCAAGGGGACTTCATCCCACAACCAGTAGTGCGCCAAGAAGCCCCTATGCAGAGTGGTTGAGAAAGGGGGCAGGGTCTCCAACAAGGTCTGAGCAATCCCGCTGTGGGGCACTTACTTGTGGCAACAATAGGGGTTCTTGGCCCCCCCAACGACTCACTGCAGCCAAGGAGACTTCATCACCCAACCAGTAGTGTGCCAGGAGGGTCCTTTGCAGAGTGGTTGAGAAAGGGGCCAGGGCCTCCGACGAGGTGTGAGCAATCCCCCTGTGGGAAACTTACTTGTGGGTGTTATTTAGCCCTGGGTTGGTAGTGGTCCCCGGGGCTCAATGAGCCTCGGGAGGGGGGCCCTGTGCACCCCCCTTCTTTTTAAAAACCCGGGGGCTGTATTCAAAACAAACGCAGGAGTCCGTGCTTGTTTTTGTAAAAAATGTTACAGCAGATGCTTTTTAAAAGTGCTTTTTGGCCCTCTCGGGGTCCTTCTGTGACACCATGACCAGAGCTAAGGGGTCAGGGTCTTCCTGCCCTGCCCACTTTTCTTTTTTTAAAACATTTTTTATGGGACTCGGCTGAAGCCGAGTCCCAAAATGGCTGCCAACACTTCCTGGTTGAAGTGTTAGAAGGAAATCACATCTCAGCATGAGATCGGCAGGGTTCGCAAAGCCTTCGCGTCCCTATATATAAAAATTTGAATTTTCATTAATATCTCAAAAATTAATGAATGGATTTACCCCAATTCACAAAAAGATTGCTTTCTGGACCAAAAGTTACCTTTGGCCAGGCCCTGCACCCAGTCCTCGAGGTGGTCAACCCCCGCACCCACCCACCGCATGGACAGCCAACCCCATACAACTAACCATTGAGAGCGCTGATCACAATGCAAACGGGTGTCATTTTAAATAATGCAAGTCTACTGGCTTTCTCAAGGGGTCACCACATCAATATCTAAACAGCAGGCATTTTGGCATTTGTCAAGAGGTGACCACTTCAATATACAAAGCAAGTCTATTGGCTTTTTCAAGAGGTCATATACAGGGCACGCTTATTGAATTTGTCAGGGGATCACCACATCAATATACATGGCAAGCCTACAAGCTTTGTCAAGGGGTCACCACATCATTGTGTGAAGCCAAGCTTATTGGCTTTGTCAAGTGGGCATTACATCATTATACAAAACAGGCCTATTGGCTTTGTCAAAGGGTGACCACATCAATATTCAAGGTATGCCTAGTTGCTTTGTAAAGGCATAACCACATCATTATATGAAAACAATCCTATTGGCTTTATCATGAGGTCATCACATCATTATACAATACCAGCCTATTGACTTTGTCAAAGATTGACCACATCATTATACAAAACAAGCCTATTGGTTTTGTCAAAAGGTAACCACATCAACATGCAAGGCAAGCCTATTGACTTTGTTAAGGAGCCATCATATCATTATATGAAAACAAGTCTATTGGCTTTGTCAATGGATCATCACATCACTATACAAAATAAGCCTGTTGGCTTTGTTGAATGGTGACCACATAAATGTACAAGGCAAGCCTACTGGCATTGTCGAGGGATCACCACATTAATATATGAAGACAAGCCTATTGGCTTTGTCAACAACAGTAAACACTGTCAGGGTCTTTCTTTTACACTTCTCAGGCCACATAATGCAGCCATAAGAGAACCCACAAAGAGTCCCTGCATACCTCTGTTCACAAGTAAAAGCTTCAGCTTGAGGACAGCTTAAAACATCATTAAGTTTTCCTGGGGTCACATTCTATAAGAACATGGGGTTACTTTTAATAAATGTTTTCTGGGGGGCTTTTGCACTACCTGCCACCCCTCACTACACTATTGTAACATGTTGGTGGTGCACCTTGCCAGATTGGGGCACCACAAAACAGGAAAAAATATGCAAATTACCCCAAAAAGGGCATAATGGGGCGCTCCTGGTTGGGAGCAGTGGATAAGAAATGAGCTGCTCTGGCTGCTCATTTATTATTCTTTTTTTAACTCTATCTGTTCGTGGGTGCCAGGTCCCACCCTGAACACCCACTTTATCTTTCATTTTTGGGGGCCACGGAGGGAGACCCAAGGCCCACAGCCACTTGGCCCCCTGACTGCAGCCCCTGTGTTATGGGACTGCCCAGGAGCCTGCACCATTCACTGGGTGCTCCTGCCGGGCTGGAGCAGGCTTTTTTCCAGGCTCCCACCAGCAGGAGCACAGCACTGTTTCCGCCTTGTGGGCAGGGAAGTAAATATTAACTCTGTCCCCAGAATGGCAATGCATCAATGCCCCAGGAAAAGTGGTTCCCAGGGCCGAAAGAAGGCTTGGAAAGCAGTCCTACACACATGCCCCCCACCCCATCATTACAAAATAACTAAATGTGATGACCAATGGGCCCTTGCCCACCCCAGGGGGGGTCTAAAAAACAAAATGTGGGGTCCCACTTTAAAAAAAATATTTTTGGCTGGTCTCGCTGGACCACATGACAAACGTAAATATTTTATTTTTAGGACTCGAGTGGGGGGTCACAAAGCCTAGGGAGTCAGGGTATCCCTACCCATCCCCCTTATCTCCTTTTTCCAAAACCTTTTCAGGACAGAGATCAAGTCCCCGAGTCCTGTAGTGGCCATTGTAGCATTTCTTTCCATGTTGCGGCCAGCAAATCAGAGCTCTTGCTCTGAAAAAGCCCCCTCAGCCAGTCAAAAGGTCCAGATATCTATGAATTTCAAACCTTAATATCTCCAAAAATACTGAATGGAATTACAACAAATCACAAAAAGCATGCTTTCTAGGTAAAGATCTAGCTTTTTACCAAATTTGGTGTAAATCTGTTCAGCTGTTATGGCTGTTACAGGGTCTAAATTTCCCTACAGATATTGCATGGGTAAATTGTGTTTTGGGACTGCTCCTTTCTCTCAGCCCTGCTTGACGGATCACCCCAAAACAGTAACCACTCAAGACACCAAAAAACAACTGGGCTAATAAATGTATTAATACTGTCTGATCTTGTCCTATCCTTGTTCTACATAGTCAGAAGTCTGCTAATGAATTAGTATGTATATTGTTAGCTATAGGTTATTTGGTGATAGCAAACTGTGCTGCTGAATGACTAATCGGCTGAGGCAGTAAAGAAACGTCATGACATGCAGGATGCTTTTGGTCATTTGCTTGTGCAGTTCACACTGTGAATGAAGTTTAGTTTACACTGTTGAGCCATGTCTTGGGATTTTGATTTTATTTGAAAGTCAGCACAAGGACCTCAAGGCACTGATTTTTACCATGCATGTGGGTAGGCCTTTGTTTACTAAAAGCAGTGCAGGGATTGTCTTCTTGCGGGAAAGTTATGACAGTTCCACAAGGCACTTTATCTTTGTGCAGTGTTCACTTTTCTGGTGCATTTTCCATTTTGGGGGAAAGAACGATTGCAGCTCAATATGTTTCCCTTAAATGCGGTCATAGGTTTTTCTACTGGTGATGTTGCTAAGTATCAAGGTCAAATCTCTTTTGGCACCATAAGTTCCAAGCTGTATTTTGACATGAAGGCTTTATGTTATGTTATGTTAATACATTTTTAAGCGCTCGTTTATCCTGGGATGTCTTGGCGCTGACTCAGCAGAAAACATAAGAGAGAATTTAAGTGTGTTAGTTATTGAAAAGCCAGGATTTCATGAGTTTTCTGAATACCAGCAGAGAAGGTGCAGACCTGATGTCTGTCGGTAAGAGGTTCCAGTGTTTAGTCGCTCCAGAGATGAAGCTGCTTCCTCCCCATTTTGGTTTCTAAAATCTACAGACATTAACTTTTTTTGTTCCCTTTGATCGGAGGTTTCTGCTAGGTTCATACCACGAGAAAGCCTGCTTTAGAAATTCAGGTCCACATTTGTGCAAGGTCTTATATGCAATGCATAGAGTTTTGAATTTGATACGGTAACTAACTGTCAGCCAATGGAGGTCCTTGATTGCTTGAGAGACTGAATGATGTTTGGGAAGGCCTAGGAGTAATCTGGCAGCTGCGTTTTGTAAGACTTGCAATTTTTTCAGGTATTATTCTTGTAGGTTGATATACAATCCATTACAGTAATCTATCTTAGATAGTACTAACAAGGAGATTACTGTTTTCTTGGTTTTAGTAGGAATGTACAGGATTATCTTTTAAATTATTCTCAGGGTTTTGAAAGAGGAGGAGATGACAGCCTGGACTTGTTTACTGAGGTTCAATTTGTCATCAATTATCACCCCTAAGCTTTTTGCTTTTGTCGTTGGCAGCGGGGGAGGGCCCATCCCCGAGGGCCAGCTGATGGGAGTCCAAAATGGCAGGCTATTCCCGAAGAGGAGGACCTCAGTTTTATCCGAGATTAACTTCAGACAGTGATTTCCCATCCAGACGCCAATTTCTCTCATGAAATTGAGTAGCTGAGAGCTTGTGTAGTTTACATTGTTGAAGGCTGACAACACAATTTGTGTCTTGTCTGTGTAGGAGGTGAGAGAGAAACCAAAAGATCGAATTAGAGAGGCCAGTTCTGTGAAATGTAGATTAAAAAGTGTTGGGCTGAGTGAGGACCCCTGCGGGACTCCACAATGGAGGGAGAAGGTGTTAGAAATGAAGCCGTCCGTTTCACTGTATGTTCCTATCCCTTCAAAAAAGATTTCAGAAGTTGCAGTGCTGTGTGTTTTTTATGCCCAATGTCTCCAGAAGTTGCATTAAGATGGTATGATCCACCGTATTGAAGGCCGCTTATAGGTCTAAAAGAACCAGGGCTGCAGTGCCTCCCTTGTCTGAGATGGTCTTAAGCTCATTGGTGGCCTTTATCAGGGAGGTCTCTGTACTATGTTCAGGTCTAAACCCAAACTGGGCTGGATCTAGCAGATGGTTCTCTTGAGTGAACTGACCCAGTTGGGTGTTCATAATTTTCTTGATGATTTTTTATGGAAATGGTGACCTGGAGATAGGAATGAAAGCTGAACTAAGTAATCCTGGTTTGCTGAAATTACGGTGTCTGTACCACATTCTAGGAAACTCAGAGCTGTGGTTGCCTATTATTAATACTGAGCTGTACTGTGCTCATTTCATACACTAACAAATATTTTCTGATTTATTATATACAATAAAAAACTGCGTAGGCTCACAGAACCAATGCATGGACTCATTCTGGGCCTGCTCTTTGGGCGCTGAAGATGTTTATGATATGGCCCCTGATCCTTTTGTACTATGGGACGTAGCTCCTACAGGCATGCTTTTCAGACCATCACAACACAAACAAAATAAGATCAGTGTTTGGCGAAGTGTTTTATGAGAGGAGATGATTCTGGAGACATCAGTAAGCACAGTGGTCTTCCTTGCAACAATCCTGATATTTGAGCTTTCAGAAAGCAAAGATTTGTCCCGCTTTCAATTAATGAGGATGGCATCCTGAAGGTGCATCTTTGTCCTGATCTGAGTCACTGTCCATAATTCAGACTGTGTGGATGGTCACAAAGTTAGATGGCTTACCATTGTGGGTAGTAGTGGGAGCATCAATCACGGAAACATGCTTAGAAGTAGGGGCGGCATATATACTGTTTGACATCAGATGATGCCAAAGCAGTAAAAGTGAGGGAAAATCCACAGTTTCCTCTGATAAGTAAATATGCCTTTCGGTGCTATTTTATCAGTTATAATAGGTTTTATCTGAAAACCAGAAACCCTACAATTATTTTATTCCTGGGCTATGGAGCAAATGAGTGTTCGTTTAAGTCTAATAAAATATTAGGGCTTGAGCTAGATTTAGGTTTGGCTATGGACATGTTGGGCCATATCATATGTACTAGGCTTAGTTACGTGGTTAATTAAAGGTAGAAGACGGAACAATGTAATAGAAGCCACGAGTAGAAGATTCTTTAGGCAGAAACAGTGGGAGAAATGAGGTACGTGCCGAGATGGGATTGTGGGCTGACTGGGACAGAATGGGGAGGTGGTAGGTATGAGTGGGTACTGGCCAACACACTTTTTCTTCCTCCAATTACTTTCAATGGAAGAGAGGCTGGGACAAAAAGATAAGGTAGATAAATTAAGAAAGGATTGGTATCCAGACTTGGAAGCAAAATTAAAGTAAGGAAAGGGAATGGAAAGGAGATATGCAAAGAGAGGCAATCAATCAATCAATCAGGGGGTTTGTAAAGCGCGCTACTCACCCGTGAGGGTCTCAAGGCGCTGGGGGGGGGGTGGGGGGGTGCTGCTCCGGGTCAGTCGAAGAGCAAGGTCTCTTTCTGAAGGTGTTCAGAGTGGGGGAGCGTCTGATGTTGACTGGGAGTTCGTTCCAGGTCTTTGCTGTGACGTAGGAGAAGGCTCTACCGCCTGCTCTGGTTCTGCGGATGCGTGGAGTCTCTGTCAGGGCGAGTTCGGTGGAACGAAGGTTCCTCTTGGGTACATAGAAGGAGACTCTTTCGTTGAGGTATTTTGGTCCGATGTTGTGGAGGGATTTGTAGGTGTGGGTAAGTAGCTTGAAGGTTACCCTCTTCTCGATGGGGAGCCAGTGGAGGTCTCTTAGGTGTGGGGTCATGTGCTCATGTCGTGGGGTTCCGAGGATGAGTCTGGTCTCGGTGTTCTGGATGGTTTGGAGTTTGTGTAGCAGGGTTTTGTTGATTCCGGTGTAGAGGGCGTTGCCGTAGTCCAGTCTGCTGGTTACTAGTGCATGGGTGACGGTCTGTCTACTTTCGTGGGGGATTCACTTGAAGGTCTTTCGGAGGATGCGGAGGGAGTTGAAACAGGTCAAGGCGACGGCGTTGATCTGGCAGGTCATGGTGAGGGAGGAGTCTAGGATGAGGCTGAGGTTCCGGGCGTGGTCTGTTGGCGTGGGTGGGTTTCCGAGAGCAGGGGGCCACCCGGTGCTGTCCCACGCCGTGGGGGAGGGTCCAAGGACGAGGATCTCGGTCTTCTCTGAGTTCAGCTTTAGGCAGCTGTTGCTCATCCAGGCTGCAATGTCTTTCATTCCTTCTTGGAAGCTGAGTCTGGTGTCTTCGGGGTTCTTCGTGAGAGAGAGGATGAGCTGGGTGAAAGGAGCACATCCAGTCGAGGACGGTTCCCCGTATTCCGGCATCGTGGAGTCTGGCTGTGAGAGTGCGGTGTGAGATGGTGTCGAAGGCTGCGGAGAGGTCTAGTAGGATAAGGGCCGCGGTGTGGCCCTGGTTGAGTAGCATGCGGATGTCATCGGTGGCGGCGAGGAGGGCGGTCTCGGTGCTGTGGTTGCTGCGAAATCCGGACTGGGAGGAGTCGAAGATGGAGTTCTCTTCGGTGAAGGTGGTCAGCTGGGCGTTGATGAATCTCTCGGTGACTTTGGCTGTGAAGGGAAGGAGAGAGATGGGCCGCTAGTTTTTCAGGTCCGTCGGGTCGGCCGAGGGTTTCTTGAGGAGGGGCTTGACTTCTGCCCTCTTCCAGTCGTCGCGGAAGATGCCGGATTCGAGGGAAGTGTTGATGGTCCGGCTCAGCTCGGGAGCTATGGCGGCGGTGGCTCTGTGGTAGATGTGCGGTGGGCAGGGGTCCATGGGAGCTCCTGAGTGGGTGTTCTTCATGGTCTTTGCGGTCTCTTCGGTGGTAGCGGGTTTCCAGGTGGTGATGATTGGTCGGTTGTCGGTGGTGGTGAGGGTGGTGGTGTCAGGAGTCTGTTCGCTGAAGTTGTTGTAGAGGGCCTTGATTTTCATGTGGAAGTAGGAGCTGAGCTTGTTGCAGAGGTCCTGGGATGGAGAGACGTCAGTGGCTTTGCTGGGGGGTTTGGTGAACTGCTGTATGACGTTGAAGAGTTCCTTTGCGTTACTGGCGTTGGAGTGGATTTTTTTCTTGATGAAGGTCTTCTTGGTGGTTCTTATGAGCTGGTGGTATTCATTCATGGTGTTCCTGTAGTTGTTCTGGTCTTCGGTGGTATTCTTGTTCCGCCAGAGTTTCTCGAGACGTCTGCAGGAGCGCCTGGCTTCTTGGAGGTCAGTGGTGAACCAGGCTGCCTTTGCGGGCGTTGATTTACGGGGTGGCGGAGGGGTGTGAGCTTGTCAGCGCAGCTGGAGATCCAGCGGTGTAGTTCTTTTGCTGCAGAGTTGGCGTCGGTCGTGCCGGAGGGGGGGTCGTGGAGGAGGGTGGTGTTGAGGAGTTCCTCTGTGATTTTGCTCCAGTTCCTTCGGGGCAGTCGTGGGGTGGTTTTGAGTGCGGTGGTGGTTTGGAAGGTGAAGTGTACGCAGCGGTGGTCTGTCCAGAGGGACTGCGTGGTGTGGCTTAAGCGGATGTTGGTCCCTCCTGCGAAGATGGGGTCGAGTGTGTGTCCGGCTTTGTGTGTGGGGGTGGTGACGAGCTACTTCAGTCCGAGGTTGGCGAGGTTGGCGAGGAGGGTGGTGGAGTCGGGGTCCCATCGGTTGTCGAGGTGGAAGTTCAGGTCTCCGATGAGGATGTAGTCCGTGGAGGCGATGGCGTGGGGTGCGACGAGGTCGACTATGGTGGTGGCGGAAGAGGTGCGAGGCCCGGGGAGGTCTGTAGACGAGGGTCCCACGTAGCGTTGTTCTGGGGCTGGTTAGGATCTGGAAGTGGAGGTGCTCTATGTGGGAGAGGGGGTCGCTTGTGCTGGAGGTGGAGAGTCGGAGGGAGATCTTGTGTGCGATGGCGAGTCATCCTCCTGGCCGGTGAGGGCGGTCCTTTCTTTGGATCTTGTATCCGTCGGGGATGGCGGTTGCGATGTCGGGGGCAGAGGTGGCGTTGGTCCATGTTTCAGTGAAGAAGGCGACGTCTGGCGAGATGGTGTCGAGCAGGTCCCAGATCTCCGTGGCGTGTCTGTGGAGGGAGCGCACGTTGAGGAGGATGCACGTCAGGGCTTCGGTGGTGCGGGCGTCCGTTGAGAGTTTAGGGTACGTGGGCATGCTGTTGATGGTGAAGGATTGTCGGCAGTGTCGGCAGGAGAACTGGCCGTGGGTGGTGTTTGGCGTCAATCTCTGGCAGTTGTTGTTTCTTCCGGGGTTGAGTGCGAGGAGGTCGGCGGGCTGTAGCGGAGGATGGCAGGAGAGCTAGGGTTCCTGGTGCTGACCGCGGTCGGGTCGCGGACGGGCGCATGCGGGCTTGCCTTTGGTGAGCCTTCAGCGCGGCCGCCATTAAGTAGGGGAGGGGGGCGGGAAGCGCAGCTCGGAGGCGGGAAAGCATGAGGTGGGAAACCAGCAACGGCAGGGGGGCACAGGGGCAGCAGCGGGCACGAACAGAGGAGAACAGCAACGATGGAATTAAGACAGAGAGGGTGCAGGAGTCAGAAAACGGGTCAGAAGGCAGAAAGAGGCAGAGCGAGGCGCACAGGCAGCAGGAGAAGGCAGAAGAAGGCGCTTGACAGCGGAGCTGCGGGGGGAGAGCAGGTCTCTGACCAGGAGGCAAGGGAAAGGTTTCTGCCACAGAAACAAAAAAGGGGTCAAACAAAGCTACAGAGAAGAGGAAGTCCATCATGGACACAGAAGGAATATAAAAGAAAACAAAGAAACGTATGCAGGGTTAACGGATATTAACGGAAACTTGGAAAAAATTGAAAATATACAAGGCTGTAATGTATACTGGGTGAGAATTGTTAAAGTAAGAAATAATGAACATGAGTTACCAACACCAGCAGCAATGGCTAGAGTGGAGCCTGTGGCACTAGTGCCATCCTCAGGGACCTGGCCATGGTTGTGGCGGTGGGCTTCTTGGCCCACTTGATTCTCGTTGTTTGTCCTGAAATGAGGAAAGATGAAGAAGACACTGATTAATAGTACTCTCTACCAAACAACATTTTAGAGGGATAGAAATCTACTGCCTGACTACCCAATCCTAATCCTCCCTTCAACCCCAACCCTAAAAATAGTTTCCAATCACACACATTGTTTCCTAGAATTGTTATAGCTCCTCCATTTGTTTAATACATTTTTGCTATTTTGTCACTCTGAAAGCTAAGGGTAAAGGCAGGATCTCTTTGTGTACTGCACCTCACAGAGATCGAGACTGTATTAGAGACAGAAGAGTCATAAAGGAACCTTAACACACTTGAAATCAAACTATCCTCCTGACATCCTTTACATACATCAGCCAAAGCATGCCTAGCTCAGCGTGGAACAGAGCCCAGGGAGTATGATTCACTTGATGTCTACTCCTCTCCCATCCCAATCCTCTAGTCGTACACACACCCTGCCAGGCTGACATGCTCCACTACTCTCTGGACCACAAGCACTCCCCACTTACAAAGTGTATTCAGAAACCCTAAAGTATTGCATGCTCACTCCTTTGAAAAAAAGACAGTGGGCACAGGCACTCTGGTGTAAAAAGTGCAATTATTTATGTGAATGGCACTTAAGTGTTATAGTCCTGAAATGAGCCCTGTATACTGTGAATGGGGTGTCAGTCAACGTAAATATATATACTTTTTAGACAAGAGGACCCATGTGTGTCCACCATCTTGTTGCAAATGAGTGGACAAATAAATACACACACACACATGCATATATAATATATATATACATACATATTAATGTTTATATATATATTTATAATAACTATACACAAGTATTTATACATAATATATATATATATGTTATGAACATTTATTTATAATTAAACTGTGTATTTGCAAATATATAATACACATTTGTTGGACTTGGCCCTCTCAGCAGGGTCACCCCCAAACGTTTATCCTTTAACCTCCTGTTTTATGAACCTGTTTTTGTTGGATTGTAGGACTCTGTGCCCTTTACCACTGCTAACCAGTGCTAACATGCTTGTGCTCATTCCCTAAAATATGGGAACATTGGCTTACACCTGATTGCCATATTTAATTTACTTCCAAGTCCCTAGTAAAGTGGTATACCATACACCCAGGGCTGGTAAATTAAATGCTACTGGTGGGCCTGCATTACTTATTGTGCCACCCACTTAAGTGGCCCTTTTATATCTGTCTCAGGCCTGCCATCACAGCCTGTGTGTGCAGTTTTGCACTGCCATTTTGACAGGCAACATAAACCTTTTGCCAGGCATAAACCTTCCTTTTTAACACATGTAAGTGACCCCTAGGTTAGGCCCCACATAGCCCACAGGGCAGGGTCCAGTGTATTTAAAAAGTTGGACATGTACTTTTAAGTTTTGCATGTATATATTTTAAAGATTTTGAAGCGCCGTGAAAATGGTCCCATGGTGTGCGACATTTTAGTAGAGCACAAGCTGGGCATTTCCTGCAAAGGTAAGACTTACAAATTTAAAAAGTGCCAGGTGGACTCCGGTAGAAGCCGCTGCAAAACCATGTGACCCTGTGCACCTTCTCGAGGAATCTATCGGAGCACGGACATTTCTCCCTCCTCCGGCTCCTCTTCCCATAGCACACTGTCATGGCGCTGGGCCACTGTGCACTTGGAGCCCCCTTCTGGACCTCACCCCACGCAACAGAGATAACTGGGGCTTAGCACCCCCCCACGTGCAGTTAAAAAAAGGAACGCAGTCTCAAATATGTCACAAGTGAATGTGGCTGAATTTAGTAATGACATACAGGTCAAATGTTTTTGTAGGCTGATATTTCTGCAAGGTCCATATTGTGGCAGTCTATATTAAAGAGTCTGTGTTTTTGCAAAAAGTGTTCTGGCATTCATGTGTTTTGATATGCAACCATGTAATTATATCTTGACTAGATACCACCCTCTTTCCTTTTTTGGCATTTGCAGGACTTGTCATTAAAGTTACTTTCACCTCGTTTGATGAACCGCTTGAATACTAAAAAAATGATGTCTGCTGTAATGGTATTACAATTAGTGAGCAGATGAAAATGGATGGCGTTCTTCACTCAGATGCAAAACTTGAGGAAGCTAAGGTTTCAACAACAAATATGATTATTTTACCATGTGATCTTGCTTTTGCCCCCTCTCGGGGTGAATCCAGTCAGCGCAAACCCTGACTCCACTTGTTGTGTAAGAAACTCAATCTGCCAGTGACCGATTAAGGGCCAATGGGTCAAAAACAAGTGGGCTTTTTTACTATGGTTTTACATAGGAAGGCTCCTAGGTGAAGGTGAGAAGTGACACAGATACAAAAATTATCATACGCTTTTCAAGATTTGCGATAATGGCTAAAAATGTTTGTGTAGTGGAAGTACTTAAAACTCTGCAGACAGGAGAACTGGTTTGTTGTGGCTTCCTTTTCTAGCACCTCCCTGTGCAGTTCAGTAGACACAGCCTTTGTGTGGTGTGATGCTCCTCCCAGCAGGGTAGTATCAAGCCTGGAGCACCCACAATGGAGGCCCAGAGAGGTATGAACTATTTGCACCTAGCTGTGGACAGCCACAAAGACAGTAATCAGGAAACAGCCAAAAGTCTGGTTTTACCTAAAAGACCTCACTCTGAGCAACAGGCCCCCTTCGCCCCACCATCTACCAAGTGGCAGTGTTACAGGAAAAACCTAGTCACATTGCTATGGGAGCCTTGTCTCCTTTGTCCTCACTTTACTGTCTAGGCCTACTCCCTCCTGCATCCTGATAAACCTCCATTGTCTGGGAAAACAATATCATCCCCATATTTTCACCCCCAACTTTTCACATCCAACTTATGTACAGGAACAGCCCCGGGGTGCACATAATGGAGCCTACTGCCTTCATCACTTTGCTTCACTTTAACATACAATGCATATACCAAAGCCACATACACAAAGACACACATTATACACTTGGATGGGATTAGGTGAAAAAATATTGAATACATTTGACTGAGCATTGGTGAGACACTCTCAGCCACTGCCAAATAACTAATTTTGTTGATTGAGTCAAAAACCTTTACTTTACCGAATAGTGAGGAAGAGCTTTAAATGAGACCTTTTCTTTTTTCGGTGCTACCTCCCCTTGTGCAGTGTACAGACTCTGTATCAGGGTTGGGATACTCCAGACCATGTTTAAAAGAGCTGTCCTAGGCTGGCACACAACAGGCTTGGGCTCTTGATGTTTAAATGATTTGTACACTTGGAATCACATGTTTAAGCTACCTGCCCCGGATATGGATATATAATGTTGTTTCTTTTACAGCTTACATTCTCCGATTGCTTACTATCTCAGGAAGCCTTCTCCCACTATACTTTTGCATGAAAAATTGACTGTGGCGTACTTTCTTTCTTCAGAATGCCCTATTCTTTCCTTCCATCCTCTGCATCACTTATATTTCTGAGTATGGCCTCCTCTCATTCTCATAAATGCCTGCCTCAGTCCTTCTGATTATAATTCTGCAATTGACTGATACCTTATTTCATAGCTCATAACCTCTCCTCTTTAAAACCCTATGCCTGTAATCTAACATTACCTAATCTCCACCAGCCTATCTATCTCACCATCCATTCACCAGAAGCCACATAGCCCCCATTAATGATCACAGCTAACTGGTATTAATATATCACAAAGTAACTGGAGTAAATGCCTGCCATTTTTTCTTGAGAGCACTTGACTAATTCCAATAACCAACAATGACCACTAGATTAACCACTAACCTTGGGTCATGGAGTAACATGCTACTCACCATAAATCACTTCAACGCCTTTTCAGGGGTAGTAAGCACTATGGTGCACATGCATCAAACTTCGAAAAAGCGATTCCTTATTTGCGAAAAATAAGGATTCGCAAATAATAAATCGCTAAGCGGAATGCATCATGAGAATCGCTAATAATTAGCGATTCGCAATAAATCGCTAATTCGGGACCGAGTACACATTTGCGACTCGCTAACACATGAAATCGGAAAAAAAGCGATTTCGGTATTAGCGATTTCGGTATTAGCGAGTTCGGTATTAGCGAAATCGCTAATACCGAAATCGCTAAAAACGGCTCGCACTGGAAGCAGGCTGATGACATCACAACCAGGAAGTCATCCAGTCCATGCTTCATTCAGTGCCCTGAGGAGCTCAGAGGAAGAGGCAGAGACCTGAATCTGAGTGGAGAAACCTCACACTCTGTATCCAGCCACTGTACCCAGACCCAGGATGGACAAAAACGATGCAGGGAAGAGTGCCACGCCTAGGAAGAGGAAGCTGAAGTTCTCTGAGAGGGAACTTGAACACCTTGTTGAAGGTGTCAGCAGTAGCCACGACAAACTGTTTGGTAAATTGTCCCTGAAGGTGCCAGAGGCTGTGAAGCGCAAAATATGGCTGCGCATAAAGGAAAAAGTGAATGCTGTGGGAGTCACACACCGCAGCATTGATGATTTAAAGAAAAGGTGGTATGACCTGAGGAAACGCGCAAAGGAGCGCATAGCAGAAAGGGTGAAGGAAGCAGCTGGTACAGGAGGGCGTCTATCGAATGCACCCGCAAACACAGCCCTGGAGGACCTTGTTGAGGGGACAATCGAGCCTGAGGCAGTCATCGGAGTGACACAATTGGACACATCCGGCACAGCAGGAACATCACAAGGTAAGATGCATGCAAGCGCTACTCCTCTGCGTACTGTATAACCGTGCACAATCCCCCAGGCAAATCACAGTGTACAGGTAAAACCCCATGCCACGTTTCACCTCATACACAAAATGCATCATGGGAGTTGTAGTCATGTCAGACAAGTGGTCATTCAAAAGCCAACATGGTAAATTAAACATACCAATACCGCATGCCAGCCAGTGTGTTTAAGTCAGTGATTTATTTAGAAATAAGTTTGCCAAATGATAAACAGAATTAGGATAATACAAGACTAACACTGCACTGTTTCACATCACAGATGCAGCGGAGGCAGACTCCGAGGATAGTGACCAGCTCGTCATCTCAGAAACACCTGCAGAGACGGATGCAGAGACTCCTGTGGTCCCAGAAAAAACACCACCCCCACCACCAAAACGCAGGGTACATGTACCCTCACTGGTAGAAATGGAATCCGATCAGACTCCAGCACCCACTACATCCTCCAGCCAGCCACGCGTCCCTTTACCAACTCCAACACCGGCACAGCTCCAAACAGGACGACGGCGCAGGTCCAGGGCCCGTATTGCGGCACATGATGAGCAGGTCCCAAATGTATATGGCGGCGTGGAGTCTCAGATGCTACGTGTGCAGCGCCTGCAGGGGAGACACATGGGCACAATCAACATGCAGATCACAAAGCTGGCCAAACACATAAGCACAATGGCAGACAATGTGCGCGAACTAACATCAGTGGTTGCCGAGGGGAATCGGCAGACAAACTTGAGCTCACCCGTGCAGTCCTCGCAGGACAACGCATGAAGCGGAGAAGGTATCACCAGAGCCTGATCCGCATGTCAGCGAATACCAGGGCCATCAACAAGCTCTGTAATACCACTGCGCTATTGACACGGCGCTCCGTGTCAATGCAGATTGATCTAGGCCATTTCTGTGGGGATGTTGCCAGGTCCTTAGGACAAGTCACCACTGCTGTGGAACACATCCAGTCCGGGACTGGGAGTGCCATCCAACTGGAAGGAGAGGAGGGGAGTGAGGAGGCCTCTAGCCTGAGTAGCCTATCGGTGCCAGTGACGACTAACAGGATGCGCAGTTCGCGCAGCTCAACCTCCATGGGCAGAGGCAGGCGACAGGAGGCTGGGGGTACGTGGCAAGAGGCGCTAGCCATGCATATACTTCTTTTTGGCCATGGTGGGGTAACCATGGGCAATTTCTACTTGGTGATTGCCCTCCAGTGCTGAGTACAGTTTTATTTTGTCTTTATAGACCAATGCAATCCCCTTCCAATATTTCTAAACGCACGTCTCAAGTTTGACATGTGCTCATGTTAATAAATATTTACGTACAGCATTTGTTTGTCATGGCTCATTCTTACCTACCTCAAAAATGATGTTGTGTGATGTGTGCACGTCTCCTCTGACCCTCTGCAGTGTTTGCCACATGCGCCTGTCGGTGTTGTGCGGGTGGTTGCTCGTCGCCATCCGAGTCACTGTTGTCCATCTCAATGGTAATGCCCCTTCTGGGGGCAATGTTGTGCAGCATGGCACATACAGCCACAATCCTGCAGCATGTCTCTGGGCTATATTGCAATGCACCACCAGTTTTATGAAGGATGCGGAAACGACTTTTCAGTATGCCGAATGTCCGTTCTACCACATTCCTTGTGCTTATGTGTGCCGCGTTGTACCTCTGTTCCTGTGGTGTGGCTGGGTTGAGGTATGGTGTCAGGATATATTCGCGCAGGGCATATGCGCTGTCACCTACAGGGTGGAAAGCAAAGGGTTAGACACAGTAATGCTATTACATTTTGCTTCATGATGTAGCAACTAGATATATGTATGTACCAAGTAGGTGTCCTTCGCCAAATTCACCCATGAGCAGACGCCTGTGGATACCACTGTGGCAGAATATATACGAGTCATGTGTGCTCCCTGGATATTGTGCCACGATGTCCGTTATTATATGCTTAGCATTGCACACGACCTGCACATTGATGGAGTGGTACGACTTCCTGTTCCGGAAGATGTACTCGTTGGCTGCTGGTGGACAGATGGGGACATGCGTGCAGTCAATGCATCCGATGACATGTGGGAAATGTGCCACCTGGTAGAACTCCAGTTTTGTCTGGTTCAACTCCTGTGGGGTTGTGGGGAAGGTGATGTGGGTGTGTATCATTGTCAACATGGCGTCAAGGAATTTTCGGAAGAAGCGTGAGAGTGCGCTTTGGGATACACCTCCGGCTACGGCTACTACCCCCTGGAAACTGCCTGACGCTAGTAGGTGCAGGCTGCATAGGACCTGTATGTGCAGGGATGGCATTGGTCCTAAGGGTCTGGTGCTGCAGCAGGGGTTCCAAATCTGCAATGAGGCTCATTATCATTGCACGGTTCAACCGGTACTTATCATATATTTCGTCTTCATTTTGGCCCAGCAATGTTATGCGCACTCGGAATACCCTCTCCTGTATCCTCCTCCTGCGCTGGGCTGCTGCATTGATCCTCATCCTCCTTGCCCGCACGTAGAGGGCTGCCATTGTGAAAGGCTTACGGGGTCTCCTGAGGCATTTTTCAAGGGTTTCTGATTGTTTGCACCTGTTTTTTTTTTTTTTTTTTGTTACTTTACCTCCTGGTTGAGATTCCCCTTATTCTGCTCTTGCAAATTAGCGATTTTCATTGTATTCGCTAATTGCGAATTTTGATGCATTGCTTTGCGATTCTTTATTTGCTAATCGCTATTTGCGGGAGCAACTGTATGTTTCGCTATTATGGTTTCACTATTTTGCGAGTCGCTAAATTTGCGAGGGCTTTTTTTGCGAAGCTCTAGTTTTTTCGGTATTTCGGTTGATGCATTGGAAATGTTCGTTTTGCGGTCGCTAACGGCCTATTTTGCATTTTCGCAATTTTTGCCAGTGCAATTATGCTTGATGCATGTGCCAGTATATAAATACAATCACAATACAATGTCCTGATAGTGAAAAACTCCTAAATTCATTTTTCACTTCTGCGAGGCTTGCCTCTCCCATAGAATTACATTGGGTTATCTTGTTACATTTAATAGGTGCTAACCTTTGATTGGGAACAGGTCGGAAAGTCATCTTTGATACCTGAGGAATTGTAATTTAAAATCTTCTTTAAAAGCAAAATAGATTTTAAGGTGCAATTTTCAAAATGCCACTTTTAGAAAGTTGTTATTTTCCTGTCCTAACTATTTGGTGCCTGCAGCCTGTTCCTAGGTCACACAACTAGGTGTTGTTGGCAGTTGGCCTTTGAGTATTCCTACTAGACAATATCACAAAGGAGGGTGTGGGTGTTGGCAGGATTTGCCATCTCTGGCTTCATAGTGGGCGGCTCTGTCATCTATAACAGTTGCACCTCAAAGCGCTGGATCAGTTTACAAAGAAAGGACTTCACAGTAGCCTATTGTGCCCCAGACAGACTGGGTCTAGGGCAGGGAGGTAGGAAATTCCAGACATCTCTAAATTAAAATATGTTGGGTGTATTCTTGATCATCCTCCACCCAGGTCACCTGCTCCTTCCACCAGCTGATCACGAGATTCGCAAAGCTGGGGCAAAGCAGGTGCCCATAGCGGTCCCCATCTTCTGGCGATAAAAGACCCCATCGCGTACAAAGATATTTTCTTTCAAACAGAACTGAATCATGCAAATGAGTATTCTATTGTGTTCATAAAAACTGACTGGTCTACTTTTCAAAAGTGCTCACATGCCCTTATTCCAAATTGGTGATCGATACAAGTATATAGTGACATGACTTCCATTGTAATCATCAGAAATTAATCTACCTAATCTACATCTTGTATTTTCGAGAGGAAATCCCCACTGTCTCTACAATAGGTCGGCAACGCTGCAACATATGGAAACAGAAAAGAATCAATGTAAATCACAGTATTTTTGAGGAATCCCTCATTATATATATATTACCTACTGGCAGTTGCCAGTAGGTAGTTATAGGTAGGACCGTTTCCATAGAAAAATCACTTTTTGACTTGCCTGTATCTTTGGTGCTGGTTGATGAATCTTCACAAACTTTTCCCCAAAAATATGATGCTCACTTCTGCTGATGTCTGGAAAGTTTTGGAGTGATCTATCAAGCGGGGACCGAGAAAGGGGGGGGGGTCCCAAAATGTGTTTTTCCCATTGAGATTTTGAATATGACTGCAGCCCGAACCACTGAACTGAATTACACCACATTTGGCAGAAAACTAGCTCTTAGCCCAGAAAGTGTGCTTTTTGTTATTTGGTGTAAATCCGTTCAGAGGTTTTCGAGAAGGAGAAGTGTGGCTCAATGGTTAGAGCGGCAGACCCTGATGCAGAGATCTGGCCCGGGACCAGGGTTCAATTCCCGCCTCGGCGGGTCTTGGGCTCAATTTCCTCGGACCTGATAATTCTCGCCTCAGTGCCTATTCTAACCATGGGTCCCACTCTGCAACTCTGGGCAATAGCTTGCTTAATCTCCACAACGGCCCCACCAGCGCTGGGATGCCTGGCTTCACCTTGGGGGTGCCCAGGAGTGGACATTTCACAGGGAAAAGCCAGGAAGGGTTCCACAGCGGTATGCGTACAGCGCCAAGAAACCCCAGGGTATCAGTGCGCTTTACAAGTACAAATTCATTTCATTTCGAGATATTTACCGAAAACCAAATTTGTATATTTAAGAATGCAGATCCTCTGCTGATCCACCCGCGGTGAATTTGTGGCTCCACGTGCCAAATTGGGGTCCTGATTGGCTGGCCGCACCTTGAGAGAAAATTTGCAGGCACCATTTTATATCTTGGGAAACAGTCCCCGGGGCTGATAATTTCAGTGCCAAGTGAATAAAGGGTTCAATTGAAGAGGTACTTTGACCCCATGGGTGTGTTAGAGGGGTTCCAGAGGGCCCATAATGGAAAATCCATTTCCTTTTAACGTTTTTTCTCAGCATGTGGCAATCTCGGATCCCCCACAGTGCTTAGCGCAACCCCATCCCCTGGTGAACACCGAATCCTGCCTCAGCTCACCAGAGGCCCGCCCCTTCTCTCAACCAATCTGCAAACACGCGTCCTGTCACACTACTCCTTGGGTGATGAAGTCCCCTTGGATGCTGAGGGTTCTTGGGCGCCAAGAACCCCTCATGTCACCACCAGTAAGTCCCACACAGCTGGATTGCTGGCAGCAGGTCAGAGGCCCACCCCTTTTCTCAACCACTCTGCAAATGCGCCTCCTGGTGCACTACTTATTGGCGGATGAAGTCCCCTTGGATGCTGAAGGTTGTTGGAGGCCAAGAACCCCTCCTGTTAGCACCGGTAAGTCCCACACAGCAGGATTGCTGAGAGCTCGTCGGAGCCCCGTCTCACTTTGCTCACCACTCTGCAAATGCACCTCGTGGTGCACTGCTCATTGGGGGTTGAAGTCCCCTTGGATGCTGAAGATCGTTGGGAGCCACTATTAAGTCCCACACAGCAGGATTACTGAGAGCTTGTTGGAGGCCCTGCCCCCTTTCTCCACCCACTGCACAGACCCATACAGTCACTCACACACCCACTCATAGACCCATACAGCCACTCATAAACCCACTCACACACCCACACAGTTACTCACACACCCGCTCACAGACCCACACAGCTACTCACACACCCACTTACACACCTACATCACCACTCACACATCCAGTCATAGACCCACACAGCCTCTCCCACACCCACTCACCGACCTATACATCCACTCACACACCCACTCTGAAAGGTTACAGGTTACCGTAAGGAAATGAAATGTAAAAAACATTCGAAATTCACTAAAAAATACAAAGGTTACAAGGATGTTATAGTTAGGAAATAGAATTTAAAAAACCTTAGAAATTCACTGATTGCAGCCCACAGCTTGTAATCAGTAGCTAGCTGCCCACCACATGAGCCAATTGTCAGGAGGTATACCTCTCAAACTAAGGTACGTGCTTGCAGCTGAATTAAAGCCCACTGCTGCTGTTCCAACCGCTAGTTTTGATAACTTACAACGTGCATCGAAGAACGCGCTACCAGTAGCCCTAACTTCTGTCTGCTGTTTGCTTCGCACCCAGTGCACCTGCTGATGAGTTATTACACTTGCAAGCCTGATTGAAAGCACACTCTTGCAGTCATTGACCTACCCCTGCTGTGTACTGTGCACTCCGTGCATCACCTCTATATTTTTTCTAATCATGACGTGCACCAGAGATGCGTTTACATCTGCACTAAACTCATGTGTGCTGTTCACTTTGCATCCTGTGTACCTTCTGTCAAGTTATTACAGCCCCATTGAAGGAATACGCTTGCATCCCTGTTTTAAAGATGTGCTGTTATCCCTGACTGAGCTCACCTTTTGTCAGAATCCATAGAATTCAAAAACCGTTTGTTTTCTAGGGCAAGGTACCCCATACATGAAGTGCTTTTATAACTGGGAAGCCATGTCATATACCAGACAAGGACTGCACTTCTTCCTGTCCTGGCAAGGAAGCAAGATAAGCAGGTATGCCTACTGAACCAATATTGCAGCACACCACAAATGAGAGGAGTTGTGCAGGCTCCCTGATACACAGCCTTTTTGTATTTCCAGTCACTGAATTTCCTATACCTGATGACGCAAAGGGAAGAGTCCTGTGTCAGGACCCTGCCAACACTCCTTGGAGGTGGAGCCTTTTGGCAATCTTTGAATGGTATGTCAACATGGAACTCCTAGCACTCAACGTAATGCTTATGTTGTTTTTTAAAAGTTTTTTTGATAAACTTGGGCCACTAGCCATTAGGATTGCTTTAAAACTTTTTAATGCATTTAGTTTTCTTTGAGGACTGGCATGAATTCCCACCCTATACTCTGTGTTTTATGCTGTTTCCCACACATGTACAGATCCTGCCCTGAGGAAAGCCTTCGCTAAAATTACCCAGGCACAACAAGAAGGTTGAAACGCATTGGCATGTACATAAATGTGGCCAGGAGATAGTCATTCCTAAGTAAAAGAAAAAAGTAATATATAGGAGAGGCAAGGAGTGTATTGATAGCTCCATGACCATAAGAATGACCATAAGAATGAACTCCAACCACTAAAGGCCATACAGTACTTTTGGGACCTTAACACTGAGGACTAAAAGATATCCCCAGTTATTTCAAATGTGTAACCTTTGGTGGTTACTACTGTTGGACACTACTTCACAATAAATATAATATGTGAATATATATGTTGGTCACTTATAAATGTAAACTTCAAGTCATCATGTTTTAAAATGAAGTAATGTTTTATTGACTGTATATCCAGTAGTTTTTTCAATGTGACGTTTATGTAAATTTGTTACCATTGTGTATTGTTTATTTGTTGCACATTATATAATGCATATGTGGTGGTGTCTGAAGCAAAGATACCCAACAAAATGGCATAATTATTTACAGTTAATATAATTTATAACCATATACAACAGTTTGCGTTCACACAATGTTTAATTGTGTAAGGTGAGTCGAACAAGACATCTATGTGTGTGTGAGCTGAGTGAGCAAAAGATTATGAAGGAATAAGAAGCCGACATTGGCTAATACAGACAAGGATTAATAGCGTGGTCTGTGACAAGATACAAAAGAGTCTATGGTGTAGGGGTTATACACATTTTCAATACATTTTTTAACTTAATGCACTAGAGATGCATTTTGCATACTTTCATGTACTTTTAAAACAATTTCACATAATTACATGCAAATTTCACACAACCCTAATCCTAACCTCTGTGCACACCGCTCTAAGTGGGATATTCTCAAGAACGTGCGATAATCATCGCCAAAATAGGTTAACGCAATTTTTCATATCGCCGTCAATCGCGGGAACATAACGCTGTGTTATCGTCTTATTCTCAACACGGCGGTAACATGCGATAGTTTCCCAATAACGCGTCAAATGTCCGCAATAAAATTACCGGGACAACGATAAAAATCTAAAGCTGAACGTGAAAAAAGTGGCGATGGGCCCAACCGCGATAAAAAAATCAGCGATAAGCTGCGCCAGGCCTGCAATTCACACACGTCAGGCGGGAAAAATCACTATAAAAGCAGAGAAAAAACCACAAACAAAACCAAAACAACTACGAAGCACAATGGAGGTAGCCGGAGCAAGTACAGAGGACAACCAGAACCCCACAAGCCCCACGGAGGACCAGCCTGGGACCTCGGGGTCAGGGAAGGGCAAGGAGAAGAAGAAGAGGAAGACGCGGTTCAGTCCGCAGGAAAACAGGATCCTGATAACGGAGATGATAGAACACCATTAACAACTGTTCGTCACCTCCACTGTATCATTGGCAACAAAATATGCAATATGGCAGCCCATCGTGGACAAGGTGAATGAAGTCGGAGTGCTGAGGAGGACAATGGAAGAGCTCAAGAGGCGCTGGAATTATGTGAAGCGCAAAACCAAGCAGAAACTCGGCAACAACCAGAAGGCAGCAATGCAGACTGGAGGTGGGAGTCCAGCGCCACAGGAGGAGCTAGATGAGATGGAGGAAATGGTGTCCACAGTCATCAGTGTGGAGACGGTGGCAGGAGTTGGGGGACCGGACACTGCTCAAAATGACCTGACACAACAGCAACAGGGTGAATAACGACCAGGGACTGGGGGGACGGGGGGAGATGGGCACAATGGCACACATGCACAATTAAGTATAGCACAGTGCACACCCACAATGACTCTGGATCATGTCCCTGATCCCCTTGGCACACTGCAGCACACCTAGAAACAGCAAGTAGGCCCCCGTCGACTATGTGCCCAGAGGGGGCCCTTCCCACACATCACCAATCTCACAACCAACCCATGCACATGTGCCAAACCCAGCAAAGCGGCGTGTCTGTGAGCCACACTGACAATGCAAGTGACACTGCATGACGAATAGCATGGCTGCAGTCAATATATCATACACAAGGAGATGATGGACGGAGTGCTGAAACTTTTCAAACACTCACCCCCAGTCACAGATCTGGGTTGAATCCATCATCATTCTTTAGCTCACTTTGCCACCCCAGTTCAGACACAGCTATATGCAAATCAGTCTTGACCCTGTGCCTCATGGGAACAGTCCAGACCGAACTGCCAAGCCATGTCTTCCCTGGACCGGAATCAAGCATCCTGGGACCGGTTTCGGGCTAACAGCCCTCATCAGCCAGGCTAGCTTGAATCCAGTGGCACGACACTGAGGTGGCTGAGTGTTGACCACATCCGTAAAGGAGCAGGTCACTCTCTGACACATCCACGTGCACAAACAACCCCTGATGTCAACAACACATCTGTGGACAAACCATGCCCGAGAGTCCCAACACCCACCAAGAGCCCAATTTACCCAAGTATGCAACATCTCAGCACTGTATAAGCACAGAAGTCAAAGGCACACCGCCTGAAAGGGATAAGGGGCAGCAAAATCAGAGCTGCAGGGGCGACTCTCCCAAAATGCAGCACACACACATAACATTCAGAGCACATCAACATTGACAACAATGTGGTACAAACTGCAACACGTTCACAACAGAACAGAGGACACAACTGGTGCCGCTTGTGTGTAGAAACTGGCCAATCACATTTGGCATAGCAGGGAAATGTGAGATGATAATGTACAAGTACAAACACACATCCGTGATGTTGTCGAAATGTCCACTGTCCCGCATCAAATAGGCAGCTCCTTCCAAACAGTCACAATGTACATTGTCATGCAGTCTGTATGTAAACTTGTACAATGCATCAACATACATGTGAACACAATGTTAAACTGCATCTCCCCTTCACATTGCAGAGGGAGAATCAACACCTCCTGCAGAGCAGACCGAACATCTCTTCACTGATGACGAAGAGGACCTCCACACCTTCGACACCGACTCCCTCCAAGAGCTCATGGACAGCTTCGGCACCTCACCTCCAGGAGCAGGGCAGCCCAGCTGCATCGAGGAGACCTCACCCCCTGCACAGACCACACAGCAGGAAGCACCCACCACCACAGCTGTCTCCCAGGACCCCCACGAACAACACATGGCCTTTCAACGCCATGTGTTAGGGTGCCAGGAGAAGATGGCTGATCAGGTGCGGTGGGGTTTGACCTCATGGCAGCCAAACTAGATGCCATACGTGGGTGTCTAAGTCCCATCAGGGACCACTTACAGTCCCTAACGGACACCCACAGTCTGCTCCATGCTCTCCAACAATCCATGGCTGACATCGCTGGAGTCCTGACTCTGAGACAAGGACAACTGTCTAGTCAGAGTGGCTCCAGCAATGTCAGCCGGGAGTTGGGACACATGCGGAGGATCATGGAGAACATGGAGCGGATGCAGGCGGAAAGAATGGCTGCCACGGCTGCACACCAGCGAGATGTAGCTGGGTACTTCCATGCCCTGCAGACCCTCATCATGGCATTGCCGCCACAAGGCCTGGCGCCGATGAATGCTGCTGCTGCTTCTACATCCACATCTCCGCCCCCTGATGTGTCAGTGACACACAGTGCTGCAGACAATCCACCTCCAGCCACTGATGTGTCACTGCCACACAGTGATGCAGACAAAACAACACCACCCACATGTGAGGCACATGACACATCAGAGGACGAAGATGCGGATGATTCTGCCTTAGTGGTAAGAAGGAAGCAGTAGCATTCATCTTCGCCATATGGCCTGTTTCTGCTTGGTTCTGCCCTCTGCATCATCACCTTCCACTGTCCCCCGATACACTCTGCAACACTCACCTTGGACCTCGACATGGACTGCCATATTCTGTTTGGTTACCAATGACACAGCAATCAGAATGCGGACTGAACTCTTCCTCTTCCGATGAACTTTTCATTCCCTAAAGGACTCTGGCTGGCCCTCCACGGGGCAACAATGTAAAGTGGGGTTTGCATGACCCTGTACTGCTCCAGCTTCAACACTCCACTGAATATGAATAAAACATTCAAATTCACACAGATGTGTCATGTCTATGACCATTCAAGTATGAAAGTATGGATGAATGTAGGGTCAGTGATTCCCCCTTACGTCCATGTTGCTCATGTTGTGGGACTTGAGTCACAGGGTGTATCATAGCCGATTGCGGTCCGGGTGGCGCCGACACTACAACAGAGACACACGCATTAGTTACTTTCTTGTCCAGCCCAGAACTGAACCACGCCCAGAGCCCCGGGCTCATTGTTCACACCCCTACACTGGACTGGCATACGCCAGCCCAGCCCAGCCCACTCCGCTTACGCTTACAGGGGGGGACGACAAAGCTACATGTCCCAGGTCTTCCCTGTAGTGATCTGCTGATCACTGGTCTAGTTGTCAGCATGCCACAGCCACTCCCTGAGGGCTGGTTTACACCCACACCACACCCATCCAGCACAGGCATCACAGGACATGTGACCCTGCCAATAAAAGGGGCCTACCACATCACATTCCCCACTGCCGGAGGAGACATGATGGCGTCCACAACACGAGATTCAATCATAAAGGGTCCATGACTTGTGGCGTACTGGGTTAGTGGCACCCGATGCACTGCGGCCGGCACGGGCCTACCGCCATGGGACGGTGACTTGCGGTGCACAGAGTTGGTGGCACCCGATGCACTGCGGCGGCACGGGCCTACCGCCACGGGACGGTGACTTGCGGTGCACAGAGTTGGTGGCACCTGATGCACTGCGGCCGGCACGGGCCTACCGCCACGGGACGGTGACTTGCGGTGCACAGAGTTGGTGGCACCCGATGCACTGCGGCCGGCACGGGCCTACCGCCATGGGACGGTGACTTGCGGTGCACAGAGTTGGTGGCACCCGATGCAATGCGGCCGGCACGGGCCTACCGCCACGGGACGGTGACTTGCGGTGCACTGAGGTAGGGGCACCTGAAGAGCTGAGCGGGTGTGCAGCCTGCGATGATGCGTAGACCTCGATACGCCATCCTGCCAATCAAGATTCTATTTGAATTGAGAGCCCTGCTGGACCGCAGAGTACGTCGATGGCAGCAGTCAGCACACACATGAGTCTGCTGTGCGGCGCCGCAGGGTGCGCTGGGGGCCTGTGGCGTGGAATCTAGCGATCAGCTGAGGAGGTTGCACCGGCACGTGGTGGGCCCCCTTGGAGACACGCTGGTGGGAGTAGGTGAGCATTGAGGCCTGGGTGCGCAGGGGCGGCCAGTCATAGCTGGGCGGCGGACCGGTCTGGGGACCAGGGCTGGGGTGCAGCAGGCGCACAGGATCGCGCAGGCACCACCGGTCACGGCGGCAGCCTCGTGGCTGGGTGGGGGGCGCCGCCCTGGCAGACACAACCCTGCATGCCATGACGAGATGTGCGCGGGTTGGCTTGGGACGTAGCCACCTCGTCTCCAGTGTAATTCTGGCCGTTGAAGGTGGTTGGCCACGTGTGTGTTGGCCTATGGACAGGATATGACGGACACAGAGACACACGCAGTAGTTACTTTGGTGGCCATCCCGGAACTGAACCACGCCCAGAGCTATTTATTCATGACATACGCCGGCCAAGGCCACTCCACTCACGCTTACAGGGGGGGGGGACAAAGCTACATGTCCTAGGTCTTCCACACTGCCTGAGGTAACCTGTTTGCGTCCACTGTCCACAACACTACAAACACCAGCAGTATATGTCCACATGGACATGTCTGTGCTCTGCATACTGAAGTCTGTCCAGCACATCACCACCACACTTGTCATTGTGTACATTCTTATTGATGGGTCACTTGCCTCCTTCGCACATACTTGGTTCCCACCTCTCCCCACATTCTGCAATTGTGTGGCAGAGGTGCAATGCCGTGGATGGTTTGTCTACATGGCTGGCCACGGTTACCACAGTTACTTGTGTTGTCGTGTCTGGTAGTTGGGCATGTTGATTGGCATGTTGTATGTGATTTTGTATCGTGTGCATTCCCAAAGTTGTGAGTTGTATGATTGTGGAATTGAGGTGTGTGGTGTGTTCCGTTGGTACTTACCGACGAGCAGTGCATTTCCATAGGTGCCATCCTCAAAGCGCTGGTTGGTGATGGACTTGCGGAAGATGTAGGAATCATGCACACTGCCTGGGAAGTTTGCGACGACATTCGTGAACAGGCCCCGGTGGTCCAGTTTTGCCTGCACATTGATGGAATGCGTGTGGCTTCTGTTGCGGTTATTGTGTGCAGTGTCGGCAGGGGGCACAAGTAGTACATGTGTGCAGTCAATTGCCCCCAACACGTGCGGGAAGCCAGCTATGGCGTAGTTCCCTTGCTTGGTCTCCAGCTGTTCCTGCGCAGTGTGGGGGAAGTGAAGGTGCAGGGGTATCAAGCTGATACAAACCGTGATGCTTACAGGTATGATAAATCCTGCATAATAAGACCGTAACAGAAGTTCGTGTGGTCGTAACCTTCCTTTTCTTTCCTACGAAGGTTACGCCCACACGAACGTCTGTTACGGTCTTTTTATGCAGGATTTATCATACCTGTTAGCATTCCGGTTTGTCCAAGTGCAAGACACTGTACCAGATTACGTTTGTGACTATACGGACGCTTGACCATTGTCACCATTTATCCAACAGGTTTCTGAATACTGACTTTCGGAATATGGAATTGTATTGGGGAGTTCCCGCAGCATATGCAGTTAATTGAATCCACACGTTGCCCTGATGAAGTTCCCCGTTGGGAATGGAACGCGTTGGCTGAGCTTTTTGTATTGTTGATTTATGTATTTGTAATAAAGAACTGTTTTTACACTGCTGTTGACTACTGGACTTCATGACCTGGCGCACCCCCATTTCAGTAACTACAATCTTGGATCTGGAGCACAGAGGCGTCAAGCAACGGCTGGCGTTGGGGTTGGTTGCGCAGGAACACTATGAATTGGAACTAGCGTGTGGTGCGGATACAGGGGCCCGCCGTTGCTTTTGTGGACATGCATCCAAGACATGTGTGAGGAAGTTTGATAGGGCTGGCTGTGAGACTCCTCCGACTCTGGCAGTTGTTGGTTGGAAGTTACCAGAGGCCAACAGGTGCAGCACAGCCAGCAGCTTTGTCTGCGGAGGGATGTTGGTTCTCTGCTGTGTTGGTACCGTCAGCCTGTGGGCAATGTGGGTCAGGATGCGGACAATGGTTGTCCATTTGAGCCTGTAGTGGGCAATGGCATCCTCTGGCGTTGAGTCTCTGAGGTTGGTGCATTTTAGGAACATCCGCTGTCTTCTTCTGCGCTGCCTAGGTGGTAGTCCGGGGGGGAGAGTCTGGGGGGGGGAGGTCCTGGGGGTGGTGGCGGTGGGTGTTGTGGCCCTCTTGGGTCTCCAAACTGCATGATCATTGGCTCCATGGCATCTGTTGGTCTTCAGATGTGGCTCTGGGCTGGGCTCCCTTTCTACGGCAGGTTGTCGTCCTGCTTAACACCAGTAATAGGCAGGTGTTAAATCCCTGCTGCTAACGCGCCTTATCGCCTGTTTTTGGATCGCTTCGCTGATCTGGCTGGTCGTTGAGAATATCATGAAGTGGTGTTTTCGTGTGTTTTTGCACGGGAACGCCTACTCTGCATATCATTAGCGTTAGTTGTCGCTCTCATCCGTGGCGATGTTTTTTGCGGCAGCTAACGCTGGAAAACTGGTGATATTGGCAGTTTGCACCAGCTTGTGAATAGGGCGATAAATCTATTGCCACTTTTGCGGCGCTAAAGTGCCGATAAATCGGCGATAAATCCTTGAGAATATGCCCTATGTTCTCTTCCCTGCAACAAATCACATGGATGTAAACGAATCATAAGAACTAAAATATTATCTGTTTAACTGAAATTCATGTAGCATAGTAAACAAAAATGTTCACGCTTGAAGACAAATGGCCATATCATTCTCTTTCTGAAAGGACTGCAATCTCCACTGTGAACAAAGAAGAAAAGAAAGCAGAAATAAAAGTGACAGTTCCCAGGAATCGTTGTTGGCAGCCAGCTTGACTTATCGCTATCTAGTCTTGATGGACGACATAGTGTATAGCCTTACTTTATTGTTCCTTGGTCTAAAATGTCATGCTCTGCAGTGCATCAAACTTAAGCTAGTACGGAAATTACCGTGAAAAATGTGCCATCGTGAGAAAATCGACATGGAATTAAGTTAACATTTCAGTTCGTTTTTGTTTTCATATTATAATTATTTCTGTGCATATTTTCAATTGCCAAATACAGTAAAGTACCACAAATCTTAGCACGCCACGAAAACACGCAAATAACTGGCCCGGGACTAACAACATAGAGAAGTTGCAACTGACGCATGCCTTCAACAGAGCACTGACATCTGTCTTTAAAAATGCCTCACTACTTGCCAGGAACTCTCTAGGGGCCTTTTAGGTCAGTAGAAAATGAATGTCCTTGTAAGGTCAATAACATGCATCTCGATTAAAATTCACCTCAACCATTAAGAAAAACAAGTTATTAAACTAAACAGTAATTTCTGGAGAACTGGTATTCATTTCGGCTTACATGATTTCGACCACTAGATGGCAGAACTGTATTATAATTTAGGAAATAAAAACGCAATGACACAAAGTAACGCGTTGCTAGCAAAACGTCTGCTAGAGGATTGGTAGTTTGACAAATGAGTAAATACAGTGTAAGCTGAGAAGGCCGATGCAGTCAGCTATTTACAGTTCGTGCTACAGCAGAAACCGCGTCTCACACGAATATAATGAACCAATGCGAGTGAATGTAATCAGAGAAAAAGTTTATATGGAGATTAAAGTGCCTATTTAAAAGTCAAGCAGCCAGCCAGAGTTGTGGGTTTCATCTGTTGAACTCCCTTCCAGGTCATTTCATATACGTGAACCGAACGGATAAAACCGCGAAAAACATTTGTATTATAAATATACCAGCTCGTCACTCCATGGACACTATTATTTTTATTTGTATTACCATTTTATGCAACAAGTCAGTGGTATTGGAAGTAATTACATACATATGCAATCAACCGTCATATTTAGAGGCGAGTCCCAGGATGCTTGTTTCCGGTCCAGGGAGGACCTGGCTTGGCAGTTCGGGCTGGACTGTTCCCACAAGGAACAGGGTCAAGACTGATTTGCATATAACTGGGTCCAAACTGGGGTGGTGTGGTGAGTAAAAGAATGATGGATTTAACCCAGATCCCTGTGACTGGGGGTGAATGCTTGCATTGTCCATCATTCCGTCCATCAATTGTTTCTTTTGCATATGTCGCCCTAAGTGGGAAGGGTATGCCCAGACGTGGGTCCCGTGCTCACTTCACCACTGGATTCAAGCTGGCCTGGCTGATGAAGGGTGATGCCCTGATACCGGTCCCAGGATGCTTGTTTCCGGTCCAGGGAGGACCTGGCTTGGCAGTTCGGGCTGGACTGTTCCCACAAGGAACAGGGTCAAGACTGATTTGCTTATAGCTGGGTCCAAACTGGGGTGGTGTGGTGTGCAAAAGAATGATGGATTTAACCCAGATCCCTGTGACTGGGGGTGAATACTTGCATTGTCCAGCATTCCGTCAGACGTGGGTCCCGTGCTCACAACACCACTGGATTCAAGCTAGCCTGGCTGATGAAGGGTGATGCCCTGAAACCGGTCCCAGGATGCTTGTTTCTGGTCCAGGGAGGACCTGGCTTGGCAGTTCGGGCTGGACTGTTCCCACAAGGAACAGGGTCAAGACTGATTTGCATATAGCTGGGTCCAAACTGGGGTGGTGTGGTGAGCAAAAGAATGATGGATTTAACCCAGATCCCTGTGACTGGGGGTGAATGCTTGCATTGTCCAGCATTCCGTCCATCAATTGCTTCTTTTGCATATGTCACCCTAAGTGGGAAGGGTATGCCCAGACGTGGGTCCCGTGCTCACTACACCACTGGATTCAAGCTAGCCTGGCTGATGAAGGATGATGCCCTGATAGCGGTCCCAGGATGCTTGTTTCCGGTCCAGGGAGGACCTGGCTTGGCAGTTCGGGCTGGACTGTTCCCACAAGGAACAGGGTCAAGACTGATTTGCATATAGCTGGGTCCAAACTGAGGTGGTGTGGTGAGCAAAAGAATGACGGATTTAACCCAGATCCCTGTGACTGGGGGTGAATGCTTGCATTGTCCAGCATTCCGTCCATCAATTCTTTCTTTTGCATATGTCGCCCTAAGAGGGAAGGGTATGCCCAGACGTGGGTCCCGTGCTCACTACACCACTGGATTCAAGCTAGCCTGGCTGATGAAGGGTGATGCCCTGAAACCGGTCCCAGGATGCTTGTTTCCGGTCCAGGGAGGACCTGGCTTGGCAGTTCGGACTGGACTGTTCCCACAAGGAACAGTGTCAAGACTGATTTGCATATAACTGGGTCCAAACTGTGGTGGTGTGGTGAGCAAAAGAATGATGGATTTAACCCAGATCCCTGTGACTGGGGGTGAATGCTTGCATTGTCCAGCATTCCGTCCATCAATTGTTTCTTTTGCATATGTCATCCTGAAGCTTGTCACACCCTTTACTCTACTCAAACAGATCATTAGACAAGAGTCTAAGGTTTTGCCTCCTACTGCTTAGAAATGCAGAAATAACAGCTGAGTAGAATACTGTGAGTAAGATCTTTAGCATTGTCAGTGTTGTGGTGCCAAAGAGGAAAATTGGGGCCACCCTTATGCCTTTGTGGTGGTTGGATCGCATTAGTAAGGCGGTGGTTAAATTGCTTTATAACATGACCACAAAAAATCTAAACAAGCAATGGCATAGTCAATAGGTCTCGCCTTTCGGACCTTTTAGGTGTTTAGCTATGCAGCACATTATCGTGGGTGCTGTGCCATCAGCGATTGAAGAGCTATATAATGACTACACACAGGGTCATGCAGTCTGTCGTGAGATGGTTACTGTCTCTAGTTCGCTTCCGAATGTGTAAACAATAGAACGGTTTTGATCTGAATTGATAGGTTGTGGAGCAAATATGAGAGCTTTCGGTTACTTCACTTTCCATAAACCCTGCGATTGGTTAAAAGCTAATAAGCCACCCCAAAATAGCCGGAAGAGATCTCCTTAATGCCGTGGAAGACATCACTCAGCTGCACGTGAGGGAGCAGTTGTATTATGTATTGTGTTGGGCTGCGTAAGCACAGGTGGTGGCGATGTGGGGAGGGACTGTCCAGAAGAGATCGTGCCTCCTGGTAATGAGAGGGAGCACCGTCAGCTGTATAAAGACGAGATTAGTAAAACGAGGGACTAGCAGTGCTCTCTGACTCGCACACGTGTCAGGAATGGGCTTCTTGTTTTTGGCTGTTAGAGATGGGGACTTCAGCGACATGTGTGGGATGCAAGGTCCTAGTGGTAGTGTCAGAGTTGTGTGTGTCAGGTTTCTGGGTGGAACAGTCCAGGACCCTTACTGCAACCTATGAGTGGCCAGTAGTGACTTGATGTATGATTTAGGACATAAGAACCACAAGTAATAAGCAGCAGCCAGGCAATTGTCAGGAGGTGGAATGTGCGTGGCCTTAAGAAGGGCAGCTGGTCTTACTTGGGCACTGAGCCCAGCAGGTGCCCTATAGCAGCCTATAAGCGCAGAAGAGACATTATGGTGAAGGGGCACAGTCAGTATGTCAGATTAGAGCAGAAGCTTGTGGATTTTTGATGTTAAAGTATTTGTTCTTTTTTTTAGACAGCGAAGAGCACCTGAAACAATATTATACACTCTGCAATCAGCATACAGCTGTTGACAGTTCAGACTCCTATAATGCAGTGCAAAAGTGTACATGCCCTGCCACCACATGTTAGGAAGAGGTGCTTACCTGATGTTTTAAAACGTGTCTGAAACCTGCCATTGCAGGCGTGTGTTTGCATATTTGCACTTATGCTCAGGTTGGCCTTTCTAAATCTTTGGCAAATGCTGCCGGTGCCTTTCACTAACACTAGAGCACCCCTAGGGTGAGCCATGGGGGGACGGAGCAAGTGATAAGGGAAAGGCAGGACAGGTACACATGTGTGTTCCCTGCCCAGGTAGTGAAGAACCCCCATGTGAGTTTTCACTACCTATGAGGTGTGCTCTCCCCTTAGGTTAACATGGGGGAATGTCTGAGATTACTTTAAGATGCAGTTACCGTGGAGCAGTCTCATGTTATTTACTAACATTGCATTCACAATGATAAATCCTTCCTTGTGGTAAAGGTGGATTTGTCATTAATAGCTTGGAAATGCCACTTCTAGAAAGTGGGCATTTCTCTGCTCTAAACCCTTTTGTCTGCCTTTTAGTTTGATTCCAGTCCAGACTAGAGGCTAGATGAGCACATCTGTGCATTTCCCAGTGACAGCCATAGACATTGGGCATGCAACTGGAACGACAGACCTCTGCCATTTGAGGACCTGGCTTGATAGATTGGAGGAAGAGATTTTGACACTTGGCCTTTGGGAAGCCAGATCATGGCCTCACTAAAATATTAAGATCTGCATTCCAAGGCCTCATGGCAGACAGGACTCAAATTTAGGGGAAACATCTGTGGTTCAAAGGGGAACCATCTGAACCACCCCCAACTTCAAAGGCACACCACAGTATGACTACTGGTGACATAATTCAGCAGGGCAGAGATACACTTGTGGGGACGTGGGACCTAACATCCTGGACTGTGTGATGCACATTGCCAGAGGAATCTCTTGTGCACAAGGAGGGGACTGCCATTGGAAGGGACCTTGCCACTGCCTGAATAGTGGCTGCACTGGGCTGACTACCTGCTGCTGTGTGGTGCCCAAGAGAGTGCTCTCCAAGAGCTTGTTGGCTTGCCCCCTGTTCTTTGTGGAGGTCTCAGGGACATCAAAGACCTCCTGTGAGGGACCAACACCGTCTACATGTTTCACATGGAGAGGTTGCCCTCTCAAATATGTACATTGTCTGCTGGATCATGACTGCAGCGTGGTGTGAGCATGGAACTAAGTATTGTACCTGGGGACCGGATTGCCTTGCGTGGACCCCCAAACCATGCCTGCATCTAAGGGGTGTGGTCTCTGCATCGTGGGGCCTCAGCACGCACAAGCGTCTCATTGGTGGTGAGCGGATTTACCGGTTGCGGGACTCAGCATGGCCCGCTTTGTCATCCAATCCACATCTTTCTCATGCGACACGCCGACTGCATGCTCATTGCAACCCATGGAGGGAGGGCGCATCCATAGTAGTGCCTCATTCTACCTCATGCGGTACTACTGAACTTGCGACTGTGTGTGTGGGACCAGATTGTCTGGCACGACTCAGATCGTCATACACCCGACGTTGTGCCTCATTCCAGAGGTACGGTAAACCTAACCGTGGGTTGATTGAGACTGGATTGTCTGGTGCAGCTCTTATCATTGCGTAACAGATGTTGTGTCTCATTTTCGGGTAGGTATGGGGAGCCCAACTCCGGGTTGATTTGGACTGGATTGTCTGGTGTGACTTGGATCATCGCGCACCAGAGATTGTGCCTCATTTTCAGGTAGGTATGGGGAACCCAACTCTGGGTTGATTTGAACTGGATTGTCTGGTGTGACTTGTATCATCGTGCACCAGAGATTGTGCCTCATTTCCAGGGAGGTACGGTGAACCCAACTTTTGGTTCATTGTGGCCGGATTGACTGGTTTGACTCTTATCATTGCGCACCAGATGTTATACTTAATTTCCACAGAGGTACAGGGAACCCAACTCATAGTTCCTTATGACCAGATTGTCTGGTGCAACTTTGATCAATGCGCATCAGGCATTGTGTGTCGCTTCCCATGGGGTGCGGGCGCGGACAACTTCAACCCCCCATTCACTGAGTGTTTCATCTTACCATCAATATGGGAATCTTCAACTTCGAGTTGCCAGGTAGTATTGCCCGGATCGGGTCTGGGTGATAAGAGTAAGTGACTGGGCTGAGGAACACTTCAGAGAGCGATCAGAAGCAGGTCAAGAGACCGCGTGACCGCCTCGTACTTTGTAGAACTGGGTTGGTGGTGGATGGCAAATTGAGGGACCTCTTGATTGAACTGGGAAACCCTCTAGCCCATTTGTGCTCCACATAAAGTGGGTGAACTTCCCTAGTGGTGGCTGTTGCCTGGTTACCCTGATAGTTACTCCCGCCTTCTCCCCAGGGCCGCTGACTAAGTGTGACTCTGTCCTTAAAAAGGTATAGTAAGGAGAGGTGGTATTTGACTCTATCCTGTGGGCAGAGTAGTGGGAGGGGTAACTGAGAGGTGTGGGAAGGATTGTGCCACGGGGTCCGGATTCATATTATCAACTGACCTGCCGGATATTATTTGCACCGTGTTACGCTGCCGAGTGCATGTGTGTGTGTGAATGTGATTCATATGGATTTGCTGATATACTTTGCACTAGATTATGGTGCTGTGTGAGTGTGGGTGCGTGTGCTGCATGAGAACAGCTTGTTAATATTTGCACTGTGCAGCGGCGTTGTTTTACTTGTTTGTTTCATTACCTAACGAATACTCAGTTTTGACATTGGTTTTACCTGTGCGGCCTTGGCCCACTGTGCAGCTGAAAAGTGTTATAAATTCCTGTGTGTACACATTCCTGATATCATTGTGACCTGGGGTGCACCCTAGAAATGGGTGGATTTGAATTGGTTTATTTGCCAGGTTGAGCCCAGATCTGACAACTTATCACACTGCATAAGGTTGCTGGGGTAAAACACAGTGTGGGACCTAGTACTGCTAGTAATATTTCCATGTGTGATTTATGCCCAGATTACATCTGGTAATTAATGTGTGTGTTGAATGCAATCTTTATTTACATACATCCCGTATGAAGTCTCTTTTGTGATGCTCAGTGTATTTATTGTGTGAGAGTGCTGTGCCAATGCTTTATACATTGCCTCTGTGATGAGCCTGACTGCTCAGTGCCAAGCTACCCAAGGTTGAGCGCAGGTTATACAGTTAGTGTAATCACCTAACCCTGACAGGAGTGGTAGGTTTTGCCTGGCTTGGGCACCGCCTCAGCTAACCAGAAAGTACCAGTTCCAACAGGCAGTCTTCATGGGATGTTAGAAAAGTCTAAAAGAAGGGACTTTTAAGGGTATTCACCAAACAAAGCCCGGCATTTGCAAAGGAGATTAAGAGGAACCAATGAAAAAGATGGGCGGAGCTTGAAGACCATATTGTGAATGCAGCATGAGACAGTGCTCATGCGCTGCCTAAGTGAGACCTAAAAACGCAGTTGTGGTGTGCCTTGGTGTGTATAATGTACAACTGCTGGGATGCACCTTTACATGTTTTGACAGTGTTTTGCTCGAGACGGCAGTTTGTGTAAATTCAGCATACAAAACCACTGGCCTCACTGTGATGCTGTTTGATTATTATGTTTTTGTGAGTTTGAGGCAAATATCTTCAGCCTATGGTTTGAAATATATGAAGTTTGATTTGCAGTGTAAAAATAATGTGCTTGCTTGAAGTTTTAGTTTATGTTTTTAAGAATATATCTTGACTTTTTTAATTCAGTAGGTTTGCATTATGGAGATTCAATAGGTTATTTTTTATGTTTATATGCTCTTGCGGTTTATTTAAGTTAATGGTTTTAATGATTGAATGAATGAATTTATCGTTCAATTATTTCAAATTATTACAATATAGCATAGTTTCAGAGAAAAACATAAAGATAAAGCCTAAAACTTAAAATTATCTTGTGACAGGGGACCAACATTTAAAAGCCAGTATTTGCGTTCAGCAATAATTATGCTTAAAAACATTGCAAAGCGGGATAAGTTAGAAATGTCTTCTTTTTCTAGGCCATATCTGAGGGCTTCCTTGCATGTCGAGATGCCCCTCTTTAAAAAGATCGACTTTGGGGCTTCTGTCTCTTGTCTTTGACTCTCAAAGGAGGTGCAAAATTGTCTCCTGCCGGGATGTGGAAATTCTGCATTGATATGATTCATGTACGTAGCTGGAACAGTATCTTCTGTATTCTTTGATTGTAAATAACTGGAATTGCATCAGCATGATACTGTTAAGCTTTACCCTCTTCATTGAGCTTTTTAAGTACATTTGTGCTGTGAGATTGGTATATGAATCGCAAATGCAACCAGAAGGACTGAGGTGAACAAATGCGCAATAGTTCCTTTCTTGTGAAATTAAAGTACGTTGAGTTTTTAGGGCGGACCTTAAAGCATGGGTTTTTGCTGGAGTTGTTATCTTCAACGGCGACCTTTAAATAATGTCTCAGAATTTCAGGTGCTACATGTCTACTGCTGTAACAGAAAGCAGCATTGAGTACCAGTTTTTGGTTGTGTAGGCTGAATTCCAGAGGTATCTTAAGTTTTGGTGGAATTTGGGAGGTGAAAGACTTTCCTGTAGATTTTGCTTTGCAGCCTATGGAGTGGTCCTATTTTGGCTGGAAAGACGTGTTGCGTATAGGAGAGTGTTTGTTAGAAGTAATGAAGCAAGAGCCAAGGATAGGGATACTTCTTTATTGGCCATCCATCTCTCCCAACTTACTCAGGTGAACCCAACATTCTAACATGAGCTCTCTCCGGGTGATACCATCAGGATGGGAACGGAGGGGTGGACGGAATAGACCATCTCACATTGTAAGATTACAACACACCTCCCTTCCTATACACAACAGAGGGTGGAAATATATAGTAACTGAGGGGCTCCACCATCCCAGGATGACGCCTAGCAAGAACATGGTTAAACAACGCCCCACAAGAAACAACATAACTGTTTACACTACTAGAGCACTGCTAAAGTAATTTTGTATTGAATTCTAGTCCTACAACTAGTCATATATGCACATTTTCCTTCAACATGAATACATGGTTGAGCAAGAGAATTACATTTCAGACTTTACAATCTTGTCACAGCTCCACCATTGCCCATTATCCAGGAGAACAACATTGTTAAGAGCCTTGGCAACCCGGCAAGGGGGGTAGAACTTACTTTGGCTGTGCCAGTCTTTTGTGCTTCTTTTGACTTGCACTACATCCCCTACTTCCCAGTTGGGAACTTTAACACCATTCTTATGATCATACCATTCTTTGTATTTGGTTTGGTGCAATTCAATCTTCCTGGTACTCTCTTCAGGGTTGTGGGTTGATACTTTCCCTCCTTCTAGCCAACTAGGGTTGAACTTTGTACACGGCTCTCTTCTGCGGAGGGAGACGAAAGGGGAAATCCCCGTTACTGGGTTAGGAGAGGTATGGTAAGCCCATAGACATTTGCGTAGGTGAGCTTCTACGTCTTGACCATTGCTCACAGCTAACTGTATGTGCTCTTTGATCAATCTGTTAGCCCTCTCAACAAGACCGTTAGCTTTTGGGCAATATAATGCCGTCAGTTCGTGTTTTATGTTCATGTTGTCTAGGAATTCCTTCATGGCCTGGGAGGTGAATTGTACCCCGTTGTCCGTGATCAATATAGAGGGTATGCCTTCCTTCGAAAACACTTCTTTGAGGAACTCCAAGACTGTACTTGTGTTAACGCGATGTACGAATTTCTGGGTAATCCAATGTGAAGTGTAATCTATTAGGACTAACATGAATCTCTTCTGGACACCCAGGTTGTCCATGGGCCCTATGATGTCCATGGCTAGTTTGTTCCACGGTTTGGTTGGTACCTTGACGGGGGCCAGAGGTGCTTTCCGCGGTGTTTTAGACTTGTCACTCTTGGCACAGCTTACACAATCTTTGACTAGTTGTTCTGCCATGGTGTCCATCTTGGGGAACCAGAAGTTCTCCCTGATTCTCCGTTTCGTGATGCTGCGTCCCAAATGTCCTTCATGCGCCAATTCCACTATTCTTTTCCTAAGGTCAGTCGGCGGTATTACTCTGCTTTGGCGGTACACTCTGTTCCCAATGATGCTCAGTTCATTACGAACTTCCCAGTACTCTCTGAGCCCTTCCTCCAGGTCGTTAACCTTGTTGGGCCATCCTTCTCTCGTAATGACCTTGAGTCTGCAAAGTATCTTGTCGCCCTCCATGTGCTTGTCCCATTCTTCTTCCGTGATAGCAGGGTTGTCTACTGTCATGATGGGACTGTCTAGCATCTCTTCCTGGTCCACTGTTGTCAGCGGAGTCCTTGATAAGAAATCTGCGACCCCGTTTTCTTCCCCAGGTACGTACTCTACTTTGAAATTAAAGTTCTCGAGTCCCAATATCCATTTGCCTATGCGGGGAGTACAGTTCTCCATTCCTTTCACTGTAAAAATGGAGGTGAGGGGCTTGTGGTCTGTCCGGATGGTGAAGTTCAACCCCCACAAAAAGAATTTGAAATGTCTTACGGCCCAGAAGCAGGCCAGTGCTTCTTTTTCGATTACCGAGTAATTGCGTTCTGCACTCGTGAGGCACCTGGATGCAAAGGCAATGATCTTCTCTTCTCTGCCTTCTTTTTGTGTCAGTGTGGCTCCTAGTCCTTTATTAGAGGCATCTGTGGTGAGAATGGTCTTCTTCCTAAAGTCAAACGACCCTAGCGCCGGCGAGTCCAAAATTTCCTTCTTCAGCTCGTCCATTACTCTACTGTGTTCTTCCTTCCATGCAAACTCTTCATTTTTCTTCAAGAGATTACGCATGGGTTCACATTTTGCAGAGAAGTTTTGGATGTACTTGGACATGTATTCCATGAGCCCTAAAACGACTTAAGTTCCTCCTTGTTTCTCGGATAGGGGGCATCTTTGACAGCGCCAAGCAGGCTATTTTTGGCCTGAATCCTTTCTTCGGAAATAGAGTGTCCCAAATAGTCAACAGATGACACTCTAATTTTGCATTTGTCCCTTTTTACTGTCAACCCAGCGTCTGTGAGCTTCTGAAATACCGATTTAAGAGTGTAATCATGTTCTCCTATGGCGCGTCCATACACTAGAATGTCGTCTTGGAAACACATTGATCGGTCCACTCCCTTCAAGCTTAGTAGCATAATTTTTTGAAAAACCGCCGCAACTGACGCTAATCCGAACGGCATTCTCCTAAACATGAACGCACCTTGGGGCGTGATGAATGCAGTGAGTGGCCTTGAATCTGGGTGGAGATCCACTTGGTGGTAAGCCATGGATAGGTCAATCACGCTGAAGTACCTTGCCTGGTCCATGGTGCTCAGCATCTCATTGATGTTAGGCAAAGGATGCCTTTCCACCCAAATCTTTTCGTTGAGGCTGCGTAAGTCCACACACAACCGGATGCCTTCGCCATTGGCCTTGGCTGCGATAACTACTGGGGCCAACCATTCGGAGCAATCTACAGGCTCAATGACACCCATGTCACACAATTTTTCCAACTCCTTCTTCAAAGGTTCCCTCATCTGTTGAGGTACTGGACGCAATTTGTGGACCACCGGATTGGTGCCGGACTTCAGTTTGATTCTGTGTTGGAAATCATGTAGGCAACCCAGCTTCTCTTGGAACAACGCTGGAAATTCCTCGCAGATGGTGTCTCTTCCTTGGTTTCCTTCGGTAAGTAGGACTTGCTCCTTACTGTTGGGGTCTAGGATGATGCCTAGTTCCTTTTGGTGTTGCCATCCTAGCAGGTTGGATCCCGATTCGACAATGTATATTTTGCCAAACGCCTTCCTGTCCTTGAATTGTATATTCATTTCCTTCATTCCCATGAGAGGTATAGGTTCTTTGCTATATCCTGTGGGGGAAATGTCCGGTTTCAGCAGGGAACATGCCTTTTGCTCCCCCATATTCTCGAAATCGTTTTTGTTTAACAAAGTGAACGGGGAACATGAATCTGCAAACATGGTAACATTTTTGTTGTTAAGTAATATCTCGCATTTCGGATAAATGGCGTTAATGGAGCCCACATTACTTTTAAGCTGTAATACATACTTCTTTTCGCTCAAGGTCACACATTTTACTTCTCTGTTCTGTGCTTTACTAAACTCCCTCTCACTGTCTTTAGTATGCGGTTCCCCTTCTCTGCATACCCTGGCAAAGTGCCCCCTCCTGCTACATTTTTTACAGGTAACACTTCTGGCCGGGCACTGGGTGTAATTCGCAAAGTGATTGCTGCTACCACACCTGTAACACTTAAAGTTTCTTTCATTGTCTACCATTCTGTTACTCATGCCTCCTTTACTTTTCACTTTGTACACTTCCCCTTCTTCTTCTTCCTCTTGAACACTAGCTATAACCTCCGTGTTGGGCTTCATCTCTTTTATACATTTTGCAGTATGTTCAACGGATTTTGCAATCTCCACAGCTTCTCTCAACCCAGGGTTTTTTGCCAATAGTTTCTCTTGAATACGGGTATTATTGGTGCAGCGCACCAGTTGATCCCTTATAAGAGAATCTGTGAGATTGCCAAATTCGCACAATTGCGTGAGACCCCACAATGCAGCAATATAATTAGAGACCGACTCCTGTTTCCTTGAACTCTATTGAAGAATTTATGTCGCTCTAAAACTACGTTTACTTTATCTCCAAAATGCGTTTCTAACTTCCCCATGGTACGTACAAACAAATCTACATCTTCACCCTCTTCTCCCCCACTTGTTCAGGCAGTGTCTCGTATATTTTCCGTCCTTGTACGCCTAAATTATGAAGGAGTATATGCTGTTTGCGTAACGGAGTGAAGCGTTCCTCCCAATGGCTATGATATACGATTCAAACAACTTGAACCATTCCTTCCAACATATTTCTGGTTCTCCTATTTCGTTAAGGAAAGGTGGGGGTTGGCTCATGCTCGCCGCTGCCATCATGTATATGCTGTGCGGGGAACTCAAAAGAAGGACTTCTGGCAGGGATAGTTTGAAGTACTGTGAGGGAATAAATGGAAAGTACGCTGTGCACAGGAATCTCTCTGGCAGGGATAGTTTGAAGAGAACACTGTGAGGGAGTAACTGGAAAGTACGCTGTGCACAGGATGCCCCTTGGAAAACACAGCAGTGTCTCCCCCCCTCAATTTGCCACCCACAACGAGGACCAGGGGACCACAAGGAAGGTACCCCAAGCAAACCCAAGGCGAAAGTCAAGTATCTTAAGGATGAGGTCAATGGTCACATGGGTGAATTCAAACCCCCCCCCACAAAAGACAGAAATTCACCCTCCTTGACTCAGTACAGTACCTTATGCCACGAGTCCCCTTTGGAGTGGATGAGGAGTAGGATTATGGATTGCTGATCTGGATTTATTTTGGGAGTTGATGAAGCACTGACAGCGGCCAAGAGAGTGCGTGAGACTGCAGGGCTGGAATGCTCACTCGGTCACTTGGCTGACTTACAAACGATGAAATTGACGAAAGTACGCTTCCGAAGCGCACCACAGAGCACTGACAGCGGCCAAGAGAGTGCGTGAGACTGCAGGGTTGGAATGCTCACTCGGTCACTTGGCTGACTTACACACGATGAAATTGACGAAAGTACGCTTCCGAAGCGCACCACAGAGCACAGAAAATTGGAAAGCGGCAACAGGAAATGACTTGGCGGCGTCACGACAACTAGAACGCTCCCTCGTAGACGGCGGTCCCGTAGATCGGCGTCTGACAGGAACTTCTGAGAGGAGGCAATCTGACAGGAACTCCACAACGCTGACTCTGACACTTCGCTGGCAGCCTTCCGAGATCACAATGTTCCTTCTACACGGCGGTCGCTGAGTCAACACGCTTGACAGGAACACAGATTGACATGGATTCCACAACAATGACCCTGTGAACCCCGCTGGCAGCCTTCATGTAACAACAATGCTCCCTCTACACCGCGGTCCATTAATCGACACGCGTGACAGGACTTCCCTAAAGGCAAACGGCAGGATTCTTAAGTAACGATCGCCGACTCCGTATTACCACTGCTTGCAGCAACCAGCACAACGTCCTCCAATTCTCACCTTGTGGACCTCCGCTCATCACCCGCTACTTCGAAGGTGGAAATACGCAAAAGACAGCTAGGATTCCAAGCGGTGAGGAATGTCTAAACTGGTGCACGGGGTGAGTGCTCCTCTGTTCCAAAAGTTGTACGCCAGAATGGAGAATGTCTAATGACTTTGTGAATCTGTACTCACACTTTGGTTGTCTTCTCTTAGTTGCTGACTTGATAGGTTTCCGTTTTCAATTCGCTTCTTCTAGGTTCGTATGGTTTTAATGGTAACTTGGTGTCCGGTAGTATAGGATTCTTCTTCTTGCTGCTTTAAGGAGGGATGGACACCGTACAGGAATATGGATGGAGAGTATACTCAGAGGGGAAATGGCCAAATCTGCCCCCTACGCAGAATATCGTCGCCAGTGTTAGAAGTAATGAAGCAAGAGCCAAGGATAGGGATACTTCTTTATTGGCCATCCATCTCTCCCAACTTACTCAGGTGAACCCAACATTCTAACATGAGCTCTCTCCGGGTGATACCATCAGGATGGGAACGGAGGGGTGGACGGAATAGACCATCTCACATTGTAAGATTACAACAGTGTTGGTAGAAACTTGGCCGATTCCTTCAAGGATGGCCTCTGTAAATGGGCTTGTGATTTTGTGTTGATCCTACAGATGGAAATATTCCTGGGTAGATTAAGTCATTATATTATAACTTTCTGTATTTCAAAAAAACATTTGACAAAAGATCAATATTTCAGTCATGGGTTTGCTTAGTATTAGATTATTCAATTGATTATATATTTAAAGTTGGTCCAAGATGCCCTGTAGCCCTACTTTTGTTTGGTCCAGGATGACCAAGTCGTTGGCATTTTGCAGGATTTGAAGGTTTTGAGTTCTGATGCTGGATGGAGAGGGTCTTCCTCTTGCTAGAGGTGGTGTAATATCTGCCTTACAGAGTAAAAATACCAAAGGGGCAAGCACACAGCCCTGCTTAAGTCCAGTGTTTGTTGCAGTGTGTTCTGTAATGTAACAGCAGGGACCTTTCTCCCAGATTATATTCTTGCCAACCTTATCAAAAGCTGCTGTATAATCAATGACACACATAAAGAGGGGAGGGCCTGAATAGGTGATGGATGTATGTGCCATGTAGAACAGGGCAAAATATTATCCATAGTGCTGCAATTTGCCAAGAAACCAGTTTGATAGAAGGGTATACTTTGTTTTTTAGTTGCCCACCTTTTGAGTTCGAAAAGGATTCTGGCATAAGCTTTTGCCTTTATCTAAAAGGCCTGTGACACAGTAATTGTCGGGTCTTGAACTGTCACCCTTTTTGTAAATGGGGAACAGGATGGAACCTTTCATGATTGTAGTACTTGTGTCATATGAAATGAGCAAGTAAAGAGTGAGTTTAATTTGTTGGACAAACTGTCAACATCCAATTTCTAAACTGAATCTGGGATTCCATTCAGTCTCAGAGCTCTGTGGGCTTTCAAGACCTTAATGCTTGTTAAACTAGAGATATGATGCTAATTATTTCTTGTTGCACTTTACGTGCACAACTGGGATAGAACGAACATTGGTATGAGTTGTGGAGAGCTTTACTGTATCGATGATGGTGGTGACCGATTGGTCAATCCAGTTTTCATGTTGTTTCTTTCGAGAAAGGGAAGTTCAGATTGCAGTTTTTTAATTAACTTGTGTGCCAGGAATTTTTGACTTCATCACAAGCTGAACCTTGATGTTTGGCATGCCAAAAAGTGGATAAGGAGTTGAGTACTTGAAGCAAGATGCAGAGGTTTTTGATGGGGTCTTCTAATTCGACCAACAAATCCTTAGTTGCACTTTGATTCTCCTAGTCCTTTAATGTTTCGTAGTTGGGTAGGCTCCATTTCAATTTTTTCTGTTTTTTAAAATTACTGCTTAAACAAGACTGGCAAACAGCTGGGGTCTCTTCACCTCTTTTGGTATAGAGATCAAAGTAGGAAGACAATGAATAGTTACCACTTTCTGAATGATGTATCATTTGAAACATTGTTCAACTTGAATATATTGATTTACTTGTGAAGGTGTAATCGCTGTTTGAGGATCTTCCATCTGACGCATAAGTGTGTTTTACAGTTTAATCCAGAAGATGATCACCTGAAAATGATTGCAATCTGTTTGCGCAAAGTAAGTTAATTACCCAAAGGAATTTTTTACTGTGGAACAATGGCACTTGTGCCTCCACTTCTCAGAATTCACTGAACAGGATTGGTAATTTTCAGAATGAATTTTTTTTAATGGATTCACAAATCTGTGGTGGATTCTCAAATAAATAGTCCGGCTAATATTTAACCCTTTGAAACCCACCGACTCTTTTTTATTAACTGCTGAAACCAAGCTAAGATACTTAATAGTTATAGGGGCATATTAGCAAGACCCACGTTAAAATTTTCGCCGTTTTAGCGGCAGGAAACTGCCGCTAAAACGGCGATAATGGGCTTGCTAATATGCGTTATAGAATTCCAATAGAAGCCCATGTTAGATGTGCAGGACATCTAACCTGGGCTTCTATTGAATTCCATAACGCATATTAGCAAGCCCATTATCGCCGCTTTAGCGGCAGTTTCCTGCCGCTAAAACGGCGATAATTTTAACGTGGGTCTTGCTAATATGCCCCATAGTTTTTCTAGTAATTTTCTACAATGTTTTCCCTTTAGTTGGGAGTATAGACTCCTATGGGAGTTAAAATGGGAAATGTCTCTGCATTTAGTTCACACTCCAGTTGGGTCTGCACAAAACTTTTTATGATGAACCAAAATCAGATAAATATATTTTTTATAAAGTTTTGTACCACTTAATAAAACTGCACCAAACTTAATAGCAAAACAAAAAACAGCTTTTCAGTGGAAACTCAGACTTAACTATAAACATTGCTATCACAGCATTGCTGATATGTTTTCTCTAAAATAACTAAATTTGGAAGGAAGTTAAGATTAACTAACAAGTTAATAGTGATTTTCCCATAAAATTAAAAAGTCATAAAATTCATGAATTAAAGTGTTGCTTTCACTTGTTTTCCAATTGTACTGCACTTGGGGGCATATTATCAAGGGCTGGCGATATAATTATCGCCGCTTTAGCGTCCGATTTTGGGCGAAAAGCGGCGATAATTATATCGCAATATCATCAAGGACACGCTAGCGCGTGTTTCCTTGATGTAGAGCCCGTTTTTTCACAGCCTCGCCTTGCATCGCTAATGAGATGCAAAGAAGGCGTGGCTGTGAAAACAACACATGTTAATATCGCAGAGGCAGCTTCGCGATATTAACAAGGAGGTGCAGCGATAAAAAAATCGCGCTACCTCAGCTTTAACTCAGGAATTTAACGTCTGTTAAATTCCTGACTTAAGCATACTTTTCATGGGAGATGGATTCTGCTGATACGACCACAGGGTCGTATCAGCAGGAATATCGCCGTTTTGCAGGGAACATCGCTGGAAAACCAGCGATGTTCCCTGCAAAACGGCGATTTCCCGCTATCGCTGGAATTCTTATCGCCCTGGAGTAACGCGTTGTTAATAACGCGCTACCAGGGCGATAAATTCCAGAGATAGACGGCGATAATTATCCTAGCGCTAAGCGCGCTTTGCGATAATTATCGCCGTCCCTTGCTGATATGCCTCTTAATTCCTACCAGAGCATACACTCGTCACAATGTCCGACATATTTTCAAACACAGAGTAATACACTACACAATATAGCACATCGTTAACTATACAATGGAGAAGTGTGGTGCAGCGGCCAGGGCAGCTGATTTCGGAGCACCGGGATCACGGTTCGATCCCCGGCTCTGGTGGCAGCGCAGCTCAGCACCATGTGACTCTGGGCAATAGCTCACTTAGGGGCATATTATCAAGAACGGCGTTAAAAATTATCGCCGGTTTAGCGGCAGAAAACTGCCGCTAAAGCGGCGATAATGGGCTTGATAATATGCCCTTGAGAATTCCAATAGAAGTCCATGTTCTGGTGTCAACATGGGCTTCTATTGGAATTCTCCAGGGCATATTATCAAGCCCATTATCGCCGCTTTAGCAGCAGTTTTCTGCCGCTAAACCGGCGATAATTTTAACGCCGTGCTTGATAATATGCCCCTTAATTTCCACGACGGCCCCCAGCGCCTTGAGACCCGTAAGGGTGAGTAGTTCGCGCTTTACAAATACGGATTTATTTATTTTATTTTTATTATACAATCAACATCATACACCAAGAAACCCACAATAATATGTCAACACACTATTTTTCTTACATGAGTTCACTCACTATTGTATAACAAATCACACACCATCATATAAACACCCACCCAACATCATACATAACTCCATACTCACCATAGAATTTTTGCACAGCCATCGGTAGGTACACTCACAAACCCCAAGACAACCACACAGTCATGTTCATACACCCACATCAACAACCTGTGGTTTTTTTTACCAAATATCAAATGCCTACACATCCAGCATCATACACGCACACACACAATCACCATCATATGCCAACACACTTAGGGGCATATTCTCAAGGAGCCATCGCCGATTTATCGGCACTTTAGCGCCGCAAAAGTGGCAATAGACTTATCGCCCCATTCACAAGCTGGTGCAAACTGCCGACATCGCCAGTTTTCCCGCGATAGCTGCCGCAAAACACATCGCCACGAATGAGAGCGACAACTAACGGTAATGATATGCAGAGTAGGCGTTCCCGTGTAAAAATACACGAAAACACCACTTCGCGATATTCTCAATGACCAGCCAGATCGGCGATGCGATCCAAAAACAGGCGATAATGCGCGTTAGCAGCAGGGATTCAACACCTGCCTCTTACTGGTGTTAAGCAGGACGATAACCTGCAGTATGAAAGGGAGCCCAGCCTAGTGCCACATCTGAAGACCAACACATGTCATGGAGCTACTGACCATGCAGCTCGGAGACCCAAGAGGACCACAACACCCACCGCCACCATCCCCAGGACCACCCCCCCCGGACTACCACCGAGGCAGCGCAGAACAAGACAGCTGACCTTCCCAAAACAAAAGACACACAATTGATGGACGGAATGCAAAACAAATCAAAACATTCACCCCCAGTCAAGAGATCTGGGTTAAATCAATCATTCTTTTGCTCACCATGCCACCCCAGTTTAGACCTGGCCATATGCAAATCCGTCTTGACCCTGTGCCTCATGGGAACAGTCCAGCCCGAACTGCCAAGCCAGGTCCTCCCTGGACCGGAAACAAGCATCCTAGGACCGGTTTCAGGGTTTCACCCTTCTTCAGCCAGGATAGCTTGATTCCAGTGGCACAGTGAGCCCAGGACTCACGTCTGGGCATACCTGACACACTTAGGGCGAGAAAGCAAAGACACACAATTGATGGACGGAATGCAGAACAAATCAAAACATTCACCCCCAGTCAAGAGATCTGGGTTAAATCCATCATTCTTTTGCTCACCATGCCACCCCAGTTTAGACCTGGCCATATGCAAATCAGTCTTGACCCTGTGCCTCATGGGAACAGTCCAGCCCGAACTGCCAAGCCAGGTTCTCCCTGGACCGGAAACAAGCATCCTAGGACCGGTTTCTGGGTTTCACCCCTCTTCAGCCAGGATAGCTTGATTCCAGTGGCACAGTGAGCCCAGGACCCACATCTGGGCATACCTGGCGCACTTAGGGCGAGAAAGCAAAAGACACACAATTGATGGACGGAATGCAGAACAAATCAAAACATTCACCCCCAGTCAAGAGATCTGGGTTAAATCCATAATTCTTTTGCTCACCATGCCACCCCAGTTTAGACCTGGACATATGCAAATCAGTCTTGACCCTGTGCCTCATGGGAACAGTCCAGCCCGAACTGCCAAGCCAGGTCCTCCCTGGACCAGAAACAAGCATCCTAGGAGGGGTTTCACCCCTCTTCAGCCAAGATAGCTTGATTCCAGTGGCACAGTGAGCCCAGGACCCTACATCTGGGCATACCTGGCGCACTTAGGGCGAGAAAGCAAAAGACACACAATTGATGGACGGAATGCAGAACAAATCAAAACATTCACCCCCAGTCAAGAGATCTGGGTTAAATACATCATTCTTTTGCTCACCATGCCACCCCAGTTTAGACCTGGCCATATACAAATCAGTCTTGACCCCTGTGCCTCATGGGAACAGTCCAGCCCGAACTGCCAAGCCAGGTCCTCCCTGGACCGGAAACAAGCATCCTAGGACCGGTTTCGGGGTTTCACCCCTTTTCAGCCAGGATAGCTTGATTCCAGTGCCATTGGCAGTGCTGCGGATCAGTTACCGGCCAAGCTTCCGCCTTGCCAACGTCACCTGCGTTCAGCCTGTGTTATATTGTCGATCATGCATATTCGAGTGGTCCATGGATGTCTGCCTATCCAACAGGACGGTAGCTGAACTGGATCTTGACATGTGTGTGCGCCCCCTGTTGGCCCATGACCAGGAGTGTCACCGTGATACCCGTTTATGGGATGCCTTGATACTTGGCATACATGCTGGCAGCTGGACCTGGGAGATTGCACGACTCCTCGTGTGCAGTGACCACATTGAACCGCTCCCCTATTGGGCCGTAGTGCTAATTGGTGGAAGGGGGTATATGCAGCACATCTGTCCTGCTAATGGATCGACTCACCGTCCTGTTTGATGAAGTCGACAACGACCTCATGTTGGAAATGATAGCCTACGAAGCTGCAATCGCTTTCATGGACGAGTGACTACGTACCTGCAGCCACAACAGATTGGAACCCATTGCACATGTCCCAACACCTTGTTGCATCTTGGAGATCTGGTCACATGTCCCACGAGAACAGTGGACATGGCTGCATTCGCCTGGACTCCGAATACATGAGCGGACAACAACGCAGGTTAACACACACCTGTGAAAGGTGAGGCACTCCCCCGGAGTGGACAGCGGCGCTTGGCAACGTTCCTCATCCTGACATACTGCTGCATTGTTCTGCATGTTGTGGCACTTATCTTGCCCGTACTGACACGCATATGCTAATAAAGTCTACGCACCTTCACTTGTATTCAACTGTGATGATTGTTGATTTGAATGACAATTTGTGTCTCACTGCCTATCTGGGTCACGGCCATACATGCGCATTGATAGCATTACCAAGGGAGTACCTTTTTGTGGAATCACTGTCCCTACATTCGTCAATACTTTCATGCATAATTGATCAGGGCCATGACACATCAGTGTGAATTTGAATGTTTTATTCGCATTCAGTGGGGTGTTTAAGCTGGACCTGTACAGGGCCATATAAACCCCACTTTACATTGTTGCCCCGTGGAGGGCCAGCCAGAGTCCATTAGGGATTGACAAGTTCATCAGAAGAGGAAGACTTCAGTCCGCAGTGTGATTGCTGTGTCATTGGTAACCAAACAAAACATGGCAGTCCCTGTCGAGGTCCAAGGTGAGTGTCGCTGAGTGTATCGGAGGACAGTGGAAGGTGTTATTCCAGGGCATGATGCAGAGGGCAGAACCAAGCTGAGACAGGCCATATGGCGGAGATGAATGCTACCACTTCATTCTTACCACAAAGCCAGATTCATCATCATCTTCGTCCTCTGATGTGTCAGGTGCCTCACATGTGGGTGGTGGTGTTTAGTCTGCATCACTGTGTAGCACTGACACTTCAGGGGGTGGAAATGTGGATGGAGTAGTAGCAGCAGCATCCATCCGCGCCAGGCCTTGTGGCGGCAATGCCATGACGAGGATCTGCAGGGCATGGAAGATCACAGCTACATCTCGCTGGTGTGCAGCCTTGGCAAACATTCTTTCCGCCTGCATCCGCTCCATGTTCAACATGATCCTCCGCATGTGTCCCAACTCCCAGCTGACATCGCTGGAGCCACTCTGACTAGACAGTTGTTCCTGGCTCAGAGTCATGACTCCAGCGATGTCAGCCATGGATTGTTGGAGAGTATGGAGTGGACAGTGGGTGTCCGTTAGGGACTGTAAGTGGTCCCTGATGGGACGTAGACACCCACGTATGGCATCTAGTTTGGCTGCCATGAGGTCGAACCCCACCCGCAGCTGATCAGCCATCTTCTCCTGGCACCCTAACACACGGCATTGGAATGCCATGTGTTGGTCGTGGGGGTCCTGGGAGACAGCCGTGCTGGTGGGTGCTTCCTGCTGTGTGGTCTGTGCAGGGGGTGGGGTTTCCTCGATGCAGCTGGGCTGCACTGCTCCTGGAGGTGGGGTGCCGAAGCTGTCCATGGGCTGTTGGAGGGCGTCAGTGTCGATGTTGGGGTGGTCCTCTTCATCATCAGTGCTGAGTTGTTGTGTCTGCTCTGCAGGAGGTGTTGATTCTCCCTCTGCAATGTGAAGGGGAGATGCAGATTGACATTGTGTTCACATGTATGTTGACGCATTGTACAAGTTTCCTTACAGACTGCATGACAATGTACATTGTGACTGTTTGTGAGGAGATGCCTATGTGATGCGGGACAGTTGACATTTCTACACCATCAGGGATGTGAGGTTGTACTTGTACATTGTCATCTCACAGTTTCCTGCTATGCCAAATGTGAATGGCCATTTTCTACACACAAGCGGAGGCAGTTGTGTCCTCTGTTCTGTTGTGAAAGTGTTGCAGTTTGTACCACATTGTTGTCAATGTTGAGGTGCTCTGATTCTTATGTGTGTGTGCTGCATAGTGGGTATGTAGCCCCTTCAGCTCTGATTTTGCTGGCCCTTCTCCCTTTCAGGCGGTGTGCCTTTCACTTCTGTGCTTATACAGTGCTGAGATGTTGCAGACATGGGTAAATTGGGCTCTTGGTCGGAGTTGTGACTCTTGGGCATGGTTTGTCCGCAGATGTGCTCTACTCAATTGTGCATGTGTGCCATTGTGCCCATCTCCCCCCTGTCCCCCCAGTCCCTGGTCGTTACTCACCCTGTTGCTGTTGGCTCAGGTCGTGTTGTGCAGTGTCCGGTCCCCCAACTCCTGCCACCGTCTCCCCAATGATGACTCGGGTCACCATTTCCTCTATCTCATCCAGCTCCTGGTGTGTCGCTGGACTCCCACCTCCAGTCTGCATTGCTGCTTTCAGGTTGGCTGCGGGTTTCAGCTTGGTTTTGCGCTTCACAACATTCCAGCGCTTCTTGCAGACCTCCACTTCCCTTCTCTTCACTCCGACTGCATTCACCTTGGCCAAGATGGACTGCCATATAGTATTTTTAGTTGCTAATGACACAGTGGAGGTGATGAACAGTTGGTGGTGGTGTTCTATCACCTCCGTAATGAGGATCTGGTTTTCCTGTATACTGTAAGGCGGGTTCCTCTTCTTCTTCTCCTTGCCCTTCCCTGACCCCGAGGTCCCAGGCTGGTCCTCCGTGGGGCTTGTGGGGTTCTGGTTGTCCTCTGTACTCGCTCCGGCTATCTCCATGGTGCTTCGCAGTTGTTTGTGTTTTGTTTGTGTGTTTTTGTTGGCGCTTTTCTAGTAGTTTTTCCCGCCTGACTTGTGGGACTTGCAGGCCTGGCGCTGCTTATCGCTGTATTTTTTTTCGCAGTTGGGCCCATTGCAACTTTTTTCACGTTAGGCTTTAGATTTTTATCGCTGTCCCGGTGATTTTATCGCGGACATTTGACGCGTTATCAGGACACTATCGCATGTTACCGCCGTGTTGAGAATGGGACGTTAACACAGAGTTATTTTCCCGCGATGGACGGCGATATGTGAAATTGCGTTAACCTATTTTGGCGATGATTATCGCACGTTCTTGAGAATATCCCCCCTAATATCATACATAGAAGCACCCACCATTATACACCCACATATCAGCTTCATATGCCAGCACATCAACGATCATGCACCAACCAAACTTAGTCACACCATCATACAACCTTTTATACACTTAGAAACATATTCAATGATTCATTCAAACACATTTTATTCCATTCTTTCCCAAGTAATAGGAAGTCACACCCAGCCACAACAATACACCCACAAAGTCACTATTACTGTAGGGACATTCCAACTGATCCCCCATTGCGAAGGCACCCTATTCTGGGGGCTTTTCGAGCCCGGGGTGTCCTCTGTAATGACGAGCCAGGACAACACCTGACTTTTACATGAACTCCTAAGCACAAAGAGACCGATCATCGTGGCCACTTCCGGTGGAGCTGCCTAGTCAGCTATAGAGGAGATCGGCTCTAGGTCACCCCTTGACCGTCACCTACCCAGCCGGACTTTGGACATAGTTATCCTCTGTCTCTACCCCTACCATTGAATCTGTGAACTTGCCATCGACCGTTGAGACCTTGCACTCTGGCCGATGCCCGGTGGAGCCACCTGTTAGCTGAAGAGGAGATGGGCTGTGGATCCCCACTCGGCCGTCACCTACCCAGCCGGACTCTGGGCAGACGTTCCTTCGTCTCTCTGTCATATCTCCTCCTACCCCTTCACCCTACCCCTTCCCCTCTATGCTCCCTTCTTCTTGCCTTCTATCCCTTTAATGTTTTTCTGTTGAGACCTAGCTATTTGACCGATGCCCGGTGGGGCTACCTGATAGCTGAAGAGGAGATGGGCTCGCGGATTCCCCTCAACCGTCACCTACCCAGCCGGACCTTGGGCAGACTTTCCTTCGTCTCTCCGTCGTATCTATACCCTACCCTTTTTCCCCTTACACCCTTACCCTTCTCACTCCACTTTCCTTTTCTTCTATGCTCCTTAAATGTTTTTACTGGTATCATTGGTAACTTGTAACTGATGTAAGTTTGCAACTATGTGGAACCTTATGTAAAGCGCTCTGATACCTTCGGGTCTAGCCAGCACTATATAAAAATAAATAAATAAATAAATACATGCCACTACACTGACTACCATATATTCAAACAGACCCATCATAAATGCGCAGGCCTACCATCATATAGCCACATATCCAGCATTATAGGCCAACACACCTTCATGTACCCAAGCAGCCGCCTTTTACCACTGTTTTACATTGTCAGTCCATGAACCTAGTAATGCCATCATACTTTGCAAGTGTGTAAAACATGAACAATTAGGCCAGATTTATCAATCTTCCACACAATGTAGCAAGTCAACTTGCTGCACTGCGCTGCACTGGGTTAAAGGGAGAGGGCAGGAATGTGCCATATTTACCAATATATGACACATTCCAGAACTCTGCCTTTGCTGGTGTGTAATCTGCTGCCTATCACCAACACAGGCACCAGTGCGCCATGGTGCAAGGGAGCCTGCAATGCAGGCAGGATTAGTTTTGTAGAGGAAGGGACACCTTCTTGAACAAAAACAATCCTCTGAGGATTATTCCTCTTTCTAAGCGTGCTGCAGAATGCAGTACACTTAGAAAGAGGAAACAACGAGGAGAAATAAAGATATTTCTCCTTGTTGCACCTTTCATTGGAAAGCATAGCATTTTGACGCATTCCCAAATTTACCATTCTTAGTAAATCTGGGAATGCACCAAAATCCATGTGTGGATGCTTAGGAACACCCAATGCCTTCCCAGGGCAGAGTAACGCAAGGCAGCAACTTGTTACACATTGTGTTACTCTAGATTTACCAAGCAAAGCAGGGCCACGCAAGGTGGCCTTGCGTAGCTTGGTAAATCTGACTTTAGTACTGCGTTGCCCGTGCGACTCCATGCATGACAAAAAGGCAACATAATACCATGATAATATGGCCCCTAGTCTCTAAAGGACATTACAAAGGGGTTAGGACATTATGTGAAGCCAGCACCTTAGCATGTGAGTTTCTTGACTTCTTATTTCTTATTGTGAAACTCTTAACATATTACTCATCCTTAACAGCTTTTGAACTTTAACATTTTAAGGAGTTTCATTGTTTTTATTGCTTTTGTGTGTTTGTTGAGTAGACATATTATGTTGGGTGTGCTGGAGCATGATTTTGGTTGTCTGAAGCTATGATGAAGGGTGTTTTGGCTCATGGTGTTGGCTGGCAGGATATTTGATTATGGACCTGTTTGTGTCTGATGGTAGATGGGTGGATGTGTTGAAGTATGGCGTTTGTGTGGGTGTATGATACTGAATGGGTGGACACATAATGAGTGTGTTTGAATATGATGGTGAGGGGGTTGATATACCATATTGTTTGTTTCAATGTTTGGTTTTGGTTGTGTTTGCACACGATGGTGAGCTTGGGGGCCTGTGATGTTGGTTGTGTGATAGTATGATGTTAGTAGTCTGGACATATAATGGTGCATCTGTTGCTGCATTAAAGTGGCTATGGTGGTGATATGGCTGGTGGTGGTAATGTTTAGGGTAAAAATGGGAGTCAGTGTAATGGTACTAGCCATGGTGAAGGTAATGATTGTGATTGTAGTGGTGTTCACAATGATAGTAGAGTTAACAGTGGAAATATTGGCATTGGATGGTGAGTGGGTTGGCATATGATATTGTTTGTGGCAAACTGTGATGGTGGTAGCTATAACATTTGGAGCATTTGGTTACATTATAGAAAATTGTGTTACATTTTAGAAAAGGTTGGTAAATAAGTCAGTTAGATGAAAGAAGTTATGTTTTTTATGATATTTTCTTTTTCATCCAGGAATTGTTTGAAATTTCACAGATTTTTTGGTGAGTGTTAGACTTAACACCCTAGGGCAGTAGTCCCCAAAATATTTACCTTCATTCTTCCTATTTGCTGAATTTGTTTTGTTGGCTTTAGGGCTATGTGCACTTACCACTGCTAACCAGTGCTAAAGTGCTTGTGATTTCTCCCTAAAACATAATAAATTTGGCATACACCAAATTACCACATACAATGTACTTGTAAGTCTATAGTAGATGATACTACATGTACCCAGGGACTGTAAATTAAATGCTACTAGCGGGCATTCAGTGCTCATTGTGCCTCTCAATAAAGTAGCACTTTAAACAATGTCTCAAGCCTCCACTGCAGCCTGTAGGGTAGTTTTAAACTGCCATTTAGACCTGCCAAAATAAACGTTTTACCAAGCCCATACCTCCTTTTTTAATACTTATAAGTCACCCCTAAGGTAGGCCCTAAAAGCTCCTAGGCCAGGGCGCATGTATTTAAAATGTGGGAAATATGGGTTTAAGTTTTACATGTCCCATAGACTAACACTGGAATACCTTATTACATTTAACAAAGTGCTAACTTCAGATTGGAAGCATATAGAGAAATACTTATTGAACACTTTTGAATTGTAATTTAAAATCCTCTTTAATGGTAAAGCCAGCTTTTAAGTAACAATTCTAGAAATGCCACTTTTATAAAATTGTAATTTCTGTGCCCAAATAAACAGTGCCCTTCTGCCAGTAGCCAGGGGCACATGACTGTGACAGTCCTAACTGTGATGGGTGTGTTGATTCCTTCTAGACATGGGGACAAAGGGGCTTAGGTGTGGGCAGGTCTGCCATCTTGGCAGGATGGCACAGGTAGGATTTTTACTCAGCCCTGATTATACTGCAGCACACACAAGGGACCCTGACACCAGGTTCAACCTTGTTTGTCACCCTAGACAGTTAGGAGCCAAACCCAGAAAGGACAGGTGAACTGGACATAACTAGTTTGGGAGGGAGTTAGGGGTTGCCCCCCACGCAAAGGTTGGCACTGAGAATAAATGTTGGCTCTCTCAGACCCCAAATCAGTCCACTCCTGGACCTGTGGAAGACTCAGAAGAAGAAGGACTGCCCTGCTGCCTTGGTGTTAGAAGGATTGCCCTTCTGCCCTACTGCCTGAGGAAGGAAGATTGGGCCTTCTCCCTTTAACCCAGGACTACCAGAGTGACTCGAAGGGCTGGATGCTGGCCTCCTATGTAAGCTAAAGGGAACAACAAGCTTCGGAGGCCCTGCATCTACCAGCTGACCAGTATCAGCTGGACCAGCTAACTGCTGCTGGCCCTGCTGGAGTGAATCCTAGCCCCCAAGTGGTGCCCCCCAAGGTCCTGGACCCTTGGTGTGGGATTAAAGTGTATCTCTCCTACCTAACCCTAAAAGCTGGAACTCAGAAACCTTTCTGTGAAGTTTTGCTCAGAGAACCGGCTTGGAACCAGGACCTACCTGCAATCCAATCCAACGAATGCACATCGCTGGTGGGACCGAATTTACCTCTGCTCCCACTATGTTTTTCTCCATAGGAGAAAATCCTCTTCAGCATGACTTCTCGATGACAGTATCTAGCCCCGTGGGGCCCCCTTCAGCTGCAGCCTCCAACCGAGTCCCGCTGGGGTAATCTGAGCACCTGAAAATCTTCTAAGTCCAAATGTAGAAATCTTCACCGGGTTTGATGACAACTGGCACCCTATTGACGAAGATGACCTCCTCGGCCTGAAAATTCATCTTTTCCATCTCGTTGCTTTTCTTGATTTCATTGACGGCTTCATTGAGACTTCGTCCAGCGTCTCCCTGACATCAACAACCTCCTCTTTGCCTACAGCCTGCTGCCTGGCGCTGCTGAAGACTCTACTCTTCTCCAAGAACTTTTCAAGAAAGTTTCTAAGTCAGAAGGTAACTTTTAGGTGAGGCAAACCTATTACTTGTAGCCTACCCAGTTGTCATCACGGTCAAACTTAACTTGTGACTTTGACTCACGCAACAAGGTAACTGCTGTTAGCGCTTTGTTCTTTTCTTTGCAATTTTTCACCAAAATCTTTAAAAATCCATAATTCCAGTTCTGCTAGTTAGAATTTATTAAAATTTACTCTTGTTTTCTAAATTGGTTTGGGACTTTCCTTGTGTTGTGAAGTCAGTTTATTACTGCTTGAGAGCTGCATAAATACTTTAATCAAGCCTGATACATTTTGCGCCAAGCTACCGGAGGGTTATGCTCAGGTTAATTTACTGACTTTTTGTGGCTCACTCTGTCAAGGATTGTGTTTATTTGAGTGGGGTTTCCACCCCTCTCAACTAATAACCCAATTTCCTACAGTGATGTGTAATTATATTCTTGTTTCAGCATTTAGTCTATACCTGGAACGTAGAAGGAGCCTATCATGTAATTTGCTATTCTCCTTAATATACTAATTTGTTTTTTCTTGCTCTCAAATAAACAAATCAATAAAATAATTAATCAAAAGAGAAACGTGGTTGATGAGCATCAAGTTGTTTTAAAGCAGAGGCAGTGCAAAACAACTCTGACCCACACTAATATTAGTAATAATGGAGTGAGTCACAACGTTTTGTTTTGCCTCTAACATCACCATATGTGCATAAAAACATCTTACATACATAAAATACCATGAATTCTGATTATATAACTCAGGACTGGCGTAGGAAATTGATTATTTGGTTAGCTAAAAACTTTCACTCCATTTGACAAACCTTCACAAATCTTTCCTCCCAAAAAATTCTCTTCCACCTCAGCTTCTTCCTGGAAAGTTTCAGGGGGTTCCACCAAGTGGGGTCGAGCAAAAAGGGGGGTCTCAAAACGTGTTCCTCCATGCAATTTTCCATACAAAAAATTAACAGTGATTCTGCAAAATTTCTGGATGAAATTAGACCAGATTTGGCAGAAAGTTAGACCTTGGTCCAGAAAGCATACTTTTTGTGATTTGGTGTAAATCAGCTCAGCCGTTTGAGATAAATTAACCTTCAAATTTAATAGATATATACTAGTGACACCATACAAAAGAGGGAGTACAGAGGAAGTATCAAGGGAAAAAACAACCAATGAAGCATTCTGATTGGGTGGTCGTACAAAACCGAGTGCTGTGATTGGCCAGCTGCAACATAAAGAGAAATGTTGTGGCCACCATTTTAGGAGTCGGGAACTTGGTACCTGTGTTCTGATCATTAAAATAAAACAACATATAGTGGGTCAGGGTAAGGGTGCCCTGACCCCCTTGTCCTTGTTTGTGTGGGGGGGGGGGCTTTGAAGGACCCTCCCACATGGGTCAAAGTACAAAAATATTTTTTTTGCGTTGCTGCGGACTTGTAGTACTCTCCCTGGACTCAGAACTGCTCACAATTTTCAGGAGTACCATGAAATTAATGCAGTATTGCAGTGGAACCAAAAACAACTGTGCATAGTAGCTCACCTAGTGGGGCGTGGATCGCTGGAGGGACTGGACTCTATTCACAGTTTACATCCCGGCATTCACTATGAGTACTTACGAGCTTGCTCACCTAATGGGACTTGCGCGTCTGAAGGGAGTAGTCTATACGCACAGTCTGCACACTGAGCGCTGACTGTGCGTAGATAGGGGTTTGCCCACCTAATGGAGCTTGCAGCTTTGGAGGGAATGGGCTCTACACACAGTCTGTGCACTGAACACAAACTGTGCATTGTAGAGGCTTGCCCAGCTAATGGGGTTTTGGTCGCATAAGGGAGTGGGTTCTACGCACAGACTTTGCACTAAACACAGACTGTGCATAGTAGGGGTTGTCTACCTAATAGGGCCTGAATCTCTGGAGGATATGGGCTCTATGCACAGTTAATGCTCAGTGCGCTGACTGTGCATAATAGAGGCTTGCTCACCTAATGGGGTTTGGGTCTTTGGAGAGAGTGGGCTCTAGCAAAGTCTGCATACTGAGTGCTGGCTATGCGTAGTACAGGCTTGCCCTCCTAATGCGGTATGCAAGTCTGGAGGGAGTGAGCTCTACACACACAGTCTGTGCACTGTGTGCTGATTGTGCATAGCAGGGACTTGCACATCTAATGGGGATTGGGTCTCAGGAGTAAGTGGGCTCTGCACACAGAGTTCATACTCAGCACTGACTATGCATAGTAGGGGTTTGCCCACCTAAAAGGGCTTTGGTCCCTGGAGGGAGTGAGCTCTATGCAAAGTTTGCGCAGTGAGCGCAGACTGCCTAGTAGAGGTTTGCCCATGTAATGGGGCTTCATAGTGAATTGGGGGTGCACTGTCTATAAAGAGCTATGCTTTAATGTTTTAATTTTTTGTGGGTCTCTCACGGTCCTGTGGGTCACTCAACAGAGTTTGGTGACTCAAAAATATATATTTTTTATTTCACAAATGGTGGTGTCCCTCTGGACACAGATGTGAGTAACAAGGACCCCCTGACAAATTGGTAAAACAATTCCTAGGACAGGGTAAATATACAGTAAAAGATAAACTCCTAGGCAACTAAACAGTATAATATATAACTCAATATTATTGGGCTCAGTGTAACAGATCAAAACTGCACAAATATATTTCAAATTATTTAATCTTCAATTTTCAAATTCATATTAATCATCTTCATTATTTAAAAATACCAGAAAAAAAGACAATATTTATTCAAAACATAATTTCTTTTCATAAAAATACAATAAAAACCAAAATGTGGCAGTAGTTAAGTCTTCGACGCGCGTTTTGGCGTGAAATGCGCTTTCGTCAGGAATTGCCACAACTTTATATTTAGGCGGATGGTAGATAGCATAGGACTGGATAGGCTAGGTGTAACACGTTTCTTGTTTCTGGTGCATTAAAATCTTTCGAATTCTCAATGTTTCATTCCTCTTCTGATGAGATATTTCCGAGAGTATATTAACGTTTCCTGATTTACGTTAAAATTCCCTCTCGTTTCTTAAAATCTTAATCTGTGTACTTCAATATTGTCTGGTATAAAATCACGATCAACAGTAAATATAGATAGTCCACAATAATGGCGAACACCCATTAGCTGAAACGCCGCTTTTCACACCTTAAATAAGATACTTGGAGTTTGTCTGATATAAAATGATGAACTAAACGTATCAGGGTAGTCCGCATGGATGGCGCACACCCATTAATTGAAGTACAGCTTCTGTGCTAAAATACTTCTTTACATCGGGGTGCCATGCTCAATATCTACTGGCTTCTCCTTGATCGCGTTACTGGCATCCTCTGGACACAACCAGGCCTGGGGTTTAGGGTATCCCTACCCTGCCCCCTTCTGAATGTTTATATTTTTATTTTCAGGACAATGGTCCCTGTGACCTGTAATGGCTGCCACAACATGTCTGAAACTGTTGATGCCAGCCAGTCAAAGCACAATTTCCCATGGAACCGTCTTGCAAAGAGGCCGATGGAAAAACAAAAGCCTTCTCAGCCAATCCGAAGGCTCTATTTTTTTTTTATTTTGGTCTATCTGGATCAACTGTTATTAAATTCATAAATTTTTAGCCTTCATTTCTCAAAATCTACTGAACAGATTCTCACCAAATCACAAAAAGCACACTAAAGACAAAACAGACAAACAAAAAGATATAGCTTTCTGCCAAATTTGCTGTAATTCTGTTCAGCTGTTTTGGCTGTAGCAATGTCTAAAATTCCCTATGGAAATTGCATGGGGATAAAGTGTTTTGGGACCCCCACTCACCTTCTCATTTCTCCCTTGACAGATCACCCCGAAATGTTTCAGGAAGGAGCTATGGAGAATGAACCTATTTTTTGAAAGTTTTGTTAAGATTTGACAAACAGTTCCACACTTATTAGCAAAGCACAAAATGCTTTTCCTATGGAAACTCTGACCTAACTATAAATACACAGTGATAACCGCTATATATATAAGCACGATTACACTGAAGGAAGAATACTGACCTTTGCAAGAAAGAATTATGTTTTTCATAAAGTAGTGCAGCAAGAGGATACCCAGAGAAAACAAGACAGTATTTCTACAGTCTCTAGTTCGTATGTCAGTATGTAGTGTAGTTCCTATTTCCCTAATAGGCTCTGCGCATTGGAATAATATAATCTATAGGTTTGACGTAGGACTAAGGTCGGTATGTCCCTATCGATTATATTAAACTTAATTACCTGTGCCAGCTAGCTCAGAGGCCACTAGAAACTCCTTGAGAACAAGAAGGGAGTAGTTTCTGGCAACCGAAAAATATGACAACTTTGTTTCCCTTTAAAAGCGGAACATATCTCAGAATTGTGGAAACAATAGATAACAGTTTCACTCATTCAATCGTGCATGCTTAGTTTCTGCAGAGTTACACAGAAAGGAAAGACGGGCGTTTCAATAAAAGGGTTTTATTGAACAGTCTTGTTTCTCGTGTAAGAGATATGTGCTGTTATGATCACAAGACAGTATGCAAGATAAATAATGTACAGTGTAAGCAGTAGGAATAAATAATACTGCGCTAGCATTATCTTTTAGCATATATTCACGTACATAAATAACATGAGCTAAAAATGCGAGTACTCATACGATGCGTCTCTAAGCTAGTTCTACCCCAGTGTACCTAACCTAGACTAGGTGTAGGGAAGAGTAGAAGTAGGTGGAGTATTCTCTAGTCTGGTAAACTAAGAGTGTGTTGAGTCTAGTATGCCAAGAGTCCCTCTAGGATCTAGTCAGCTCCATACCTTGAGAATGAGAGAGGTGGGAATCTCCTGCCGGATCTTGGAACTCTAACACCCCGCGAAGGGAGTCAGAACACTGGAAGCTGGATTCGTCTGCGTGCAGGAATGACAGCGTCTTCTCAGTGCGTCAGGCCGGGATACGGGCTCCTCTGAAGTCGAGGTCTCCTCTAACTTGCTTGGGCAAGGGAAGGTATATTTATACCTGGTAGGTGTCATGGAATGTTAGCATTGACGTGAAGTCGGACATAGGAAGACGTCAGGAATGAACCCTCAAGGTATAAAGGTTCATACATAATAGATGAGTTCTTGGAGAAATCAATAGTCCTCTGCTAGGGGAACTCACGAAGCTTGAGGGTCTGGTTTCTAAGAACTCGTTGTGACATTAGGGTGGACGGATGTCGGTGACCATGCCTGTATTTGGAGTGCACGGTTAATGCCTAAATAAGGACAGGGATTCTATGCCTATATAAGGGCAGGGCGAATTGTGCCTATATAAGGACATGATTCAGGAAAACCTATATACGGACCCCTAAAGCGGAATACAACACCCACTCCATCTTCTATGGAACGATAAGACTAAATGCTAACCATTTTGAAATGCTAAACATAAAATTGAGTACCACATATCGCTAAAAACATTTGTAAAAGCATTTTAAAAGAAGCTCAAAATTGTTGAAATGCAATAGGTACTGTACATTTTAAGCATTGTTTTCATTCTAAGCATATAACAGAAGTGGAATGCAATGGGAATGAAACAGTAATATATACATATGATGAAATGGTCGATAAGTTCTTACAATCAAAGCCATTGCATATCATGGAATTAAATGAAATGTTAGACAAGTAAGGTGACAATGTGTCCCTGGAAGTATTCAAAGAAGTCAGTTTTATAAGACTAGTTCTACTGTAAGCAGATTGTTCATTTGCCATGTCTTTCAGAAATTTAAAAAAGAAAAAAGTTCAATTCTGGGAAAAGTTTTAAGTTTGAAAAATATGAAGGCCAAATTTCATTGTTGCCCTGGTACACTGTGAGCCGAATCAAAGTCAGTGTAGGGGTCTGGCGTAAACATTAGATCATCTATGTCCGTAGCCAAAATATCAACCACCGAAGTCGGTGACAGTTGGAACACCTCGTTTAGAATATTAATTGCACAGAGATGAGAAACATCGCCTTCAGTAGAAGATGCAATGGTCACGTCCGTTGTTACCTGTGTGCCCGTTGATCCATCTCGTACCTCAGCAGCAGCCGGAAGCGTCTGTGAGATCTCAATGAATGCCGCCATCAGGATTGGAAGCCTTTGGGGACAACACACAGCATGGGCCGTTATCGGGTCCAGCAGAGTATCGATATCCGTTGGCACGACTGATGGGAGTGTTAGACAGACATCTAGCACGCATTCTTCACAGCAAAACAGGAAGCGTAGAACAGGTAAACTGCAATCTTGCCAGATTGGTCTGAATGACAGGAACCACGTTGTATTTAGTTCCCGTAGACGAGGCATGCCCAAAAGCTGTACTATTCGCTCACAGCATTTCCGTTCAAGGAGGGCTCTCTCCACATCGCTCGGAGTGATGTTGCCGAAGAGGCTTGCCATAGCGTATTAGGAGGAATAGAAACAGAATTCCTGCAACAAGTGCTAGAATTAACGGCACACCACCAAACACCGAATGTGCGAAGTTTGGGATGATTCCGAGGACAGCCTGGAAAGGTGCTAATAGTCCGGAACAGATGGTCTTAAATACATGTACAATTCCGCTTGTATCTGACATGTTAAAGATACGCCCTATCATTTCTACGAAATGTATAGGGCAGTTTGTACGAATTAAAGCTTGTATCTCAGCCGAAGTCCTTGCAACTTGCAGATCATAGGTTTCTTTGGCCGAGGTCAAAGGCACTGATTGTTGTATAAGCATGGCTTTCATTCTGCTTAAAGTATCAAATCGAATAAAAGAGACATTCAGCGAAGGCCATAACGGCGACTCCCTGACTGTGTCTATTGGGGCAAACAATACTTGCATACAGCAAGTGACCCTGGAGTTGACCGTTACTAGATATGGGATGCCTGGCAACATGCCACAGCAACTCTGATCATTCAACATGAGGTAACTTCCATTAGAAAGTTGTCCAAACGTTGGATTAATCACAGCAGCTGGTGTACCCTGCTGGTGGCAGGACAAATTTGCCACAGAACCATTACAAGCCCCGTGTAAAGAAATGTCCTGACAAATCAGTGAACCGCTTAGTGCATTTTCACAGTGTGTACCGCTTAGAAACACTTCACGATCCCCACTCCAACATCTATAGGTGTAAGGTAAATTCCAGGATGTCTTAATGTATTCTCTACCCAACCTTTCATATTTGCCTGCTTGCATCTGTTTAAGACAATATTGAAACTGGAAAGTAGTCACAGGTAGACTAATTTTGCCGTGAATAAGCCATTCCGTAGCCGGTTTTTCTGCCACTGTGAATGGTAACTTTTCAAGTTTTTCAATGCTCAGTACTGTATACTTTGCTCCCCTTTGTGCCAGTTCGATCTGTTTATCAGTTAGATTGTATTCTGCAAACAGAGCCGTCGTGTTGATAAAACGCCAAGGCACATAGCCAGCACGCAAAGATTGCAGTGTCCAGCTTAATAACATAATAGAACGTAACTGTGTTTGGCCTTGTTGTAACATGGCTAAATCTTGTTCAAGTATGTTGATAGCAGAGGATACAATACTGTCCAATGACTAAATTCTGGAGGACAAAGTTGTTAACCCATTGTCGACCACAGAGAGAGTTTTCTCTAAGTTAATATGATCAAGTTCACGTATTCGTTCTGCGGCCTCCATTAGTGACACCTTCCATGCTTCATTATAAGCAGCATAAATGCCGGCATATATGAAACGTTTTTGACGCGGTTTTCTTGGTCCAAGCAAGAATTCCCTAAGGTCTGCGTCTTCTTTAAGTAAAGATAAGTGTTGTTTCACATCCTTAAGTGTAGATTTTTGCAGCCAAACGATGCATAATTTTCCTACACTGTATGTTGTTACTACCCCCGGATGCTGTCTTTGGACGTATCGTGGGTCTGGCCTATGAATAGTAAACCCCTGTGTTTTATTCAGGAATCTGTCTTGACAGTTGTTTGTGTCTGTGGGCCAGATCAACCATTTTCTCCAATCAGGATTTGTTCTGTTGAGTTGTAGTATGGTGTCAACTGTAACCGCTGCCTGTGTATTGTTATCACTTGCAGGTGTTGGTACAGAAGGATTTTTCATGTCTTTAATCTTGGCTAACCCAAGGCAAGACGTTTGTTGGACCGTGTCATTCAAAAACATTATTTGCTGAGGGACGATACAGGATCTAAACAAAGCGTCTATCCCCTGCACTTGCCAATCTTTAGTACTCCAGACAGATTTTGTGTCTATTGTGTCTTTCCATAAGTCGACAGTTGGTCACTAAATGTTGCAGAGTAAATCTGTTTTGTATTAGTTAACATAATTTTCAGTCCTGTTTTGTTTACATTTCTATAGTAAAATGTTTCTGGAACAGATGTATTGTATCCTGAAAAATATGGAAGCTTTTTAGCAAATGTTTTTGAACTACCTTTTGGTGGTGTAGGACAATGCTCCCATTGGTTAAACATAAACACATTTCTAGGTGTTGCAGATTTATGCAAAAAATGATGACCATAGTGGTTATAGCAATACAGCTGTTCATAGTCTGATGAACCCTCTAAATATTCATTATTAGAAAATGCAGCAGATTTTTCTAGGTCAAACATCATATTATTCACAGTTTCAAAGTCCCAATCATCAGAAAAGGTACTGGATGAAACAAAATCACCTAGTGAAATTTTAAATAAATGTGGAATGTTCAAATGTTCCGTCGGGCCAAAGATATCAAAATCAGTTTTGTCCCACACAATACCATCCTGTATAGGAACGGCTGTGATGTTCACTGCAGACAAGTCTCTTGTTTCACGATGGGATGATTTGTGAGGTTTCAAAAGTAAGTTCACTTCTTTTCTTTCAATGTCCAAATGGATGTATCTCCCATTTATAAGCACGCTCATAGTCATAACCAAAGCTACCCAAAGCAGGAAGAAAAATATCCCAGAAATAACCCAAAGTTCAATCCATGGTGAAACTAGATAAGTCTTTTTCAAAAAATGCAAAAAGTCTTGTACTTGCTGTTTAAAAGTTTTAGATGCTGGCGACGTCTCGGGCTCACTCGGATCCTCGGAAAACGTATCAAAGTTAATGAAGTAGCCAGAAACAGTTCTGTCAATTGTTGGAATTGCATCAGGATTTGTAGAAATCGCTGGTACCAGTTGATCACTTGTTACATTGGTGTAGACAGGTGTATTTGGACGAACTGTTACTTGTGTTTCAAGAGGGATGAGTTCCATAGCATTGTTGCTCAGTCCTTCATCTGTTACTGCTGAATTCTCGATGGTTATCAGTCTTTCAGTCTGAACCTCTTGTATAGTAGCGAGAGGAGTGCGTCTGCTACTAGGTCGGAGTCCACGAGGCCTACTATTTAGTATTGGCCACATACTGTGGTTTGATGAGGTCGATGGACACAAATCTTTCTCCTTTTTTCCAGCAAGGGGCGGCAGAAGTACTGTTCTTGTTCCTTGAACGGCTAGGACAGGTACTGGTTGTCTGTAAGAAGGTCCAAATTCCTTCTTGTCCGCAATCTTTTCTCTGACTAGATCCCCCAACTTTTGGAATCCAGACAGGCCTTGCTGGGACCGCCGGTTTTTCCCCAGTGGTGGTTGGCTGCAGGAACACGTTGCTTTGTTGCGTTCTTAATTTGTTTAAGTCCTGTAAAACAGCCAAACGATCTTTGATATCAAAGGGTTTATTTTCCACCACTGTGCCACTGCATTCCAGATCAGGCACCCACATTCTTGTCCCAAATAGGACCTCATATGGAGTGACCACCCCTAGAGAACTTCTTCGCAAATTGTTTAATGAGCGTTGGACCCCATAAAGATGTTTGACCCACCCATCACCCGAACCTAATACCCTAGCTGTTATAGACTGCTTTATGTCCCGGTTTTTCCTTTCCACAACAGAATTTCCCTCAGGATGAAACAGAGAGGAGTACCGCAATGCAACGCCCAGACTGGCCATGGCGTCTTTGTAAGCTCGAGAGCCAAACGCAGGGCCCTGGTCAGAATGTAGCGTGCCTATTGCGTATGTGCCGATAAAGACTCTGCAAATCTTTTATAACAGTTCGAGCGTCAGCCGAGCGCTGAGGCCATATCCATAGGAACCTAGAGCAAGAATCCACTGCGACCATGATATATTTATAGTTACCGTCCCTTTACAAGGGACCGCAGTGGTCCAGGTAAACACAAGCTAATGGTTTGTCTGAAATTAACAGGGGTGTCTGCGCAGGACGTTTCACTGTGGAGACTTTCATCTGTTGGCAAATTTCACATTCCAGAACATAGTTCTTGGTCTGCTTCCTAATGCCAGGCCACCAATATCTTTGTGTTAATAAAGATACCGTTGCAGAAATGCCTGCATGGGCAGAAGCTATCCCTTCGTGTGCTGCTAGGATTAGTCCTAATATGCGTTCCTTGTTTGGAATTACTCTATCCCCCACTCCAGGGATTCGAGCAAAAGGAACGTTGTTCGCATCAATTACATAAGAGTACTTGAGTGGAAACTTTTTTGGTAACGCTGCACCACTGCCTTTGCTCGTAGCATTGACAGCCAACATTATCTCACTGTCTATTTTTGTTTTTGAACGAGTGATCGCAGCTACGGAATCCGTCTGAACAGCCCACTTTGCGGCTTCGTCAGCCAATGAATTCCCTGCAACGTGAACGCCATCGCGTTGATGACTCAGTGTATGGATCACGTGAGCCTTTGGTAGTTCGCTTTTTAACTGAACTACTTGTTCCCAAAGCGTTTTATGCTTTATTGTGCCACCTTTTGCATCTTTGAACCCGTTTTCAAGCCAAGTTTGTATATATTCATTATACGACTGCACACAGTAGAAAGAATCGCACACTATTAATGTGGGGAATTCTCGATCTGTACTTTCAAGTGCCAGTTTGAATGCTTGTAGTTCAGCTCACTGAGCTGTGCAATCTCCTAGAGATTGGGTTTTTGTGACCATAGGTCTGAATTTGCCATCGCGCATGCGACCTTTAACGATTGCGCACGCTGCACTGTAAGCTTGCTTACTCCCTGTTGCGGGTTGTGCGGATCCGTCAGTGTAAATTATGAATTCATACTGATCGAGAGGCAGAATCTCAGTGGGCAGAGGACATTCATGTTCATATTGCAGGAACGCTTGTGTTTTTAGATCAGGATCAAAAACATATTCAACATCTGTTGCAGCAAGAGAATTAATCCATTGTATCCATCTCGGATGTAATGCTTTAGCATTTGGAATGCTCGCTTTAGTTACCGCCTCTAAGGCCGGAACTGGGGTTTCGACAATAATTCGTTTCCCTTGGGCTAGAGCTCTTTTTTTTGCTACAGCGGTTTGAACTGCTGTCAGTATCTTTTCTGTTGAAGTGAAGCGCATTTCTGCTTGTGTATGCATATGTGATTTGTTTGCAATTGGTACTTTCTCACCCTCGTTAAATGTTAAGTAGGTGAATCCGCATTGACCCGAAATTATTCGGATCACTAAATTGCGATGACTTACGCGTGTTTGTAAGTGATTTGTTGCTAACATGTTAGCCTGGAGTGAACGCAAGATTTCTGTGTGTTCTTGTGTCCAATTTTTGATTGAAAAATCAGGTTTGATTAATGTGTAGAGAGGTTTAACCCTTTCTGCGTAATTTAGAATGTAAGTTCTTCCAAAATTGAGGAAACCCAGGATGGATTGTAAATTTTTCAGCGTCTTTGGAGGTTGGAGCAGCGCACACCTTTCTAAAAAGTTGGCTGCCAAGCTCTTGCCTTCACTTGAAAGCTCGTATCCTAGGAACAGGACATTGAGATGGGCAATTCTGGATTTTTTAAAGTTGAATTTGTAGCCCTCAGAGGCGAAGCCCAGTATAATGGTGCTCACCCTGTTCAAGTGTTTATCCAGGTCATCGTCTGTCAGATAGATGTCATCGACATGTGACAATGCCTCATTGTCATAAATTTGTAGTAACTCCGTTACCCTCGCTGAGAATAACCCCGGGCTGTTCTTGAACCCTTGTGGGAGTCGACAAAATTGACGCTGGGTCCCCATTATTGAGAAAGCTGTTAAGTACCTGCTTTCAGGTGCTATGTTTTGACAAAAGAAACCATTTGAGATATCCAATGTGGTTTTTGTATCTTTTACGCACAATGTTATTCATTAATGCTGTACTATGTGCATTTTGTACTGCAAATGTTTTAGAACAAGTGTTTAAGTGTCTGTAATCCAAAACTAGACGATAGGTATTGTCTGGTTTGGAGACAGGAAACAAAGCATTGTTCATTGAAGAGGTGCATGTTTCAATCACCCCTTGGTATTCAAGTTGATCTAAGATCTCCCTGACCTGTTTTTTAGCTTCTTGCTTTATTGGGTACTGCCTTTGTGCAGTAGGTTCATTTTTCAGATGTATTTTATGGTGAGGTGAATCCTCATCCCATCCTACATGATTTTTGTATAATGCTGGGGCCTGGGCAACTGCCCATTTCCTGGCATAAGTATATTTTAGATGAATTGTAATATGGTTAGAGAAGGCTGGCATAATAATGTCCTCGCCATGTGGGCACTCCATGACAAATTGTGGTGGCCAGTCTTTTTCAGCTAGAAGTATGTCATAACCCTTTGAAAGTTTTTCCCAAAAGAGTGCTTTCACCTGCCTGGGTATGTCTCCCTCCATCCGGAGTGTTATTTCATATAACTTTTGTGGAGTACTAACCCTGGTGTCTACAGTCTCAACTGTAATGTACTCATTCAAGTCCACTATCTCCAGAAGTTCCTTCAGGTTCTGGCGAGCTATTGTGACTTCTGAAGCACTGTCCAGCATTGTCTGAGCCCATTCTCCATTCTTGAGTTGTGTTCTCAGTATCCTCGGCATGTCTGACTTTCAGACCTGCTACCTTCTCTTTGAGAATTGAGGTTTTGAATTGTTTTTCGGAACGTGTTTGTTGTCTTTCGATTTCACGCTTTCTTCTCTATGTTCTGCCCGTCCTCTTATTTCCGATGTCTGTGACGAGATCTGAAAGGTACGAGAGGAACGTGTATCAGTATCTTGATACCTGTATCAGTATCTTGATACCTGTCAGGCTTTTTCAAATTATCCCTATTCCTGAGGTTATACCTCCTTTCAGAGGGCTCCTTTTGAGGAGACCTACCTCGGGATTGAGAACGTTTCTCGCTTGAATTTTGTTTATTAGTTTCCCACTTCTTTAGAAGATGTAGGAGTTTGTTTATTAGAGACCTTCTCAGGACTTTCAGATAGTTTTGGCTTCATTGGTCTTCCACCCAAACTATCTCTGCCTAATTCTGCATAAGATTGTTCTATTATTCTGGGTAGTTCTGTTTGATGTTCTGTAACATCGAATTCCCTTAATCGTTGGTGGATCGCCACTGCTGCTGCCTCTCCTTTAATATTAGATAATATTATTGTTGAGACCTGGTCGAAATTTTTCAGTAATTGCATACCTAAATTTAGAGCAGGCTCTGCCCCGTATTCGTTTTGAATTTGTTTCAGGACATCAGGTATTACTGCAATTGATGGAACACCATCTGTTTTAGTATAGATGACAGCAAAGACTGAGCCCCAAGTGGTGCAGTCTTCCAGTTGTGCTGTGATCCCCATCGGTAAACAGATGGTTAGGATTCTGTGTTTCTCATACGGGCTAGTATTTGGAAATACTGCTTCGATTTGAGTAATTTTTTGAGCTATCCAGAATGGAATTTGCTCACGTTTTGTGGGCATTTTCCCCATGACTGCGTATAGAGTCTTTGGTGTAATTTTTAATGTATTCCCCTGTTGGGGAGTTTGATTTGGAAGTGTCAATGGTGGTTGGACTGTGAAAGTCCGCATGATATATTGGACTAATTGTCTGTAGATTTTTATTAACTCTGTAAGTTGAGTAAGTAGTTCCTCATCTGACATTTTATCGAGTTCAGGATGAGGTGTGTAGCCGGCTAGAATCGGCCATGTTGCTCCTGGTCGACCTAGTGGACCGAGCCTGGTAATGTTTCTGTGATGTTTTAGGGCGCCTTTAAACCAGAGCTGATGCTCCTGGTATGTTAGTGGAATTTCAATTTCCTCGAAAGGATTATATTCCTCTGGTGGATCATCTTCTTTGTAGAAGTGAAACAGTTTTGTTACTGAATTTGATTCAGGAAATATGACCCATGAATAGAATACCTCTGTCTGAAAGGATTCGTGTGCCTCTATCACGAAAACTGCTCTACCTCCTCTTGGTGGTAGGCCATGTTTTATAAGTTTTAGAGTGATGGCTCTTCTTAAGTTTGGATGGATGTCTATAACAACCTCCTCGGTTTCATTTAAACCTGTAAAGTTAAAAGCTGTTACGACTGGTTGAGCCGCAGCTACACCATTCTCGGTGTCATTGTCCCCGCGTGAGGACATTTGTTTTTTGAAAAATGCACAACAAGTTTCAAGGAAACAAAAGATAAGGTGCACAATATTTTGGAACACTGTATCCTTCAACGTTGAACAAACCAAGCAACTAATATATAGGGTGCTTCCCTATTTAGTTATGGCGGATATTTAACCCTACCCACTCCGGACGTCTTATGGAGTATGTGAGTAGGAATGAGTTACTCAGTATCTAGCGTTAAATTACTGCCTTACCAAACCGTTGGGCGCCATGTAGTGTAGTTCCTATTTCCCTAATAGGCTCTGCGCATTGGAATAATATAACCTATAGGTTTGACATAGGACTAAGGTCGGTATGTCCCTATCGATTATATTAAACTTAATTACCTGTGCCAGCTAGCTCAGAGGCCACTAGAAACTCCTTGAGAACAAGAAGGGAGTAGTTTCTGGCAACCGAAAAACATGACAACTTTGTTTCCCTTTAGAAGCGGAACATATCTCAGAATCGTGGAAACAATAGATAACAGTTTCACTCATTCAATCGTGCATGCTTAGTTTCTGCAGAGTTACACAGAAAGGAAAGACGGGCGTTTCAATAAAAAGGGTTTTATTGAACAGTCTTGTTTCTCGTGTAAGAGAGATATGTGCTGTTATGATCACAAGACAGTATGCAAGATAAATAATGTACAGTGTAAGCAGTAGGAATAAATAATACTGCGCTAGCATTATCTTTTAGCATATATTCACGTACATAAATAACATGAGCTAAAAATGCGAGTACTCATACGATGCGTCTCTAAGCTAGTTCTACCCCAGTGTACCTAACCTAGACTAGGTGTAGGGAAGAGTAGAAGAAGGTGGAGTATTCTCTAGTCTGGTAAACTAAGAGTGTGTTGAGTCTAGTATGCCAAGAGTCCCTCTAGGATCTAGTCAGCTCCATACCTTGAGAATGAGAGAGGTGGGAATCTCCTGCCGGATCTTGGAACTCTAACACCCCGCGAAGGAGTCAGAACACTGGAAGCTGGATTCGTCTGCGTGCAGGAATGACAGCGTCTTCTCAGTGCGTCAGGCCGGGATACGGGCTCCTCTGAAGTCGAGGTCTCCTCTAACTTGCTTGGGCAAGGAAGGTATATTTATACCTGGTAGGTGTCGTGGAATGTTAGCATTGACGTGAAGTCGGACATAGGAAGACGTCAGGAATGAACCCTTAAGGTATAATGGTTCATACATAATAGATGAGTTCTTGGAGAAATCAATAGTCCTGTGCTAGGGGAACTCCCGAAGCTTGAGGGTCTGGTTTCTAAGAACTCGTTGTGACTTTAGGGTGGACGGATGTCGGTGACCATGCCTGTATTTGGAGTGCACGGTTAATGCCTAAATAAGGACAGGGATTCTATGCCTATATAAGGGCAGGGCGAATTGTGCCTATATAAGGACATGATTCAGGAAAACCTATATACGGACCCCTAAAGCGGAATACAACAAGTACAGATAATGAGGACCCGTCAGGACAAGTGCCAAGAGTTGAGATGTTGGGTTTTCAGAATGAATATCGATTACTCCGACAGGTGGACCAACCGAGGAAAGATCGCCCACCTTTGAGAGGGAAAGGAAAGGGAAAAGGAAAAGGCACCGGCAGAGGCGCAGGATCAGAAGAGAAGGGGGGCGAGGTATCGTGGACTGGACGAACAGCGAGTCAAAGCAGCAAGTAGAAGTATTCCCCAGATTAGCTGTTCTGAACCTATCCCAGTGTGAACTTACTAGAGATGAGGTGTCCTTGTTTGAACTGTGATTATCATTTGCCCCAATTCAGTGTTTAATTATGCACAGACTCGTATTTATTTATATCTGTTTATTCAAAATTTAAAACTAATTAAGGTGCATAAGCGTTCCAAAAATAAATCTTGTATTCAGCAATCAAATTTTCCTTGCAGATTGGGGGGGTGGAAGGTCTAATTGCACTGGAGTCATTGTATAGAGAGAACGAATATAGTGATGCTAATATGGAACTAGAGCAGGCATTGGGGACCCTAGGGATTTATTGGGAAACACCGAGCGGCAGTGGTTTTAAACCAAAATCTAAATTAATTCCAACACTGCCGCACGATAATCTGGATGTCTGCCATGAGATCATGATCAGGGAGCTGATCAAGGAAACTTGTGGAAAACCATTAGATAACTCATCACAACCACAAAAGGATGCCCTTTTTTCTTTGAAAAATGACAAATCTATAGTAATAAAGTACTCTGAAAAAGGGGGGAATGTTGTGGTCCTTGATGCCAACATATATGAAATGGATTTCATGAGGCAGTTGTCGCAGGATGACTGTTATGAAGTGATCACAGTTGAAGTATACAAAGCTTTGACGAAACACTATGGGGAATACCTGTTGGACTGGTGGGATAGGGAGATCCTAGATTTTGATGAGTACAATTTCTTGAGGAAGGCACCATCCTTCTATGTACTGCCGAAAGTACATAAAAGCAGCATTTACCCCCCGGGAGACCGATATTCTCCTCGAATTAGAGCTTTCTTGAAAATACACAGATTTTTTTCTTTTTCCATATGTGGCTGCCCTTCATTCCTATTGCAGAGATAGTGGAGACTTCATGTCCAAAATTTTGACAAAGAATGGTCAGATTCATATCTCATGATTACATAGGATGTAGTCTCACTATATACCTATATAGACCCCAGCTTTGGGGTTAGAGAATGTAAATATTTTTTTGAGAAAGAGGTCTGCTTCATTTTTAGAGCATAACAGAATGTTAGTGAACATGATTAAGTTTTGTCTTCAAAAAACCATTTTTATATATGACGGTACCTTTTACAGACGGAAGGTTGGGACTGCAATGGGCACCTACTTTTCCACCCGCTTCACGAATCTCCTGATGGGCTAGTGGGAGGAGCAGGTGGCCTTGGTGGAAGATAACTAGGAGTATTTACCCCATATTTTGATTTGGTCCTGTTATATCAATGATCTGCTTATTCTGTGGAGTGGCCCAAAAGAAATGACATATGAATATATACCCGGACCAGGGTTCAGCTTCTCCATATGAATGTGGTCAAAAACAAAGAAGGTGAAAGTACTAGATTTATAACCACCTATAATTCATCCTCATACAAGGTGAGAAATGTAGTGAGTAGACATTGGCCCATCTGAAAAAATGATGGGGGGATCGGCCCTGACTACCAGCTAACCCAGCAGTCACCTATTGAAAGGATAAATCTCTGGGAGATGAACTTACACATAGCTACCGTGTGAAAGCACAAAGAACAGACTTGGTTGAATCAATCTAAAGGGTTTTATAAGTGCAGTCAATGTAGAGCGTGCAGGTTCGTCCCAAATACAATGGAACACAACACCGCCAGGGGTTTTAAAAGGAAAATAGGTCGTTTTTACAATTGTGGGTCAGATCATTGGGTATATGTACTGATGTGCCCATATCCGCTCATGTATGTGGGCAGTACTATTTTCCCTTTACACATGTACATTTTAGAACATCAAAGGGCAATTAGAAATTTAGATTTCTCTTAACCAGTTGCGAGGCATTTTTACGACCACCACGATAATGATGTATCCAAATTTAGATTTTCTGCAGTAGATAGGGTAGCTGCTGGTCTAAGAGGGGGAGATAGAGTTAAACAGCTGAGACGCTTGGAATCTAGATACATCTTATATTTACAAACTAAGATCCCAAGAGGGCTGAATAGGGATGAAGATATGGAGGTGCATGTGGGATAAATGGTCAGTGGGAAATTCATCAGTACGGTTTATTCTTTTAACATGTGTTGTAAGATCAGATATAGAGAGAAAATGTAGACATAGCCTAAATTATTGGACACTAAGAAAAGAAATGATGTTCGATTGAGGTCTCGTTCTCTTAGGAAAAAGGGGAAAAGAGAAGAAAACACTAATGACAATATCTGTGGAAAAAAGAAGGCTTAATCTAAATGAAATGAAATGATGTCTCTTGTGTATTTGATAGTGTTATTCTCTTTCCTCTTTAGTATTTTCAAAGGCAAGTGAAAAACTATAGGTAATATTGGCACTGGCCCGATATGTAGGTAGTGAGTAACATTGACATTAAGGTAGTAAGAGCCAAAGCAGGGTTATATTGTAGCCGCCTCAGCTAAGCAAAAAGAGCCCTATTGTCACAATATATGTTTTTAAAGAGAGCGATGGATGAATTAAATTATTAACAGAGGTAAGTGGATTTTATAAAAGAAAAGATGAATTTAATATTTAATATAATTGTGATTATGTATTTATTCATTCATATGTGGATCCTTTATGTCTCTGTTTATACTATATTTGTGATTACTGTTTTAAAGGTTTTTTAAACTGATTCATGAACTGCAAATTTTAAAGTGGAGATATTGGGGCCTCCAGTTGGAGGAACCAAAAGAACAATAGTATATTTTTATGTTCATGAATTGTTGTTTACTTATCTTGTGAGGTGGTGGGGCTCACTCACTTTGAGAAAGGCTTGTGGAACCCGAACGCGTCAGTAAGTTGGAACTGGCAGTAAAAAAAGGAAAATAAAGAAAATTGCACACACGCACTGGAGTGCCTGCTGTTTTTCGGTTCGCCGAACCAATGAAGAATATATATAGATATATATATATTTTCACTAAATAAAACAAATTTTAAAGTGACTTTTAGTCAGGTGAAAATGTTAGTTGAAATGTAACATTTTAAACTAAAAACACACTGAAATTCATCAGTTAAAGTTAACTGAAGTAAAAATAACTTTGCCCTCGCCCTGGTGACTGTGTTGTCATCAATGATTGCATTTCAAATATCCTCAGTGATGTTATCAAGGATGTCATAGAACTGAAGTAACTTTAACTTGTGCCCTTACATTGATGACAGTGTTGTCATCAATGATTTCATTTCAAATGTCCTCAGTGATATTATCAATGATGCCATAGAACATGGTATGAGTGATGTAATGTGTGAGGTCATAAGCCGTGCATGGCAGGGGAGTGAGTTATAGTTGCTTCAGTTAACTATAGCTGCTGAACTTCAGTGTTTGAGTTTAAAATGTTATATTTAACTGACATTCTCACCTAACTAAAACTTCGCTTTAACCTTTGTGTTTTTTGAGTGAATTGCTGAGCTTTTTTTAACTGTAAAGTAACAATATAAAGGGGGTGTCTTTTTATGTAAGTCAGACCTGCTGGCTTTCTCAAAGGGCTAGAACACCAAAATATAAAAAGCAGGCCTATTGGCTTTGTCAAGGGTTCTGCGCATCAAAATACATAAAACAGATCTAAGGACTTTGTCAAAAAGTCACCACTATAATTTATTGATGACCATAATTCAATGTTTTCCATGCAAATACACACATGGCATAGTATCTTAATAATAATTGTCACAAAATTGATTAAAAGCATTTTTATTTAATGATGCCATTTGAGATGTCATCAGTAATGTCATCAATGATGTCTTTAACATGTCATGAGTGATGTAATATGTAAGTTTATAAGCAGTGCATGGCAGGGGCACAAGTTATAGTTAGCTCACTGAACTAAAACTAGTGATTTATTTCAACACCAAACTATAAGGAAATTTTAACCTTCAATTTTTTCAGTGAATTTCTAGGGTTTTTTGTAATGTAAGCTAAGATCTTATTACCATACCTAACTATAACGTTGCTTTAACCTTTGTTTTTTTCAGTGAGTTTCTAGGTTTTTTTTTAATGCTAGAGAAGATCCTATTACCATACTTACTATATCATCTATTTAGCCTTTTTTTTCAGTGACGTTCTAGTTTTGTTTTACATATTCTGCCAACACCTGCACTGCGCCCAGGGTTTGGCCATTCACAGCAGGAGTTTGGCACAGTCCCAACCCCTGTTAGTGGTCAACCCACTGCAGTCTGCCCTCTGTAGTCAGTTTACTGTCCGTGTTCCTGCTCCCCTCCTGCTTGCCCTCCATTTGTCCTCTGCATGTCCCTGCCCTCAGCTGCTGCCCTCTGTGTTCAGCTTGCTGCCCTTGTTTTTCCTCATGCCTGCCCTCTGTTCTCTATCTGTGTGAACTCAGCCGCTTCGGGCTGCCCTCTGTACTCAGTTCCCTTGGCCTCTTCCACATGCCCTCTGCGGTCAGTCAGTCTGCCCCTGCCCCCATTCTGCGGCCCTCTGTTCTCCATCTGCGTGCCCCTGGCCCCTCCTGCCTGTCCTTAATGGTAAGCTTGTTGCCCCTACCCCCTCCCTTCTGTCCATTCACCATGTTTATGACAATGTCCCAATCTCCTGCCCTACATGATCCATTGTGCTTACCTTGCATATACGGGCCTGCTTGCTATGGTCAGATTGCTGCCTCTACCCCGGTCTGTCTGCCCTCTGTCTACCATCTGTGTGCCCGTTCCGTATCCGGTTCACCCTCTGTGAACAGCTTATGCCCCTGCCCTATGTGGTCAGCTTTCTGCACCTGCCCCCTCCTCCCAGCCTTTCCTTCTCCATTTGAATGACCCTGCCCCCTCCCCAACTCCCTCCCTCCACGGCACATTGTCCTGTCCATGCAGGCCTTTCCTTTGTGGCCAGCTAGCTGCCTTACCCCCTTCACCCTGCCTTCCATTTTCCAAGCCCATGCACATGGCCCCTCCTTCCTGCCCTGCATGGTCTAATGTGCTGCCATTGCCCCCCTGCTTTCTGTGCATGGTGAGCTTGCTGTCTCTGCCCCCCCTTCCCTCTGTTGTGCGAGTCTATGTCCCTGCCACTGCTCTCCTGTTTGGCCGCCGTGCTTAGCTTGCTGTACCTACCCTGCTTCCCCCTGCCCTCTGTTATCAGTGTGTGTGCCTCTGCCCTCTCCCTCATTTCTTCCATGTTCAATTTAGCTGCCACTGCTCCTCTTGCCTGCCCTGTGTGGTCCATTGGGCTGCTACTGCTCCACCTACCTGCCAAGCTTGGCCAGCTTGCTGCCCTTGTCTCTGCCACTGCCACTCTCCCTTCCATGTCCAAGTCCATGGCCTTATCTACTTTCTCCTACCCTCTATAGGCCATTGTACTGTCCTTCCCTTCTGCCTTCCATGGTCTGTAGTACTGCCACTGCCCCTCTTGGCCACCCCGTGTGGTCTTTTGTACGGCCCCTGCCACCTTTCCCCTAACCTCAGTTGTTAAGTCTAGCCACTACTTCATCTTTCTGCACTCCATGGTCCTTTGTGCATGCCAAATGCCCTCCCCTCTTGCCCACAATGGTCCATTGTGCTGCCAATAACCCTCCTGCCTGCCATACGTGGTCTGTTTTGCTTCCACTGCCACTCCCGCCTGCCATGCATGGTCAGCTTTCTCCTCCTGCCCTGACCCCTTCCCCACCTCCCTTGTCCATGTGGTGGCATTGCACCCTCCCATCTGCCCTCCATGGTCTGTTGTGCTACCACTGCCCCTCCTGCATGGTCTATTGTGCTGACACTGCTCCTCCTGCCTGCCCTGCGTGGTCAGTTGTGCTGACACGGCCTCTTCTGCCTGCCCTGTGTGAGCAGCTTGCTGTCCCTGTCCCCTCCCCCCACCCTCTGCTATTCAAGTCTGTGCCCTTATCCTACTTGTTTCTGTGTTTTGTTGCCACTGACTTTCCCTCATGCCCTTCATGGGCCACTGTGCTATCACTCCCCCTCCTGCCTTCCCTACATGTCTGTTGTGCTGCCACTGCCCCTATTGACTACCCTGTGTGGTTAGGTTGTTGCCCCTGCTGCCTCCTGCCCTCCGTTGTCTGAGTCTGTGCCCCTATCTGCTGCCTCCTGCCTTGCATGGTACGTTGGCATACCCCTCCTCCTCCTTCCTGCCTTCCATGGTCTGTTGTGATGTCACTGCCCCTCCTGCTTGCCCTGCATGGCCAGATTGCTGCCCTTTCCTCCCCCCACTCTCTGTTGTCTATATGAATGTGCCTGTCCCATCCTATTGCTCTCCATGGTCCATTGTGCTCCCACTGTCTCTCCCACCTCCCCTGCTTTGTTAGCTTGATGCTCATGTCCCCTCCACCAGCCCTCCGTGTATGCTCTTGCCCTCTCCCTCTTGCCCTCCATGGTCAATTGTGCTGGCTGCCACTGCCATCCCACCTGCCCTGCCCTGTGTAGTCTAGAGGGCTGCCTGTACTTGTGCCGCCTGCCCTGCATGGTCTGCTTGTTACCCCTTCCACCTCACTCCTGCCCTCCATTGTACAAGTCTGTATCCTTACCCCATATCTCCTGCCGTCCATGGTCCATTGTGCTGCCACTGACACTCCCTTCTTCTCTTCATGGTTTGTTGTGCTACCACATACTCTCTCGTCTATCCTCTATGGATGGCTCACTGCCCCTGCCCCTCCTTTCCTTCCGCCAAAGTCCATTGTTCTGCCACTGCTCCTCCCGCATGCCATGTGTGTTCATTGTGCTGCCATTGCCCCTCCAGCCTGCCCAGCATGGTCAACTTGCTGCCACAACCACTGTTCCCTCTCCCCACCCAAACCTGCCCTAGTCTGTGACCCCTGCCCCCCCACCCCTAATGTTCTAATGGACTAATGGGCCAGTCACCTGGAATAAACTCTCTCTAGAGCTGTGCACCACAATTGAACTTTCCACCTTTAAGAAAAAATGTAAAACATGGCTCTTTCAACAAGCTTAATTGGATGATCGGTGTTGTGTTGGTGCCCTTGATAACAGTGCCAGTACACTCTTTTGAGTAGCTGTGTGCTATATAAATCTCACATCGTCATCATAGAATGCAAACATTTTGTACTTATTACAAATGTGTGGCCCACCTGAAGTCATCTTGATGGAATTAAACCTCTAAAACCTAAAGCACTTGTTTTAGGAATGAACTAAATGTGGAGGGGTGGTCTTTTTCTCATTGAAATTAGTGCTCTAAAAAGCTAAAAAGAAGTCACATCTTCTAAGTTCTAAAATAGCAAAAAAAGTGCTTTTAAACTAATTGCTATTTTTATGTTTTTTATCCAATTAATCACTTGCGTATTTGTTAAACAAGTTACTTGTTCGTTGTGCACACTTCTGCCATTGGGCTACATTTGGACAACATTGGGGGTGATATTTGAGCTACATTTGTGCTTTTTTCCTCTGGTGGCAATCTTAGGAAACTTTTTTTTATCAAGCTCCCTCATTTCCTCATTTGCTTTAGTATCCTCTGTAGTAAATGCTTTCAGCTTTACATCTGTAATTCCATTATGATTGGATTCAGATATTTTGTCATAAATTCAGTATGATAACACTCTACCTACTCATTAGAAGACTGTAGTAAAGCTGCAGTTGACAACCAGGGAGATAACGGACAGGCTGCTGCTGTTGTTGAAAGTACATGTTTTAGTCTGCATGTCAGAATGTTTTACTCAAAAAGATGAGGAAGATTTTAAGAATTCATAGAAAACGTGTCCTAATTTTGCTTCCTAGAATACTAATCATAATTTCTATGACAAAACAAACCACCTCATTTTGTTCATTTCTGAAGGAAATGTTTTTAGATTTTACAGCTTTAATAAAATGAAGATGGCTTCAGGTCTGCCACACATTTGTCATAATAAGAATATTAGCGCACTAGTTGTTTATCAGAACACTCTGGGAGGCTGCAGTAGAACATAGGGGAATCAACTGACACGCTGCACTTCTGTTGGAAGTACATGTTTTACTCAATATGTCAGACTTTATTGACTTTATTCACATATAGCTGAGGAGAATAGTGTGAATTTACAGAAAATATACTGTTATTTTAGCTTCTGGAAAAAGTTCCATAACATCTATAAGAAAATGATGAGAGAAAACAGCTTTCTCTCAAACATGGTTCATCAAATCCCAGGGGAGGATCATCATTTTACACAGAATTCCTGTGGTGAATACACTACAGTTCCTAAAATGGTACCAGCATCAAATGGTTTATAATGTGATTCGTATATGTTATCACCATTTATATGTGCTCTTTTTGTGATCCTTAAAACCTGCCATTCACTACAATGCATTTCAGTGAGGACCATGTCCCAGAGTCCTGTAATGGCTGCCGCAACATGTTGTTCATATTGTGGCCAACCAACCAAAGGGGTCCCCCAACATGCCTCTTGGGATCAGGGTGTGCTCACTCTGCCCCTTACATATTTTTTTAATTCATTTTCAGGACATATGGACCATGTCCATAATCCCTGAAATGTCTGCTACAACATTGGCTCAGGGGGAGGGGGTCATGCACCCCCTTCCTTTAACATATATGTTTTTACCCTGGCGATAGGATCCCAAACCCAAAGTGGCTTGGGGAGGTGGGGCCGTGCGCCCCCTCCCCTTTAAGAAAAAAGCCTTGGGATGTGTCCCCAGGGCCTGAAGTGGCTTGGGGAGGGGGACTGCACTTATGAGTTGGATACAGGACCCAGTGGCAGCCGGCATAGCTTGCGTGTGGCGGGGCGGGCAAGTGGGGAGCAGGGGGGTTGTGGCAATGTAAAAAAATAAATAAACACTTACATGCCGCCGGGTCTTGCGTCTCTGCTTCTGCTCTCCTTGTCTTGACTCGAGGAACTGGAAGCTCAGCCAGTCTCCCCTGACCAATCATTATGCTGTAATGCAGTGTTGTGATTGGTAAGCACCCAGGCTCCCCTGACCAATCACAACGCTGCAATGCAGCGTTGTGATTGGTCTGAGCGTCCTGGTTTGATGCTCAGCCAGGGAATGGGGGCCTGGGCATGTTCGCCACGCAGGCTGTAATGCAGCATGCATGGAGAACAGGGAAACTATGCATGACATTTGGGCGGCCTGAGAGGGCCGTCCAAATAGTCATGTGCACTTAGGAGTGGGCAAACAACTCCTCCCTTGCCCTGCTCCAAGAACAGAGCAGCCCCACCCACCCGCCCGCAAAGCAGCACAGAAACATAAAATGATAATAACTCAAAGTTATTATCATTTTATGATTCCTTTACGTTGCACTGCTTAACAGCAGTGGGGCGACACTCCATGGCCATAGCAGAGGAGCTACCACTGGCAGGGCCTGGCTGCAGGCCATGCGTGGCGTGGGGCTGGCTGCCTGCGGGGGTTGGAGAACTGAAATTCACCAGTTATCGTTATCTCAATTTACTATAACTCATTCTCTAAGGTAACTATAACTCACTTCCTCACCCCACATATTACATTACTCATGACATCTTCTAAGACATCATTGATGATATAACTGCAACATTTGCAATGAAATTTTTAATGGCAAAGCTGTGCATGGCTTGGGCGCGAGTTATAGCTACCTTAGAATACAAGCTTTAGTTACCTGAGATAACTATGACTGGTGATACTACAGCCCAAACCGCTGAACGGAATTGCACCAAATTTGGCAGAAAGCTAGATGTTGGTCCAGAAAATGTGCTTTTTGTGATTCGGTGTAAATCCTTTCAGTAGTTTTAGAGATATTAAAGGCCAAAAATATAGATATATAGGGACGCAGATCCTTGAGCGGATTCGCATATTCACGCGCCAAAGAAAGATTGTGATTGGCTGGCCGCAACCTGAAAGAAAAGTTTCGGCCGCAATTTTCTTTTCTCGGAAAACGGTCCCCGGGGCTGAAATGTTGGCTGAGATGTTTATGAAGCGGTCAGGGTAGAGTTTCCCTGACCCAATTCGGGGCATATAAGTGTAGTAAAAGGTTAAATTGTTATGTTGAAATGTATATTAACATTTTTTTGACGTTTACCGAGATCCATGGATCCACCGACCGGGCTCGACTTGGACCAGCCGTGTGAATTCGTGAGCAAATCTGTGTATCTCAGAAAAATCAAAAAAATACATATCTATGCCAAGGACACTGACAAGCCTCAGGAAACATTGCATCAAACAGATGCGGCTGTGCACGAGGTCGTAAAAGACCTGTATATTCAAACATTTACCCTTTCGGACCCATTTACATGATAATTGAGTGTTAAAAATATAATTAGATGCCTAATGTACTGTTATTTGAAACATCGTGCCTCTTACTAGTTTAAGTGTAAACAATAATGAGCACAGAACTGAGGGGCTTATTTACAAGCCCCTTGCGCCACTTTTGCATCATTTTTAACATGGGAAAAGTGACGCAAAAATGGCGCAAGGGGATTGTAAATCTGCCCCTGAATGTTTAAACATGTCTAAAACTCGGTAATGCAGTTTGGCAATTAGTGCAAGGGGATTTCGTGTGTCTATTTTTATAAGCCCGCAGTGAGACTCGTAAATATGTCAGGAGGAATCGCCTTAAACAATGACGCAGTAAACACTGAAGAGTCTCTGAAATATTCTATTTAAAGGATGTGACCTGTGTCGTTAATTTGTTTCGTCCATGCAGATTTTAACTAATTGAGCACTTCAGTTGTGATTATGAACTGGAGGTTATTGTAGAATTCAGTATTGAATTATTAAATTTTTTTAAATGTTTTCAATAGTTTCAAAATCCTACCTTTATGCAATGTGGAACTACTGCAATGGATAATTCTTTTATGTCTATGATGTCAGAGGAAGTATATATTTGCCTAACAAAATGGAGTTCACCAGGTTGATAAAGACTGTTGGTACAGTCGAAACGCGTCCCTCTGTATTGCCGATTTGTAAGAGGCCCAACACATTAAAGAGTCGTGATTTCCCAGTCTTCGTGTGCTTGCTCTCTTCGACTGTGAGCTGGGAGTAGTGTGGATATACATATATATATATGGACCTCAGGACACAAGTGGACTTCATCCCCCAGCAGCAGTGCACCAGGAGGTGCGTTTGCAGAGTGGTGTAAAAAGGGGACGTGACCTCGGACCACTCTCAGCAATCCAGCTGTGTGGGGATTACTGGAGGAATCTGGTGGGCTAGTTGGCCCCCAGGGACCCTCATGAGGAAAGGGGACTTCATCCCCAACCAAGAGCATGCCAGGAGGCGCGTTTGAGGAGTGGTGGAGAAAGGGGGTGTGGACTGTGTCCACCTCTCAGCAATCCCACTGTGTGGGGCTTACTGGAGGTAAGAGGTAGGCTAGTTGGCCCTTAAGGACCACCAGCAGTGAAGGGGACTTCAATCCCCATCCAAGAGCGCGCCAGGGAGCCCGTTTGCAGAGTGGTGGGCAAAGGGGGCGTGGCCTGGTATGAGAACTTAGCAATCCTGCTGTGTGGTACTTACTGGAGGTAATAGGAGGGATAGTTGGCCCCCAAGGATGTCCTTGGGGGCCAACTTCCCCTCTTGTTACCTCCAGTAAGTCCCACACAGTAGGATTGCTAAGACGTCTGCAGTAGTCTGTGCTTGTTTTGGAATGTCCTTGGCTCAGAACCTCACTGCGTGAGGGTTCTGCACCTAGAGTTCCAGCTGTGTCAGTTGGTGCCTGTTGTAACCTCTGCTGCTGCTCTGCTTGATGGCTCAGCTGTATTCTACTTGAATAAATGCTACTGCGACTTACCTGGCGTTTCCTGGCTCATTACGACATCTTTGTTGGTGACGAGCGCTGGGCCATCAACACGGACCCGTGTGTGTCGGTAGAAGAATCCTCGTATACTCCTGGCACGTCGAAGAGAAGAGTCTCCTGCAGGTGGCAGGAAGTTGTCGTCTGAGTCATCTCTATCCGACTTTTACGGTGCATGGAAGCAACATATTGCGATGAAACCAGGTGGAATTGGGGCAGAGCGGCGAAGGAAAAGAGGTTAGTGGAGAGCAGGAACGCATCAGGAGATCTGCATTCCAGCAACGTCTGCACACAGACGTGAGTGATGTCAAGACATGCAGAAACGTCACCACGGTACTGCGTTCCAACGGTGAAACGCAGGACGCATTTCCTAGTGTTCGCCTCACAGTGCTCCCTTTGTTGACAGAGGGGAGGAAGAGAACGGAGCTTGCCATCTGTTCGCCGCTTATTGACTTACATCACAATGGTACGAGAAGTGCGGCCGGCAGTCCATTCTTCATGCTGAAAGGTATTGTGCAACCAAGTGGAGAGTGTCTCTCTTGTATTCAAAGGGATTGTGCTTTATTTAAAAAAAAAAGGGACAGAGCCTTTTCCAGCGCGGCTTTCGCTCAGAGTCTTCAATTTCCAGCGTGGCATTTGCTTGATGACTGTTCTTTTCGAGCCTTCTACAGCGCGGCGTTTGTTCTGAGTTTTCAACTTGCCGTGCGACATTCATTTGGTGACCACTCTTTTCAAAGTTTTCATCAGCAACCTGTCATCAGCGTTTTCGAGATAATTTAATTCCAGCGTTGTTGCCTTTACCGACACTGTTCACTCCCCTATCTAGTCAAATATGCAGGCTGTCACACCCCCTCCACCGTTTCTAGAGACACCTGGTGAACCACCCATCAAATGTAAGCAGTGGTTTGATGGGTTTGAGACTTACCTTGGCGCTATTGGTGCGATCAGGTACAGACCAGAGCGCAGAAAATACCTTTTGTTACACTCATTAGGTTTTGAAGGAAGAGAAATTTTAAAACATCTTCCTCCACCTGTCGTTGATGGTAAGAATGTCCTCGATGATTACCAGGACACTGTTAAGAGGCTCCAGACTAGGTTTGATGTTCAACCAAGCCTAGTTGTCCTTCGCCACAAATTCTTTTTACGTACACAAAACACAAATGAAGATGTTGACAACTACATTACGGCTCTGAGGAGGCTTGTCTCTGAGTGTCAGTTTGAAAACTTTGCGGACCAGTTAGTGCGCAATCAATTTATCTGTCGTACGGATAAAACCATCAAACAAAAAGTTCTTTCCATGGGGAATCCAACTCTGGATGAAACAATTAGAGTAGCAAAGAGCATCGAGACCTCACAATTGTCAGCAAAGGAGTTGGATGCCAAAAACAGTGAAGCGGTCTCTGCTGTTAAAGTCAAGGCAAACAAGGATAGAGACAATAATTCTGTAGACAGACCATGTTCTAATTTGGGGGAAAGACAGAACGAAAGACAGAATGCCTTCTTTTCCCATAGCAACTTTTGTTTTAGATGCGGATATAAGACTCATATGAGAGGTAGTAAGTGCCCGGCTAAGTTCGTGACTTGTAGAATTTGCAACAAAACAGGCCACTTTGCTAAGGTGTGTCAGGTTGGCAAGAGCAGGACATTCTCACAACCCTCTTCTGTCAAGTGTGTTGTTGATGGTGGCAAACTTGGTGATAATGAAGAGTTTCTCACTAAAGACCTCAGTGACATGGTAGTGGTTGTACAAGATGAAGGGGTCATGGTGGGAAATCCTGAAATGTGTGTTGATCCTTACGTGGAGATCTTGGTCGGGGATCGAGTGCTGAAGCTCTAGTTGACTCTGGTGCTCGTATCTCCATGATTACGCAAGACCTCTTCAATACAACTTGGCCAAACAGGCCCCTGTTGCCCCCTGATCGTAAAGCGGTCTCATATGAGGGGCGTGAGATCAATTTATCAGGGTATATTGAAGATATTATGGAGTTCAGGGGCAGGAAGATTGCTGGGAAGTTGTATGTGGCACACAAAGGCTTGAACATCTTGGACTGGTTCCACCAGGGGTTGTTTGGTATGGTGCTTAGGCCTGGGACCACAGAACAAGTCCTTGTTGTTAGAGACAATCCCGATCTTGAAGATTTGGTCAACAAATTTCCTCACGTGTTCTCTGGTGAACTAGGAAAGATTAGGAACTTCCAGCACATGATTATCGTGAAAGATGGCGCAAGACCCATCAAACATAAGCTGAGAAATGTTCCCTTTAGTGTCAGGCAGGACCTTGAAAAAGAACATGATTCCCTGTGTGCAAAAGGGATAATAGAACCAGTTGATTCCTCCCTATGGTTATCTCCACTAGTAGTCGCACGCAAACAGAACGGCGAGTTGAGGGTCTGTGTTGACCTCCGCTGCTTGAACAAAGAAATCTGGGTGGATTCCCATCCGCTTCCAAACATCAATGAGTTGTTGGCAGGTTTGAAGGATGCGAAAATTTTCACAAAATTAGATTTAGCATCTGCCTACCATCAGGTAGAGTAAGCCCCTGAGTCAAGATACCTCACTGCATTCGTCTCCCCTTTTGGCACCTACCAGCATGTCCACATGCCGTTTGGCCTTGCGTCAGCCGCATCAGTTTTCCAGCGGCTGATGAGTAACATGCTTAAGGGTATTGAAGGGCTGTCTGTTTTTCAGGATGATGTCCTAGTCTTTGCACCTGACAGAGCTACCCATGATACTATTCTTCAAGAAGTACTGTCTAGATTCCAGTCTAATGGTGTGGTGCTACGCAGAGACAAATGTGTTTTCATGACCAGAGAGGTTGAGTACTTGGGTCATTTGGTCAATAAAAGTGGGATTCTTCCTAAGACTAGTCTTGTAGATTCAATTGTTAAATCAAAGGCTCCCTACGACAAGACTAGTCTCAAGTCCTTCCTTGGCCTGTGTGAATTTTATTCACGGTTTGTGCCAAACTTTACGAGCAAGTTGAGACCTTTGTCACAAATGCTAATGAAGGGAGTCGTGTTTGAGTGGAATGCTGAATGCCAAGGTGTTTTTGAGTGGGTGAAACAGCAGCTAGTCTCGCCTAAGGTTTTGAAACATTACGATCCCTCTCTAACTTGCACCCTGATGGTGGATGCAAGCAATGTTGGCGTGGGGGCTGTTCTTACCCAGAACAAAGGGGGAGAGGTTAGGACCATTGGGTTTGCTTCCAGGGTTTTGTCTCCTTCTGAAATAAAATATTTAGTTATCGAGAAGGAGTTACTAGCGTGTTGGTGGGCAGTGATGAAGTTTCGTAACTTCATTTGGGGAAGAAAGTTCTGCCTCCGAACTGATCACAAGCCCTTAGTTTTCATTCTTAGTGGGAAGAACGTCAGGAGTTTCACTCCTAGGATTGCACGTCTCTCTTCCAAACTTCTCCAGTTTGATTTTTGTGCTGAGTACATTCCCGGGAGCAAGAATGGGTGCGCAGATTACCTCTCACATTCCTCTGTTGTTGTTGAAGCTGAATCAATCATGCGTGAGGAGGACAAAGAGGAGTTCATTGTGGCTGCAGTTGATCTTCCACAGTTGTGTGCAGTTTCTGAATGTGAATGGCGTCAGGCCCTTAGCGCCGATGTTTCCTTGGCTTTGGTCATGAAGTATGTCAAGAGAGGATGGCCCAAGGAGAGGAAACTGAATTTTGAATACAAAACGTTTCTGCAGGTGGCAGATGAATTAACCATCGAGGATGGTTTGTTACTGAGAGGTGACAAGCTTGTTCCCCCTCTTAGTTTGAGACCTGCCTTAATCAGGCATGTGCATGAGGGACATTTAGATGCCACTATGACAAAAAAAAGGGTGCGTCTATCTTTCTGGTGGCCTTCCATGGACAGGGAAGTGGATGAAATTGTCAAGTCATGCGTGATTTGTTCTAGCTGTGACAAAACTGCAAAATTGCGTACTCCCCCTCTTTCTCCTGTTGAGTTGCCGTCTGCACCCTGGGTGAAGCTGGGGTTTGATATTGTAGGTCCTTTCCATGCCCTTGATCCATCATCTAAGTTTGCTTTAGTCCTAATGGACTACTACTCCAAGTGGCCAGAGGTTAGGTTTGTGAGGGAAGGGAGTTCTAGAACTGTTATCGAGTTCCTTAATGATGTATTCATGAAGGAAGGTTTTCCTGAGTTTCTGGTGACGGACAATGGTGCCCAGTTTGTCGCCAGTGAGGTTGAGGATTTCCTTCACACTTGTGGTGCCAAGCACCTCAGAAGTTCACTGTACCACCCCCAGACCAATGGTCTAGTTGAGCGTATGAACAGGGTGCTGGGGGAGTGCATACAGTGGGCTCTTGCCAACAAGTGTGTTGTTGCCAATTCTGTGAGAAGCATGCTTTGGTTTTACCGTACCACACCACATTCAACCATGGGTGTTTCACCTTTTGAGTTGTTACGGGGTCTGAGAGCCGCCACTGCTTTTTGTCCTAGTTGGATGAGCAACTGGGTCAAAGGTAGACAGTGGTCCGATGACAGTGTGAGGGGTCATGTAAGTTTGACTCAAAGTAAGCAGAAAACTTACTTTGACTCCAAAAAGAATGTTAAAGGCGTGGAGATATGTTTGGGCGATCACATCCGTGTGAAGAAACCTGTCCATGTGAGGAAGGGCTCTTCCAAGTTTGGTCCCCCTGTCAAAGTTGTGGATGTGAAAGGGAGTTCAGTGAAACTTATCAACGGACAGTGGTGGAACAAGTGTTTCTTGGTGAAGTGTCGTTCTCTTGGCGAGGATGTTGGAAGTGAGAGTGGTGAGAGGAGTTTAGATTGTGTGGGCCAGCCTGCCTTGAGACGCAGTGCTCGAGTTAAGATTGTACCTCCTCGTTATAGAGTCTAACCTGTTTCTTTTGTAGTTCTTTTCTCCTCAGGTGTAGTTTTGTTGTTGTTATTCTGCTTAACCTTTTCTTTCTTTTACAGGTATTGCCTTGTTGTTATTCTGTTTAACCTTCTCTTCTTTTCACAGGTACCTTCAACTGTTGTCTTCCTTCTTTATCTTCTTTTTAAGTTTCCTTTCGTTTTTTTGTTTTAAGGGTAGACCTATGTAGTAGTCTGTGCTTGTTTTGGAATGTCCTTGGCTCAGAACCTCACTGCGTGAGGGTTCTGCACCTAGAGTTCCAGCTGTGTCAGTTGGTGCCTGTTGTAACCTCTGCTGCTGTTCTGCTTGATGGCTCAGCTGTATTCTACTTGAATAAATGCTACTGCGACTTACCTGGCATTTCCTGGCTCATTACGACAACGTCTTCGGAGGCACGCCCCCTTTCTCCACCACTCTGCAAACGCGCCTCCTGGCAGACTACGGGATGGGGGATAAAGTCCACTTTACTCCTGAGGGTCTTTGGGGGCCAAGAAGCCCTCCTGGTACCTCCTGTAAGTCCTACGCAGGGGAATTCCTGAGCGCTGGTCGAAGGCCCAGCACCCTTTCTCTACCACTCTGCAAACGCGACTACTAGTTAAAGAAGCATCTTTCTGCACCTCCTACTTAGAGGTAGTTTTAATCCCCCTGCCCTATTATGTACTTGGGCCTTACAGGGGAGGTCATGCCAATCACAGGGGTACCGCAACCCATAGTGTACCCTAGTGTATGTAGGTGTTTTCACTGTATTCTAAGTGTCTTTGAGCATAGCGCTGGCTCTAGGCCTGGTTAGTCAGACTCAGTTACCACCAGTACCCGTCAGCAAAAAGTTGGGGGCACAGGATGACTTTGCAACAAGGCCTCTTTCTGCCCCTCTGTTGGTTCTTTCTGCATATCTCTTGCTTCTTTCTGCACCTTTCTTTGTCTTTCTGGACTTCTGTTGCCTCTTTCTGCATTTCTCTTGCTTCTTTCTGTGCCTTTCTTCCTCTTGCTGCATGTGTCCTACCTATGTAGGCATAGTTTGAAATTAGCATTTAAAAAACCTTTGAAATTCACTGAAAAAACCATAGGTTTCAGGGTCATTATAGTTAGAAAATAGCATAAAAAAACCTCTGAAATTCACTGAAAAAACCATAGGTTTCAGGGTCGTTATAGTTAGAAATTAGCATTTAAAAAACCTTTGAAATTCACTGAAAAAACCATAGTTTTCAGGGTTGTTATAGTTAGAAATGAGCATTTAAAAAACCTTTGAAATTCACTGAAAAAAACCATAGGTTTCAGGGACGTTATAGTTAGTTGGACATTTCACTCGCACAAAACCAGAGAAATTCGGCCGTTATAGGTAGTTGAGCTAACTATAACTCGTGCCCCCGCAATGCACTGCTGATGATGTCACATATTACATCACTCATGACATGGTCAGTGACATCACTGATGACATCACTGATGACATCTCAAATGACATCACTGATGGCATCATCCACGTGATAATCTGATGCACCTCCTCACACCCTAATATAATCTTTGATACACCCACTCTAAAATACAGACTACCATTTTCGAAATCATAGACACACCAATACCAGTTACTACATACCCACTCACTGATTCCTAGGTCTACACACACATCCACTCATTCACCCATACAGTCACTCATACATGCAGTCACTCATCAATACAACACTATCATATGCACTCATACACCTATACAGACACTCACACACCGCCACTCATCCATAGAGTTACTCACACATCTAGTCAGTCATGCAAAGAATCAATCATACTCCTATTTACTCACCTATACAGTTATACACACACCACCTCACTTATTCATACATATACTAACACATACTTACTCTCTTATACAATCACTGATACAAGCACACACTCATCCATACAGCCACTCTCACAATCACTCACTCTCACATATAGTCATTTATATACTCCAACACTCACATATACTACCTTTCACATATGTAGTTACTCACACATGTACCACTGAGACATCCATTCACTCACCAACACACCCATACACACACTCACCCACCCATACAGCCCTGCACAGATGCACTCTTGAACCCATACACCCAGTGAATCACCCACTAACACATCTATGCACAGTCACACACCCCCCACCCACCCATCCACACAGACTCTCAGGCACCCATACAGATACTCAGACAACCAATCAATAACCCATATAGACACTCATGTAGCTACTCACCAACCCAGGCAGTCGCTTACACACCAACTGACAGACTGATACAGACATTCACACAGATTAGTCACTAACACATGCATTCAGTAAGACACGTTTAATCACTCACTTATACAGTCAGTCATGTACCTACTAAATCATCCATTCAGACACTTATACACCCACTTATTCTTCAATACACCTTGGCATATATATATATATATATATATATTACCTACTGGCGGTCGCCAGTAGGTAGTTATAGTTAAAACCTAGTTTCCATAGGAAAAGCATTTTTTGATTTGCTAATAACTTTGGCGTTAGTTGATGAATCTTTGTGAAATTCTCCAAAAAAAAGTCTATCCAGGTCAGCTCCTATCCTGAAAGTTTTGGGGTGATTCGTCAAGGGGGGGCTGAGAAAAAAGGGGGGTCCCAAAACGCGTTTTCCCCATGTTAATTTCCATAGGAAATATTGCGACGAGCTACAGCCCGAACTGCTGAACGAAATTACCCCAAATTTCGCAGAAAGGTAGAGCTTGGTTCAGAAAGCGACCTTTTTTTAAATGGTGTAAATCCGTATCAGTAGTTTTTGAGAAATTCAAAAATAAGAGTCAAAAAATCAATTTCCCATAGGAAACTTTGTGCAAGGCTACAGCTGAAACTACTGAACGGAATTACTCCAAATTTGGCACAAAGGTAGTGCGTGGGTCAGAAAGCGACCTTTTTTTTAAATGGTGTAAATCCGTGCAGTAGTTGCTGAGAAATTAGAAAAATAAAAGTTTTGATATCTGGGCGGAGCCTAAGTCCCGTGCACGAGCTTCACTGTGATTGGCTGCCAACACTCCAAACCAGGAAGTGTTGGCAGCCATCTTGTGGCTCGGTAGAAGCGAGTCACTAGAAAACAGAGAAACAAAGGTAGAAAAGAAGAGAAGGGGGCAGGGTAGATACACCCTGACCCCCTAGGCCTGCTCAGGGAGTCCCAGAAGGACCCCCAGGGCCCAAAAAAACATTAATTCGCACTGGGGACGCGGGTTCCCGTGTTTTATTTTAATGAGACCCCAGGGTGGGCTAGGTTCCGGGGGCATTTCTTAAAAAATAATAGCGGGGGCTCGCTGGGGCTGCGGGGGCCCGCTGGGGTCCCTGCAGTCTCGGGGCTTCACTCACGTTGGGAGGGGGTTTGCGCGGCCCCCCTCCTGGAGCCCTCCATCTGCTTATAACTTTTGCATCGTTTGACGATTCTTTACGAAATTTTTCAAAAAGTTTCTCTTTTTGATCAGCTCCTATCTTGAAAGTTTAGGCGTGAT